>OZ007599.1:72060734-72660734 GCA_963931845.1 Maratus michaelseni | reverse complement strand
AACCAAAGCAATGCAGTTAATTTTACAAAATTGCTGATGCTTTTTCTCAGCTTTCTTTATCTTGAACTTAAATCTGTCCCTGAGAATGATGAAAACTAATTTTTAACTTACTCTTGGAATAATATAGAAAAATAATCTTACCTAATTTGTAAATCAAAACCTCAAAAGAATATGATGACGACGCCAGGAATAGGGAGGCTTGCTTCAAAAATTGTAAACAGGACAGACTTTGCTCACGCTCATGCTGCCATCATGACGCTGCCAACATACAAAATCCCTACCAGCCCGCAGAAACAAGAAAATGTATTCCTTTCTAAAAACACTATCTTTCAATAGAATTATTTTTCCAAGGTTTTTTTATCTTCAAAATTTCTTATACAATATTAAATAAGTTTAAAAGTGGAAATTTCTAAATGCTGATTATTACAAATTTGAAAACATTTAAAAATATATTTACAAAAATCCCCACTGGGAAAAAAATGTGTCGGAAAAGGGAAATCTTTGTTTCATCTTTCCCTCCTTGTATTTGCCGGCAAGCCTGGATTAATTTAATGTTTCTGTGATGTTAATGTAATGTTTCTAATTGAGTGTTTCTGTGAAAAGAGTCGGGGGGGGGGGGGGATGGGTTTTTGCTTGCTATTATTGCTATTTAGGATATTTTTTTTCTTTTAAATATGAAAATAACTTATTTTTTGGAACTGATTTATAGATAATATAAAATCAGCCCCCCCCCCCCTTCCCACAAAAAAAATAAAATAAAATAAAGATTTTTTTTTTTTCTGTTTTTCTTTAACAGTAACTGCTTTTTGGCAAAGTGGCATTTATTTCTTTTGACAAATATTTTTTTATTGAAATTGAACTATATTTTTCAAATTGGAAATAAATTCCCATTTATGGGGGGGGGGGGGAATGGGCATTTTCTATTACCGCCATTTAGGATATTTTTTCTTTTAAATCTAAATTTTGAGTGTTTCAAAAAATGAAAATAACTTATTTTTTGAAACTGATTTATAGATAATATACAGATAATATAAAATCACCCCCCCCCCCCACAAAAAAAAAAAAATGTTTTTTTTTTTTTTTTTTCCCTTAACAGTAACTGCTTTTTGGCAAAGGGGCATTTATTTCTTTTGACAAATATTTTTTCATTGAAATTGAAATATATAATTCAAATTGAAAATAAATTCCTATTTATCATTATTTTTTTTAATATGTTTATTAATATGTATGTCTAAAGTTTGCAATATTCATTTTCATTCTAGGTGCTCACAGAAAATATTCATTTAAATATATTAATGCATACTTTAAAAGCCAAAACATTAACTATTTTTATGATTTTTTTTTCCACATAAAAACTCTTTGAATTAAAGAAGGGTACTTTTTGTGTATTTTTTATTGCATAAAATATTTAAATGCAGCATATTTTATCGTGTCACATAAATCCCGGTTTAAAATAACGAAAATAATCTTATAAAATGTGAAGTAAAAATACTTTTTATTTCTTATAATAAAAATGTCGAGAAGATTATACTGGGCCACTGACTTTTAAACGATGATAGATTTGTATATCTTTGCCGCAAACGTACTTTCATTCGCTATTGGGCACTGAAATTGCATTAAGTTTCCCCGCCATTTGCCCGTTAACGATTTAGCGATAGACATCCGGTGTGCGGGCGCGTCAGTTGAAATACATTAATGGCTGGATACAAATTGCCGCAAACTTTTTTGGCCACAACGTTTACGACATGTGGCCAAAAATCTCGTGTTTGTTGGGACTTTTCAACACTTCCAAAATACTTTTACAAATCTTTAACGTTTAAGAAGGTGAAATAAACAATTTGGAAAACACATCGCACATTTAAATTAGTGCTCGCGAATATACGTTTACGTTTAAACGTATACTTAGTTAAGCCTTTTTTTCCATATGATTCCTATCCAAAATCGTTACTGGTTACAATACGTTTTATAAGTATTATACGTATAATCGCGAGCACTAATTTAAATCCTATTTCACGAATTACCAACAATATTCGGTAAAATATCCGAATTATTTTGAGCAACCCTGTATATGATCTATAGATTTATATATATACTACATAAAATGCTAAATTTTACTACAGTTAGGAAACGCATAACACGGTTTAAAATTCCTCTTCTGGAATTTCCGCCAATAAACAGAAATGCACTAGAGATATTTTGTGCTGCACTGTATACGATCTACAGAATATATACACTCCAAGTAATACTAAAAAAAATTAGTTAAGTTTAAAAACTCTCTGCTCAACTGAAAGCGCACTTCCAGCAGTTATTGTTAACAGACAATACTTTAAATGAATTCTTTTGTGTATCCCTGTAAAAGAACGATGAATGCTATACACACATTCTTGTAATGCACGTCAGTGATATATATTAATTTCAATATGGTTGAAATAGTGAAACATAATTAGTGAAACATAATAGTGAAACATAATTTAAATACGCTGCAAAAGGCCTTTTTCCTGTATACCATTATGTAACTGAACTCTTTTGTTTCACCCTGTAAATGAATGATAAATGCTTTGCGCCCCATATTCTACAAAAAGCATGTTTTAGTGCACCTCAGAAATTCATATCAATTTTATTATATTTGAAACAGAGTAACATCATTCAAATACGACGCAAGCGATTTTTACCCATAGACCGTAATGTAATGGAATTCTTTTGAGTATCCCTGAACAGGAACTATAAGAGCTGTGCACATCATATTCCAGAGTAAGTCCAGAGTAGTGCTCCTCAGTGATATCCCATATAGCACATGTGCTTCCCTAGGACATCCCCAGGAAGATTGACATTCATCCTCCAGGCATCCCTGAGGATGCAAAAATTTGTCACCAGGAGGTCCTCAGGAACCGAAAATGTCCGCCTCATAGCATCCCGGGGATCTCCCCAGGACCTCCTTCAGATTCCTCCTCAGGTTGTTCTAGGGAAGATTTCAGGAAGTAATACCGGAGGAATTTGGGAGACTTCAGGGTCACTTAAAGTGCATAAAAAACATCCGAAGTTATTATTATTCGACGTAATGTAAAAAGTATTTTTTTTATATAATAAATACGGACATTATATTTTAAAAACTTACATAACACACTTTACCTTTATTAATCACGTACACAGAATCACATGAAAGTTATGGTACAGATTTTACGGAATAAACTCTCTTACCGCCGACTGGATTTGAACCTGGGTACTTACGCATACGAGAAACACGCTCTAGTGATTACGCTACACGGCCGTTGTACCTGAATCGTTTATAAGGTATTCATGTATTTTTTTCTCCTCTTATGAAAGTCAGTAAATAGAAAACATGCATATTTTTACGCTTCGTATAGCAGGAATTCTGTAACTTTTATTGCAAATAAAGATGCGTACCCTTTGATATATATTCAATACAATTTTAAATTGATAACTAGAAAAAAAGCGTATCAATTTATTTAAGGCTGTTAAACCCAAAGGAGCTGCTTTCTGACACATTTTTTAACTCGTTTTTGTTCGGAAATGCATTAAATTGGCAGGTGGTCTTATTTAGAAACTATGTAATACTAGAAAAACATTTTCCTTCTTTTTTTGGTAAAAAAAATCATACATAATTAAAAATTGACATCATTTCGCGAACATATGCTCATTACCAACACGCAACACATATATAAACTATATTAAATGAGACAAGTGGTATTGACCAGGTCCGTGATAATAATCTGCACGAATTTATATCTTTAACCCGATTTTGTAAGAATGTATATTTTTAAATAAAAATCTTTCAAGCAAAACTCTTATTCAGGGGGGGGGGGGGATGGGGGGGGCTATGTTTGTATTTTTTAAAACCAAATGTGCCATTTCAATAGAGCATGTAATCTCTTTAAGTTGGTGTTATAATTTAGACTTAAAAGTAAATTATTGATTTGATAATGACGATAAATATAAAATCATTAATTAGTTGAAAATGTAATAATAAAATACATAAATATATATGTAATTTTTAAAAAGATCAGAAAAAATAATTAATAGAAGAATAATAATAAAAGTAAATATGCTCGATATGATTTAAATATGATTCGATTTTGAAACTTACATGAAAATTAACTTTTACCATCGAAATAAGATTTTTTTAAATAGATGGTTTAATTTAAAAATGCTTATCTCTAATCTATTAACTGGCAAATTCTGAATATATACAAATATGTAAATATATATTAAACTGTTGATAAAATCCTTATTTGTAACAATTTTTTGATTTCTTACAGTTACGAAAAAGAAAAAGAAAAAAAAATCTCATTTATTAGGAATAATAAAAGAAATATATATATATATATACATATATATGATAATTTAAAATGGTCAGCGAAAAAAAAAATAATAAATCGAATTTATATTTTTAAATTAAATATTGATCCAAAAATTATTTATATATATAATTCAAATTAATATGAAATGATTAATTATTTAATACAAATAATAATAATAATTTAATATATAAGACTATTTAAAGGATCAGAAGAAATAATTTTTACTAGGTATTTTTAATCCTTAATTTATGAAGTATGGTTATATACAAATATATAAATATATGCTAAACCTTTGATAAATTTCGTGTTTCGAAAAAAAAATTCTGATTTCTTACAACTGAAAATAAAAATAATTTATTAGGAGAAAGTAAATGAATTTTATATTTAAAATTAAATTATTTCTATAGAAACTAATAACTTATATAAGTGAAATCAATGTAAAATTATTAGTTAGATGAAAAAGTAATAGTAAAAATATATAAATATATAAGTAATTGTTGAAAGTTCAGAAAAAATAATTAATGAATGTAATAATAAAATGAATTAATATATAAATTAATTTTTAAAAGATCAGAAATAAAATAAATAATAAATTTTCAATTTATATTTAAAGATTAATATATGATTTAATTATTAATATATGATATGGAATATTAAATTTAATTTTCTATATTCAATTTATTTAACTACATTTTGATTGCATTTTATAAATTAAAAATATATATAAATATGGAGAATTAAATATTATAACAATAACTAAAAGTTAAACAATAACCAGATGTGCTTAGGAAATAAAATAAATCAAATAATAATATAAACTTTTTAAATTAAAACATCGAACCACATCAAATCAATTTTTTTAAATAAAAAGTTATAAGTTATTTTAGTGTCAAAATCAACCATGAGATGGCACCAGCACTGTCTCTTCCTAGGTACTTCCCCAGCATCCCAGCAGATTGCTCCCTGGGAAAAATCTGGGAGGGCAGTCCTGGGGAAGTGATTAAAGTATCTTCCCCAGGAACGCCTGACAGCGTCATTGCAGTTTCAGGAGGAATTTGGGATGAAATGGAGCTCCTGGGGAGGTTTTCAGGAGCTTTGGTGCTATATGGGATATAAACCTCAAATGGTTTTCAATCTATAGACCGTAATGCAACGGAATACTTTTGAGTGTCCCTGTAAAGGAACTATCAGTGCCACACACTTCATTTTCAATATTGAACATGCCATAGTAAAGTTCAATAACAAATATTGCATGACACACCGAACATACCATAGTAAAGTTCAATAAAAAATATAAATTGCATGACACACCGAACATAGCAAACATACCGAACATACCATAGTAAAGTTCAATAACAAATATAAATTGCATGACACACCGAACATAGCAAACATACCGAACATACCATAGTAAAGTTCAATAACAAATATAAATTGCATGACACACCGAACATACCGAACATACCATAGTAAAGTTCAATAACAAATATCAATTGCATGACAATCCGAGAATATTTACTCTAGATAGAGCTCGGACACACAGGGAGACAGACAAGCGGCACACAGACAGACAGACAAACCGAATTCATACACACTTTTAAACTATGTTGGAAAGTGTTAAAAACACATTAAATATTATTTATAATGTGTTCAGAGACGGTGACAAAATTGAGAAAAGTAGTTTGAAGTTTGAGTGCCATTCAGACTACAAGTTTTAAACAAATAACACAACCGTTATTTGTTAACGAGAGTGGCGTTGGTCGTCTACGCCTGGAAATCCATAAATATAGCGTTGATTTTCTAGCCCTCGAAACGTTTTGCCCGTATTTTTTCGTTTCCCAAAATCAACTTAAATGAGCTGTAGACAAAAATATTTTGAACAAAATTGTATTTTAAGATGTACGTAAAATAAAGAGATTTGAAGTGTATTTTAGAAAGAAACGGGGAAAGAAAATTTAAATTATTTTAAGTTTTACAAATATTTTTATGAAAATGCAGGCAAGACATCAGACACTCAGAGGGCTAGACATCACCATATCTGAAATGGCGGGAAAGGTATTTTTAACTTTAAGTTAAAGTACGGTCCCTTTGAGTTACCTATTTTTACATATTTACTCAAAACATCTCAACCAATGGCCGTTAATGAGCGAAAAATTAGTTTGACAGAGGTGGGGGGAGGAAGGGAGGGGTTCTATTAGACGGTAGGGTGACCAGCCTTTATAACGGTTTTATAAATGGATTTTTTTAAACATATTCATACATAGTTGAAAAGTATTTATGAATTCGGTTTGTCTGACAGTGCTCAAACTCGAATAAATATACTCGGATTAACATGTAATTGTTATAGTTATTGAGGTTTATCATAACATGTTCAATATTGAAAAAGAAGTGTGTACCATTAATAGTTCTTTTACAGGGGCACTCAAAATTATTCCGTTACATTATGGTCTATGGGGAAAAATCATTCGCGTTGTATTATAATAGTGTTACACTATTTTAAACATAATGAAATGTATATACATTATTGAGGTGCAAAGAAGAAGGTTACTATAGAATATGGCATGTGTAGCACTTAGAGTACGTTTACAGGGGAGCTCAAAAGTATTCCGTTATATTATGGTCTCCGACGAAAAATCGTTTGCGGCATATTTTAATGATGTAACTCTGTTTCAAACGTAATAAAATTGATATGAATTTCTGAGGAAAGCATGATTTCTGTAGAATATGGGGCGCAAAGCATTTATCATTCATTTACAAGGTCAAATAAAAGAGTTCGGTTAATGGTCTACGGGGAAAAGCCTTTTGCAGCGTATTTAAATTATGTTTTACTATTTCAAACATGAGGAAATTGATGCTTTACTGAGGTTTACTACAAGATGCTTGCAGTAGTATATAATATGCATCGTATTTATCGTTCATTTACAGGGAGACATAAAAGATTTCGGATACAATACTGTATCCGAAGTATTGTCTATAGGGATGATTTCTGAAAGTGCCTTTTCAGTTATGGTATGTGTTTTTAAGTTTAACTAAATTTTTGCATACTACGTTGTGTATAAATTCTATAGATCATATACAGGGTACATAAAAGAATTAGTAAGCATTACTGGGAATGAGCGTAAATTGTTTAAAGGGGTTTCTTAATTTGAGTTATTCATTTTAAAGCTCAACTACATTTAGTATACTAAAAGATGTTTGTAAAATATAAATAAAATCATACGCAGGGCCTCACAAAAACTCGATACATGACCTCTTATGGATGGTAATTGCTGAAAGTTTGATTTCAGTCGTTTTCAGATTTTTTTTCGCCTGACATACATTTAAGCTTAATATGTGGTATATATAAAACTCTGTCGGTAATATGCAGGGATGTACAAAAGGATTCAAGTACGTTTCCGCTTATTGGTAGAAATTACTGAAGGTGAATTTTCAACTTGTGCGTTTTCTTTTAACTAATTTTAGCATACTGTGTTGAATATATACAAATCTATAGATCATATACAGTGCTGCACAAAATAATTGGAGTACCTTTACGGCTAATTGCTGAAATCTGGTTTTCAAATGTATTATACTTTTCTAAAACATTTACTTAGGTATCTTCTTTACTTTATCAAATGGCGAAGTTTTATTAACGTATTCTGGAAGTATTGGAAAGTGTTTCATAATCTATGTTCGACACATGATTTTTTTTTTCTTGTTTAATTTTTAAATAAATTACATTTTATAACTTTTGAAACGTTATATTTTTTGGCCCATTAATTTATCACCTTCTTAAAATATAATAGGTGTTTTAAATCTAAAAAAAGAGAGAATTCTTCGGGAACTAGAGTCCTCTAATTTGAGGACACTCTCGAAGTTCGAGGACGTTTGGTCACCTTACTACACGGATTCTTATCGTGGAAATAAAATTATCAGTTTCTATTGGGGATTTGAAATTAATAATTAAAATTTCAAAACCAATTTATTCCAAAATTTACATGCGTCACGTTTGAGTTTTTACAAAGTATCATATGAAACAAAAATGAAGAAGTACATAGGTTATTGCTTAAGTTATGTCTAAATAACCTAGTTATCTCGTTAACACTTTTTAATAATTTATACTAATCACATAATCAAAATTTGTTGCAAATTTACATTTCCATGTAATTTCACATGCTCAACTTAAAAAAATAAATCAAATTAAGGATATTTCTAATGAATGTTTTAAAGCTGGGTTCAGTTTTAACGTGTAGATTATCCCTTAAGACCAAATAACTATATATAATTATAAAGGATTTTCTACAAATTTAAACAATACTTTACTTTTTTTTTTTTATCTTGCGTCAGTTAGAATTAAAATAACAACCATTTTTCGGATTTTTTTTTTTTTAACATTCCATTGGCAAATTCTAATCCATATATTATGTCATTATCTTATCATATAGTCAATCTAGTTTTGGAAAATCTTTTATTAAGTATTAATTTAGTTTTTAATGTAGATGAAGCAGATAGACGGAATTTCTGCATTGTATTGTAATTAACATAAGGTATTTGTATTGTATTGTAAATAACATTTTCGACATAATTGTGGCTTATTTTGCACTTCAACGTAACCCTAAGATATTCTTGGAAAACAAAAAGTAATTATAAAATATCCAGTCTCAGAAATGAAATATTATTTCTAAGAAAAAAATCAATTAATTTACTATTTCGTACATTAAAAAAAGAAGAACAGTCACTGAAAGAATAGCCACTGAAAGAAAATATACTGATAGAATTCCTTTTGTGTAAATGACAACTACAGTCCGTGGGGATTTCGCAATAAAAAGAACATGGGGATTATTTAATGATCCGTATCATCGGCCTCGTTTAATGATTACTGATGTCAGATGATCTGAAAAAAATATGATGGATGCTTCATTTATTGGATTGGATTGAGTTCACGCTTAGACATGAGACACAATATTATTTTTATTATTAATATTGTTTACTGTTTTTTCTTCAAATGAGTATTTATATATATATATGACTTTTGAAAAAAAAAACATGTAAGTATGCAATTTATTTTTTTATTTTTTTATTTCAATCACGTATAAAATTTGATATATCTTCTAAAAGAATAACTTTTTTTGCTGGGATTTTTCTACAATATTATGTGACTACTACTGTGAAAATCTGTATTTTTTAATCTTTAAATAGGAATTTAACTATCTCAAATGTCACTACTGTCCCATGTCCTCAGCCCATAACTTGATCATTAAAACCATCAATAATTAATAATTATTAAACATTTTTGAAAAACCAATGAATTTTTAACTATAAATATGAATCTCATGGAGCATAATAATATATTTTTTATAGGAGTGAAATGTGTAATATTTGTTTTTGCTGGCTTTAAAGTTGAGCCCCTCATTACTGTCCCGGTGTATGAATTTCCTCATATTCCCACCAGATGACAGTATGAGTCATTTTCAATATTTGTTTCACTAGGGGAGCGCTGTTGTTCTTAAAAAGTCGCCATTGCTTACTGTTTGTTCATAAAGAAGATTTTCTGGATTGAAAAGAAAGAGAAAAGGGTAAGGGCACCTTTACTAACCGTCACTACTGTCCCCAACGTTAATTTAAGTATTAATAATTATAGATTAACCAATATCTAGCTATTTAATCGGAGGTTTCATATGTCTTTGAAAATAGTGCATACAACATTCCAAAAATGTTCGTTTTTAAGTAGACTGGCAAAATTGCAAAAAAAAAAAAAAAAAATGTCACCACTGTCCCTGTAACTCCTGTCCCCTTAAAATTTGTGTTTTGTCTAATAAAAACTGCCATATCATATTTATTTTTTATTAAAGTTTGTGACCATCTACTAATTATTACTCTAAAATATATCAGCGGTATTAAGAATTCAAATTTAGCATAATATGAAACACATAGAAATCAGATATCAGCAGAAAATGTGCAGCCGAAAATCACACTTATGATATTTTCGCTAACATAAACTTCTAAATGATGTATTACGTTAAAGGCATAAAATTACATTAAACACAAATTAACAGTCTCAGCCTACATCCGAAGCCATATACACCTAAGTAGAGCAAAATGGTTGAGCCAAAGTTGGCTAACTGTTGAAAATTGTTGTCCCACGTTAGTCTATGATAAGTAATGTCCGCCTTGCCGTAACATTGGCCAACGGATCATATGCCAACAAAGGCCCGTACGCGTTTCCTAACTGAATTAAAGTTTTGCATACTATGTAGAATATATACAAATCTATAGATCATATTATACAAAAATATTTGGATACTTGTTCGACCAGGGGTCGGAAAAACTACTTTTTTATTGCAGCGAACTACAACTACTTTATCAAAAATGTAATTAACTACAACTACACGTTTTAAAAAGTAGCGACTACAAAGTACTTTTCAAAAGTAGTCACTACTTTGCTATTCTTAGATTTTGTCAAAAAGTTCCATTCACACTAGAAATTGAAGACACTGATTAAATAATAAAGCGACCCCACGTTATATTGCGTCTGCTGGGATATAATGAAATAAATGCAACATAACCGATGGCATTAAAAAATTAAAAAAAGATAACATACTAGAAAATGTTTTGTGTTTGTCTTCAAAATGTTAGTTTATACACACATTAAAATTTCTTAACAAAATTAAGAGAGATATTATAGTCTAGAAAATTACAGAAAAACAACTCTAAATGCAAACAATAAATAAATCTGTAAATAAAGCAATTCCGAATAATAATAAGAAATCAGGCGTTAAAACATGAAGACTTAATAATGAGTAAATAGACACGTGTTGAAGGCAAGAAAGTTAATTCATTTGGTGGGCTAGAAATTTAATTTAACAACAAGTGTCAATGGGAAAAAGCTATGACTTTATGTGAAACATTCCTATACACTACAGCTCAGATTTATAAATTGTTGAGCAGAAACATTTTTGCATAAAAGAAGCAATTTTCGGCCATGTGATTTGCGAATGGTAAATTTTTTTCACCTGAAGTAGACAGACATAGACAGACAGACGGCATTTTTTTTTTCTAAAAATATTTTTTTCTTAAATTCAGACACTTAAGTGTCTGAAAAAGTAATTCAGTCACTTAAGTTAAAAGTAAGAAACCAGGCGTTAAAACATGAAAACGTAATAATGAGTAAATAGACAAGTGTTGAAGGCAAGAAAGTTAATTCGTTTGGTCGGCTAGAACTTGATTTTAACAGCAAGTGTCAATGGGAAAAAGCTATGACTTTATGTGAAACATTCCTATACACTACAGCTCAGATTTATAAATTGTTGAGCAGAAAAATGTTTGCATAAAAGAAGCAATTTTCGGTCATGTGATTTGCAGAATGGTAAATTTTTTTCACCTGAAGTAGACAGACATAGACAGACAGACGGCATTTTTTTTTTCTAAAATATTTTTTCTTAAATTCAGACACTTAAGTGTCTGAAAAAGTAATTCAGTCACTTAAGTTAAAAGTAAGAAACCAGGCGTTAAAACATGAAAACTTAATAATGAGTAAATAGACAAGTGTTGAAGGCAAGAAAGTTAATTCGTTTGGTCGGCTAGAACTTGATTTTAACAGCAAGTGTCAATGGGAAAAAGCTATGACTTTATGTGAAGCATTCCTATACACTACAGCTCAGATTTATAAATTGTTGAGCAGAAAAATTTTTGCATAAAAGAAGCAATTTTTGGTCATTTGATTTGCAGAATGGTAATTTTTTTTCACCTGAAGTAGACAGACATAGACAGACAGACGGCATTTTTTTTCTAAAAATATTTTTTCTTAAATTCAGACACTTAAGTGTCTGAAAAAGTAATTCAGTCACTTAAGTTAAAAGTAGCGCCGGTTCTCGTTACAAATTATTGATTTTTTGTATCGCGCAACATGCTGCAGTACATTATTCAAAATGTAGCGACAACTGTAGTTTCGCTACTTGTAGCGCTCTACTTCCGACCCCTGTGTCCGACTATAGATGGTAATTTCTTAAACTGGGTTTTCAAGTGTGTTATGCGTTTTCCAAATTGTTTACTTAGACAATATCCCTCGCATTATTAAACAGTGCAATTTTGTTACTGTATTCTGAATTTGTTGGGAAATGTTTCATAATCCGTGCTTGACGCATGATTTGTCATTCTTGCTTTTATTGTAAACAATCTGTGAATAGAAACGGATGTATTGCACATTACAGAATAGGAAAAGTTAACAAAATAAAAACAGCGGAGAATTGGAAAAACTCAACAACGGATATAATCACAGGTTTCTTTATTTTCAATTGGGATTTTACTAGTATGACAAAAAAAAAAAAAAAAAAAAAAAAAAAAAAAAAAATTCGCTTCTAAAGTTTATATATGTCAGAATTTATACAATGAATAATATTAAAAACAAAAATAGATCTTTGGTAGATGCTTATAAAAAAATATAAACGCATGCCTGGCTAAGAATTCGATTTCAAGCCCAGACATCTAATTAAATGTTAACGTATAATAAAAATATAAATAAAAACAAGTTTTAAAAATATTTGAATTGTTTTTATTGTTTTTATTTTATATTTTTGCCTGTGGTGGAATATTTTATTTGTGCGCATAAATAATTTAAAAAAGATATATTTCTTTCGTTCCTTTTTCTATCGTTATCATTTAAGTCTGATGTAGACATTTAACTGCGGGTTCATGCGTGGAAAAAAGTTGAGAAACGCTACACTAGGTCTGGACTGAAATCACTTATTATCCGACTTTGCAATGTAAAATCACTTTTCTGTCATACAATTAGAACCATTTCACTGTTCTTACTGCACAAATTATAAATATCAATACAGATATTGTAAAATAAAAACAGTTTTCGCGTGTCAAAACAGAAACAAAAAAAATCTTTTACTGACACGGAATATGAATATCAATTTTTAGCGCTAGTAATTAGTTTGAAGAAACCCGTGCGAGAGTTTAGTCCAAGTTAATTCTTATTTTAAGTAATTTGCTAATTAAGTTTTATACCTATGTCATGCAAATGTGCACTTATTATTGAAACAGTTTAGATAATTGACGGTTTAAATAGTTTAGTCAGGCTGTTGAGATATTTGATAGAAATCTATTTAGATCTCTGAATAGCAAGTTCTTTTTCAGGGGCGTTCGTAAATACGTAGCACCTATAGTCGTCGTCTGGTCCGTTCGTCTGTCCGCATCTAACAGCGCAAAAACTACCCAACCGCATGGTTTCAAAAAATATATATATAATCTTGCAGAATTTTGTCGATTCATTTCAAATTTTATGGAAATCGAATCAAACTTGAAAATATATTAATAAAAGTTTTTTTTTTATTCTATTAAATCATGTCATACGTAATCTATACAGTAAAAACGCAAGTCATGTGACCGAGGAAAACAAATACGGGCTAACCACATCTTTTTCCATATGTCAAGCGGCCATTTTTATTCAAAATTATTTTTTCGAATAAAATTGCATAAAAGTTACATTTTTAGAAAGATCGTTCAAAAAAAATTGTATGCTTGAGAGATGAGTTACCTTTAAAAATATATAGATTCTGAAGTAACGCCAGTGGAAATTAGGTTAACAGCAGAATATCTCAATCCATAAAAGTAAATATACAAAAGATTCATTCATCGTGAGTCATAGAAATATTAAACCATATAGGTAATCATTCGCAAAGCAAGATATCCATGGTAATTTTTATAGCTCTGTCTGGTGTCGAAAAAAAAAATTCGCATCTGTAAACGTGGCATTTGTAATAAAAAAAAAAAGGCATCCTCATTTCATTCATAGCAGACGATATAATTTATTTCACTGAAATAATAACGATGATTTTTTTACAGTGTAAAACTAGTTATAGCACGAAACGAACGCACCGCACCTCATTTGTCACGTTTAACGTACAATTTTCAACTTGTTTTAATAGCTCTTCATTATTGCACTTACATGTTATTTCAAAACAAAGGTATTGAAAAAAGATTGATATGCTCATTTGCACATTTGTCAGTAGATTTCTTTTCCTTTTACGAAAGACTAAATTATTTTTAACAAACTAACACTCATGTATCAACAACAATATAAGCATACGCAGGGTGTCCCCAAAACATTGACCTCGGCTTTTATTTCATAAATATTGATCATAGACTTATATTATAAATTACAAAGTTACGTTAAAAAAGGTACAGAATTTTATGAAATCGATTAAAATTTCTCAGGCGATTCAATTTGAAGAAATACAAAATTAAAATTTTTATACGGCCCCCGTACAAAAATCTCCCCCCCCCCCCAATGAGTAAAGTGTGCCCTATATACTAATGAAGTCGTGTACAAAATTTCAGCATTTTATCATAAAAAGTTGCATAGAAATGAAAATACATAAATGCTGACTTTAATCACTTTTTCGATACCTCGGTATGAGTTTCCAAAGTGGAAAAATCATGTCGGATGACCGCGTTTCAGGGGTCGTACACAAATTACGAAAGAAAACAATGATTGCATAAAAAAATAATAATTATGCTATTTAGTGGTACAAAAATATCTAAACTGTGTAGAAATAATAACTTTACATTTGAATTTATGATTAACCCCTCACCAACGTTGTTTAAACATATCTCTGCGAATTTTTATGATAAAATGCTAAATATTTGTACATGACCTTATTAGTGTATGGGACATATTTTACTCATTAAGAAATTTTTTGTACGGAGGCCGTATAAAAATTAAAATTTTGTATTTCTTCACATTTAATCACCAGAAAATTTTAATGGATTTCATAAAATTCTGTAGTTTTTACGTAACTTTGTAAAGTATAATATGTGTCTATGATCAATATTTAAGGAATAAAAGCCGAGGTCAATGTTTTTGTGACACCCTATATAGACACAGGCTATTTATAGAATTTTTTCTAATAACGATTATTTCAACTAATATTTGACACTTTAACCCGTAACTGTATGATTTTTTTAATTTTAAGAAAAAAATATTTGATACTGTCTTAGTGGTATAAAAAAGGAAAAAATAAAGAATTATTATTAATTATTAAACAGATAACGTACAAAACCCAATCTAACGCCTGCTAAGTCGATCGGTGAGAAATACCGCTTTAGACAGGTTGTTTCCTTGTTAGGAGGTATGGCTGCATGGTGTTATTATTGAGGGATCATAACATTTTTCCGTTATAGACGTGTTTTACTATATTAGGAAATAAAGTACAGCAAAATAAATAGTACTTTTTAAAAAAATACTATATATTTGCTTATAATTTTATTATATTTTCTTTACCATTACAGTTTATGTACATTTGTAACGATCAGACTACTAAGAGCAAAATAAATCAATGGAATGGACAACAAAAAGCTTTCACTTTAAATTTCTCGATATTCAATTTTTGTCATATAACATTTTCTTCGACTAAACCCTTCAATTGAAACTTGTTTTCTGTCCAGTAAAGATGAAAACATATATTGTTCGCGCAGAGTTCATTTTAAATTTATAATATACAGGGTGTTCCAAAATTCGACCGACAAATTAAGAGGGGTGATAGAAGGCATCAAGAGTATGAAAATTTGCCATAGAACATAGGGTCGCAAACCCCGTTGAGAAGGTGAAAATCGCGAAAAACGCATGCAGGTTTCGACGCCACGCTGGAACGACGAAAGTACAATCTTAACTACAAAAATAGTTATTTGATTAATTATTACAAGAGTTGTTCAAAGTGGCGCCCGCTGACCTCATTGCACAGTCTACAATGACGTAAAACGATTGCCGGACGCGCTCGAAGATGCCAGATATGCTTTTAATGTCTCCCGCATCGACGACATTCCGTGTTATGAGATCTTCCTTTGTGTCCACAGGCGTCGCATAAACGAGTGATTTAAAGTTACCCCGTAGGAAAAAGTTACACGGATTGAGATCCGGCGAACGCGGAGGCCATGCAACGGGTCCCGCTCGTCCAATCTACCTTCTTGGGTATGTAACATCGAGGTGATTTCGCACCTGGAGGGGAAAATATGCAGGGGCACCATCATGCATGAACCACATGTTTCTCTGCACTGCGGCCGGCACATTTTGCAGCAATTCAGGGAGGATGTCTCCCCTGGATTCAGGGCCTGTATGCGTTTTTCGCGATTTGCATCCTTTCAACATGGTTTGTGACCCCATGTCCTATAGTAAGTTTTCATCCTCTTGATGCCTTCTAACATTCCTCTTAATTTGTCGGTCGAATTTTGGTACACCTTGTATACAAACGTATACAGGTATAAAGTATCAACGAACTTTAAAGGGATGGTAGAATTTGAAGACGAATCAGTTTTTAAAAATATCAATTAAATTAAATCCCAACAAAAATTAGTGTTTGATTTTAATTTTCCCTTGATTAACTATCTATATTCACCTTAAATCTGTCCGAGTATGATTTCAACCAAATCAAGTTTTTAACTATTTTTAAGCAGTTTTAAAATCTCCCTTGGAACCATAGGTTAAAATGTCCCATGCAAATTAATTTTACTCCAATCACTTTGGTATTTTACAAGCACGTTAATGGCTTTATATTTTAAATAAATAGGTATCCACCTGCAAAAGAAAGATTAATTACCCCAGTTAGTGTCATCAAATGCATTATTAAGCGTAAAAATCGAAAAAAACTTGTCTAATATGCGTAACAAAATGCTGCAATTTTAGTAATAATCGATGTATATCAAAACTAATCCATATATTTGATTATTTTTAGACCTATATTGAAGCAATCATTGATTTTTAATCATTTAGAAATCACATAATTTTTTTTTTATGTGAATTTCTCTTGAGTAATACTTTCTTTAAAAAACCTTTTTCTCGTACAGAAAATTTATATATTTTATTTCAAAACTTGCTGTATGCATGCATAAAATCTTTGCTTGATGTCAGTTATAATTTATAGAACTTTTAAATAAAAAGAAAAAAATCCTAATTTGAACGTCCACTGTCCCCTAAATTATTGCGATTGTTCTGTTTTACGCGATTGTTCTGGTAGGAAGTTTTAACATTTTAACTTGCAACGCAAAACAAGCTTCGGAATTCCAATGACACCTTAATTTGTGAAAGCACGGTTTGATTCAAATCATCATCGTTGGTCTTCATCTGGTGACCTGTCTATTAGCCCAATGCTTCAAGTTGTTTTTCTCCAATCTCTAGCTTGATTGTTCACATATTTCTCTTTTTTTTTCTTTCTAAACGAGGTTCAGGTTTAGCCCTCTAGAGATCAGTTTTCTCATGCATTTTTCTTTCTCTCTTTTGGCATAAGTCTTAGAGAGGAATTTTAATGACGAACGGATAAGATAAACAATCTCCATTCAACCACATGGACGTATTTTTATATCGATAGATTTCAATTGTTCCCTGGTCGGCACCAAAATCTCCCCTGTAAATATAATGGTTGATTTTTATAGATTCCGAGTAACTAAATCAAAATATGGCAACCTGTATCAGGTTAGGTGGGAGGGCTTATTTTGAAATTAAGGTATTTTATGTCTTACTCAAATATAACAGGGTTCCAACAGGTCAGGGAATTTACCTGACTTGAGTTTAAAAAAAATACCAAAAAACTCGTCTTATGCAATCGCGCGATTACATAAGTCGAGTTTTTTTATAAGAAAATACTTGTGATTTCCTAAAACTGTAAGGAAACCATGTCTAAGTGGAAACTGTGGAAATAATGAAACGTATATGTTTTAATCAAAGTCTTAATTATTTTATGTTTTACTGAAATATAAGTGGAAATTAAGGTCTTAATTTAGGTATATGTCTTAAATTAAGGTATTTTATGTCTTACGAAAATATAAGTGGAAATTGTGGAAAAAATAAAATATATATAAAATATGTAAATAATATACAAACATACATAACATTTGCTGAGATACAGCAGCAAAAGGAATGAAAATATGTTAGTCGATGCTGTTGAACATGAAAGAGGGCGGGAGAGGCAGCAAAAGAACAATACGCAACACAAATGTTAAAAAACTAGATTCTCATTATATATTTTATTGCTTTCTTATCTAAAGCAGTGAAAACATTGCAAATTAAAATAACAATCTTTCACCATTCTTTTGGATGACATATTTCTATTTAGAGATGTCAAATCTATATTGTTCACATATTCACTTTGCAGAGAGCAAAAGTTTTATTTTTTTATCGACCAGTGTGATAAGCAATTTTGTCAAAAATATTCTGGTTAAGTTAAAGTAGACCAAGACACACAATTTTGTTTTTATTTATAAATATTTTTAATTCATTTTTTTTTTCATTTAAATGTGGGTTTATAACGGTACAGTAGTAGAAAAGGAGTGATCTATAGCTATCCCTAAGATTTTTTCCTTCTTGTTGTACTTGTCCTCAGCTTAGATTTCCTGTTGGTGGTCTAACAATTCCAAACTTAGATTTCCAGTTAATCTAACTATCACCGATTTAGCGCTCTTTCCCATTTACCGATAACTCGTACATGAATGTCGTTATCCGACATCCTTTGCACGCAAAATGCATTCATGTACACTCTGAAGACAAAATTATCAGAGAATCGGTACACTGTAAAAAATGAAGTACTCAAAAATGAGTAAGTCCATGTACTCATTTCGAAATGAGTATTTTTGGATCAAAAATGAACATGTGCATTCTCAAAAATGAGTAAGTTCATGTATTCATATCGAAATGAGCATTTTTGGATCAAAAATGAACATATGTATTTTCAAAAATGAGTAAGTTCATGTACTCATTTCGAAATGAGTATTTTTGGATAAAAAATGAACATATGATCAAACCCAACATACTTGTATATTTCATAATGTGTAATGACGAAATTACGGAGCCTAAAAAGCTATTACTTGAAGGAAAAACGAAGAATAAGAGAAATGAAAAGTGGATCTGGTTGTTCGGGATTTTCATCAAAGTGGATCCACTACAACACATTTACTCTTTTTTTTTCCCTCACGTTACACATCTTTTTTTTTTATTGATAGTACTTCAAAATTATGACTTTTTTTTTCCCACTAATTTTTTTAAAATTTATTTTAACTTTTTTAACGTGAGGCAATATTGTGTTATTTAAAAGTTTCATAACATAATATC
Organism: Maratus michaelseni; assembly: GCA_963931845.1. Taxonomy (NCBI): domain Eukaryota; kingdom Metazoa; phylum Arthropoda; class Arachnida; order Araneae; family Salticidae; genus Maratus; species Maratus michaelseni. The sequence goes on along the minus strand of OZ007599.1, from coordinate 72,641,333 downwards.
TTTGCAAATTACAGCTATGCAAATTGGTATTAAACTAAACTGATTTGGCTTACAAATTTATGAATTACGCTAAAATTTATTATTTTATAAATTATAATTTTACAAAGTTTATAATTTTAGTATTTCAATCTATGATCTTTTCTAATGTCATTTTTTAATTAATAATTCTTCGAACTACCTGTTACTTCAGACATTATTTTAATCTTTAACACATATAGACAAGCACTGTACATCCTTAAAAACATATTTAAAACCTCTATCCCTTCCTAACAGATGGCGCCAGATGCCAGATACTGTTAGGAAGGGATAGAGGGAGAGTTTCAAAGTAACTAACAACATTTGAGAAGAATGCGTGTCCCCCTCATGGCGCGGTGGTTTGAGTCGTCAGGTTAGTAAACAGGACATCGCGGGTTCGATTCCTTTCTACGGCAAGAGTTGGTTAATTACTATAAACTCATCCAGGAATGAGAAAAATGAGCAGAAATGTATGTATAATCCCTTATAAGGTTGTCCTCGCGAAGTAACTTTTTTTTTTTATCCTATAAATTTTATTTTAACGACATACAATTTTTTTAATTGGAATACATCCATGGGATCAAAAATGAGTACATAGGAGTTCATATTTGAATACATCCATGGGATCAAAAATGAGTACATAGGAGTTCATATTTGAATATATCCATGGGATCAAAAATGAGTACATGTGTTTCTCAATTTTGAGTACATTTGGATCGGAGCTATTTTGAGTATGTGACGTATTCAAAATTGAGTACTTTTTACTCAATTTTGAGTACCCATTTTTTACAGTGTATGTGTTAAAGCGCATAGTGTATATATGAACAGGGCCTGATCAACTCTATGTGGGACTACACAGGTCATGTAGCACACCCCCCTCTTTCTCAAGAAATAGCATTATAAACATGACAAACAGCTTTAGGTGCAGTTTAGAAATTAAACAATAGTTTTATGAAAAAATACTATATTATAGACACAGGTAAGAATGCATTAAAAAATTATGGGAAGGTAAAAACTTTTGTACTATATGCTATTTAGAATAATTAGAATTCTAAACCTAAGGGTTTGAATGAAACATGTTTGATGTAATAACCGTTCTTCTCAGAATTTCGAAGTTTAAATTACATTTCATTGTCGGTAGTGAAGAATACTGAGATAGTTTAATATACATGAAAGGGAAAAATTCATTTTTTTCTATAAATTATAAATGGAAATTTGCATTAATTTGTATCTTCAGGGAATGGACAAAATGCATTTTGGGGCCTCCTGAAAATGTGGGACTGGAGCACATGCTCCGTGTGCACCTGTGATAATCAGTCCCTATATGAATGCATTTTTCATTCATCGATGTCGAATAATGACAATCGTGTACCATTTATCGGTGTGGTGTCGGTAAAGAGATAAAACCATAGACATCTAATACATATTATTGTATTAGATGTCTATCAGAAAAACCCTTTTCTGATTCCATTTGGCAATCTAAATATTCCTCAGACGTAACGGTTTGTTGTATCTATACTGTCGGCTTAGGTTTCTCGTTGGCGGTGTAGCTATCTACTGGTATATATTTCTAATGTCCAGCTGATTATATTTTTTTTTGAACAATGATCTGAAAAAACATGAAATGAAAGAAGAAACATGTATCTATTACCACCTTTAAAAATGTGTTTTTGTAATGTATACTTTTTAAGATATAAAATGATAAAGATGTTTATTTTTGTTTTCGCTTTCTGACATTTTAAAAGTCCTATGGCACCATGTGATGTGGGGTACTTTTCCATTGTGCCTAAACTTTTGAGACACTGTATAGTTATAGATTTTTATAAGTTTTTATCAAAGTTATAATATTATACCTATTTATTCATTTTATATCATTTATTTGATTAATTTTACGGAATCTAATAAGTAATTAATATGTTTTGCTTTAATTTTGTATTCTTATTTATTAAGCATAATTTTATTGTTTGTGCCTCAACTTTTGAGACAGGCTGTACATCTTGTTTACAATACTTTTCTTACACATGCTTCCGAAAGTAAAAATAGCTCAAGGAGTCCCATAAGTAAGTTTACATTTCGAAGGTCATAAATATTAAACAAATTGTCATGTTCGAATGTGGTTTCCAAGATAAGTGTTGGCAAATGGTTTGAATTTTTATAGCAAAACACGTTTCAAAGAAAATTTGAACTACTATTTTTACGGTTTGGTACTTAAAAAGTAAAAACGGAACCATTATAAGATAACTCGTGTGTCTGCCTGTCAAAGCTGTTTTTCTTGCAAACTGTGGAACGTGGAAAGTTCAAACTTGGCAGAGTTATAAAGGGTATTGACCCACATATTTATAGATTATTAACCATTCACATTTTTTTAGGAAAAATTTAAGGGGCTACTTAAGTACTTGAAACAAAATGTGTATCGTGTGAAGTATCGTTCGAAAGGTCTTGTAGCACAAATCTCAAAAATATATTTGTTTTAATTTTAGGTATTATATTTTCAGAGATATCGTCGAAAATGTACTGCAAAAATATATCCCCCCCGCCCCTATTTCCAATTCTACTGAAACTAGAGAACTAGGGACTGTAGGAGTTCATTTAAACCTTGCAAAAAAACTATGGCGATTATCCTAGGTCACATAGTTTTTGAGAAAATTACATTTTTCCGTTACACACAAACTTTACCTTGCGAGCACTCAGCGGGGCAATGGAGGGGCGCTTTTGGTACCTATCGACTCGGAATCATGCACGGGTTCTTGATAAGGATTTTCGAAAAACATTGTATGTAATTATCCGAGATATTAATTAAAGACCTATTTATAAAAATGTGGCACGATCCAAGCCGGCGTTGCAATTTTGGGGCCTCCTTTCGAAGGCACAATGCCAAGTTTAAACTTTGTACAAAGTCTTTGTTTTAGATAAGGTGAATTATAGTGATAAATAGTCAACGGTTTCATTCCAATTGAAATCAAATATTGAAGGCGAGTATTGAAAAATAATTCATAAAATAATTCCGCAACGATTTCTGCTAATACTGCAGTTAGTAATTAAAAGAATTATTGTATGGAACACTTTGTACGCCAGTAAAACTCGGACTTGACTATTTTCTTTTTGCCAGAAAATATTGGACATATTGCCAAGTCTTATAATGCAAACCGCACTCCATTACGATAATATTTGTTAATTTTGTATTATGACATTTTTGAAATGTAAAAAGATTTGTGGGACACCCTGCAGTAGTGTTGCTAGGTCCAGTGTCACAAAAAACGGGACAGTGAGACAAAAAAGCGGGACAACGGCTTCTAAATCGGGAAAGAAAAAGTCAGTAAACTCTATTAAAATGAACCTGTCTATAAAGAAATCCTGTTTTTAAACGTAAGCATTTCGCTGTCCCTACGGTAAGAATACCAAATAACACGAAAACATGTTTAAGACAGAATTTTTCTTCGATCTCTAGTGATTCCGTCTTAGCAGATTTACAATAGAAAATAAACACAACAATGCTATGCAATAAAACCTGTGAAAACGAAATCGCTGGGTGAATGAAATTTTTAGTTTTAGAATAGAATTCCGTTATAAACAGGTTTCTTTTCACAGGGTTTACTCAACAAAATACAATAAAACTTGCGAAAACGGAATCTCTTTGAACCGCAAAATGTCCGTTTTAGACAGGCTTCCGTATAGGCAGATAGATTTGTAAGGCATTCCTGTTGAAGGGACTATAAAAATTTTCCGTTATAGGCATGTTTTGCCTTCACAGGTTTTACTGTATTAAATTCTACGTGATTGCAGACTAAAGAACAGTATGGTACGAAAAGGAATTTACAAGAATTTATGCATTATGAAAAATCGGAACTTTTGACGTCCCGCGTAAATCAGGAAACCTGGCAACACTACCCTGCAGGTGGATAATGAAAAATAAAACATTTTCTCCCTTTTGGAGGATTAAAAAGATAAACATTTCGTATGTATTTTTGAGTAACTTTGCTCACTAAGAAAAGATAACAGGAAATGAGTAGTTTCTGACAACTTCAAACTGCAGGAGTGAATGAACTGCTGAATAAAGGTCAATACGCTTGATTTATTTTAATGTTTATCGTTCATTAATTGAACCATTTTGCCGGTGACCACACTTTACTTTTCTATATACCTGGATCTCGAAGAGAAAAATCGTTTTCGATGCCAGACGAAGATATTTCGCCCTTCACAGACTGCTAGCCAACTGACACATTTTTTATCGAACCCCCGCTGAGACCGTCTTGCTTACTTTTCGGAATCAAAATCTACTTTTGATTTCTAGTGACGGATTAAAAGCTATCCCTAATGGAAAGGGACTTTTAAAAATAGGAAAAGCATTTCTGTTGCGAAATATTTGGGAGAAAAAAAAATTATTCCAATGAAACAATACACTAACAATTCAATTAATATTAAGCTGAATGGAAATAAGCATCTTAAAGTTTGTTACGTTTTTTTAATAGAAGCGTTTTTGCCTCATAGTTACTGTGGATTAGAAATCAATTAAAAGTGTCTTTAACCTTTAACTGCTGTTAGCGGTCTTACAGACCGCTGCTTTTTTAAATTTGCACAGTTTAACCCTCTAAGCGTGTGGAACGTAATAATCCGTTCACTAAGCTCCAGGTTTCACTGCAATATATGCAATGTTTAAGATTATATAATTCTATAGATTTAATGAATTTTCAAAACATTGAAGAATGATTAATAGTATCAAGGGTTACATTCATATTTGTAATTAAGTTTTATTTATAATGCTGAAAGAATCATATTTTTTTAGCATTTAAAACAAAATGCAGAAAAAACAACATTACAATTTTACCCTTTTTCAAAACGCTCAGAGGGTTTTAAGGTATCTGTATGCCTTCGAAACAATTTTTTTTAATTTTGAAAATTTTAAATTTAAAACTGCTAATTATTATTAAGAATGTCATAAAATGTGATATAAACACACAAATAAGTATTTTTTTAAACTTTTTTAATTAAAAAAAATAGTATAAAATTACCATAAAATTGCTATTTTCTTAAAATTATATATATTTAAAGCTATTAAATATAAATACATTTTATGATTTCCATAATAAATGTGGGAACCAAAGTTCGTCTTATCGCTGAACTTTAAACCTCTGCAAATTCTTAATCTGAGGCTGTCGAAATAAGAACCAAGCAAGCTACACCTTAACATACCTGCCAACTTTCAACTAAACTTCAGTACAATGCGAGTTATTTTGATCCAGGTTAAAGACATTCCTAACCAGAAAATATATCTGAAAAAATAATATATTTCATGTTCTTACGTGTAACATGATAGATATGTTGAGATATTTTAATGCTTTTCTTTAAAAAAAAATCTACTTTAAATTAACCTACATTGTACGGAAGTTTAGTGCGATGTTGGCAGGTATGCCTTAATTATGATGATGTTTGAAATTTTATCTAAGGGAACTGCGAAGACGACTTGTAGTTTTTGAAGCGGTTGGTTGGACTGCGAAAATGTATCACATGTGTCGTTAGCAGACGGCTAACTATAATAATCTTTTTAAACTGTTACCTAAATCATTGATATTTTGTATATATTTATCATTCATTATATAATCAAGAAAATGCATTTCGAGAAATGCAGACAACTACATTAGTTAATCTAAGAAGGAGATTTGAGGTTTTTTTCCATACACCTAGACAATTGTGCCTTTGTCCCATGTTCGTATTAAGAGCAATAAAAACTCTACATAAATATAATAATGTTATACAGGTACTATACTATTTTTATGACAATAACATATGAATAATTTAAAAGTTATAGGTATAAAAAGACAAACAGCGCTGAAAATTCTTGAAAAAAAGTTAATGATTCATAAATTAAAACTGTGTAACTCATAAACTTTTCAATAAATCAGTATAAGAGTAATCTACTTCCTTCGAATATATATTTAAAGCATAATTTAAAAAAATTATGTATTTGAACTATTATTTATTGAGTTATGAAAATTTTTCCAACACAACTTTAGAAAAAAAATCACTTTTGAGAAAAATCAAAAATCATAAATGACGTCACTTGATGCCGTCCCTATATCCCTTTCGCGGCCGCCATATTTAGCTGTGTCTTTCACTGGAGACTGCTGATTGGACTGCTATCTACCAAAGTCGAATATGGCAGACTCGGGGGATTGGGAAGAACTCTTTTTTTGGCTTTAAAGATTTCAACAGGGAAAGACTGATCTTTGAGTGATATGATTGATTGACAACTGCAACCTTTAAACAGCTGTAACTTTCTTTCTAAATAAGGATAAAAATACAATTTCAACGAAATTCGAAGAAAAATATTGACATTTTACATTACAAAAACAGAAAATTAAAATTTTGATCGAAATTGACGTTTTACGTGTGATTTTCAGTATAACAACATACACTAGTGACGTTTTCTTTCATTTGGAGCTGTAATACTATCGATAGAGACTGCTGATAAGTGAATTTTGATTATAAAATCCTGTGCATAAAGTTTAGTACAGAAACAGTATCCTATGAGTTAATCGAGCCTTTCATTCATCTTTTGATCAAGCGGTTTCAGAGATCGCACACAATAGCTATGCAACAATTTATGTGAAGGTAGTTAAGGGTTAAAGGTGTCATGTAGGTGAATGTTCAGCGAGATCAATAGCGTAGTCAAGAAAAAGATCCGTGGGGTATAGACCACCAGTCAATCATCCTTTAACCACGCCTTCCTCCTCACTCCTCAACGCAATTATGCCTGCTGAGCGTGAACTGTCATTTTCCTTCTACTAACGTGTCCAAGCATATAACAATAATTTAAAAAGAAAAAAGACACAAGCTGGAAAAGAACCCTCGTCTTCTGGCCGCGAACGAGCATTCTAATTCGACGCCCAAAACGCTACGTTCAAAGAACCAAACTAATAGGTATTTGAAACGTACGCTGAACTTTAACCCTCTATTTCTCAAAAGCCAAGGACCATTTAAACTTTTCACCAGAACAGTTAAGGGTATGACCTCTACAAGATACTTTAAAATCATCAAAATCGGTGAGTCCCATGTTTGGTGGTGACCTTGTGACTGAACCGATAATAGAATAGATTGAATTGAATAGAATGATTTGAATAGATTGAAACCAAATTGATTTTACGAATGTCATAAAAATCTTCGTAAGACGAGAAAACCGCTAAAAATCGCACAAAAGATGTCGTGAAAAATTCAAAAATCACAGTACGAATTCCCAATAAATTGTATTAGAAAGAGGGCAAAATTTACTATATTGTGCTTAAAGATTGAAATAAGATTGCTTTTACGAATGGGGAAAATCGCCACGAAACGCGAAAAAAACCTAAAAACCGCATACAAAAATTCGCGAAAAATTCAAAATTCGTTGATGACAACATTCACTTATTCACTATATTGGGCTAAAAGATTAAAACAGTATTCCTTTTTATGAATGTGAAAAAATCACGGCAAAACGCGAAAACGCTTGAAAAATTCGCGAAAGATTTAAAGATAGCTCTACGAATTCCGAATAAACTTCACTGAAATTTACTATATTGGGCTAAAAGATTGAAACGTGATTCTTTTTAATGATGTCGAAAAATGACTGAAAAACGAAATAATAAACGCTAGAAATCGCATAAATAATTTTATTTAAAAAAATCTAATAAATAAATCCAAAAATTGGCTTTCTGGTGCATAGTGTTACACTAAGGGGTTCCTTCCTACCAAATCTTGTAGTTCTGTGTGCATCAGTCTCTTTAGAAAATTGTGTACAGACAAACACACACAAATAACTCTATGTTTTTATTATAATCTATATGTCTTTATTATAATTTATTATCTATATAGTATACTATAGATATAAATTCTTGATGTATGAGAAAGTAGATTGATGAAAGAAATACTTTTATTAAATCAAGTCAATTTAATATATTTTTAACTTTTTTTGGAGATACACACACACTCATATAAATAAATATATTGCATAGTTAAAAAGTCATATTGTGTTTGAAATCTAGCGTTGGTTACAGTTTTTAGAAAATATCGTTAGATTAAAAGTGTACACATACACCACTATTTTCCATCTAAATATATTCTGAAGATATTTTTTGGGTTTCATGACGATGAAGTTTAATAAACAATACATTTCGATTTTGTCAATATTTCACTATTAGGATATTTTGCTTATAAAGTGGACCACAATAACTCGCCACCTGGATAGTTTGACTACCCCGGTAACTCAACATTTATGATTCACATGATTGGTAGCACAATGTTAACTTCAATAAGTCAGAAGCTTGCTAAGTTGACACATTTTTTGCAGAAACCCACTTATGTATACCACAATTTGAATTATTCTATCACAACTAAACTTTAGAAATTGCTCCTTTATTAATCAGTACTGTCTAATTAAAATTATTTGTTTCTTAACTCCAACTTCTTATTTTACGCAAAATAAGTTTTGCTGTATTCAAGAAACATTTTGATTGATACTTTTCAAATTGGTAACGAAAATTTTTAATGATTTTAACTAAGAAACTGAGTAAATTAAGTACTGTTGGAGAGTTTTTTCTATCTCACCATACAGGAAACTAAACAGAATTTTCTGAATATTTTTCGTAAGATTATTAAAATTTTAAAATTGTTAATATAACTCTTGATTTAGAAATAAATGGATATTAAATGGAGTTGTTCAATTGTATAATATTTATAATATTTAATACATATTTAATACTAGACGATGCGCCAAAAATTCCTAACACAATTAAAAATTTAATGAAAAATAAAGCAATCCGTGTATAAGTATGTGGTTTGAACGGAAATGCTTCTCATGATTGAAAATGTTTTAAGCAAATTAAAAAAAAAAAAAAAATAGTTCCAAAAACTTTCCGTAGATGTCGCTATACATTCAAATCTGAAAAAAAAGTATTAAAAAATAAGCAGTTATAAAGTATTATTTTAGTACAGTAAATTGAAAGAAGATATAATTCCCATTCGAATGGCTATTTTATTTTTCCTCTGCGATAATTTGGCTGTTAAAATGTATGGGGCGTTTTCTTTTTTGTTTGGACGAGTGTGCAACGTGTTACCCTATTAAAACGTGTATAGTGAAATTGGGTACCGTTCAGAAAAAACAAAAAACGTTTGTGTAAAAAAAACTATCAATTTTAGAGAAATGTTCACATTTATTCGATTGTAGGTCTACGAGGGTTCATCCTATAAATTTCAAAGAAAAATACTCATTAATTTATTAGTTATTATTAATTAAAAATGATGGAATGTTATCATTTTTCCACTTAAATTCCTAAGAACAAGTAAATTTGTAAATAAAACACTTTTATGATACCACATCTTTATTAAATAATTAAAAAAATTAAATAATATTTACAATAAGTGTAGAAAATAGAAAGTGTAGATAATACTAATAATTATTATTACTGTTTCCAAACATTAAAAAGTGGACATTTGTACAATTATCTACTTTTTATTATCAGTATCTCTAGTGTTGGTCGTGGGATATAATGAGGTATTCTGTCGTAAAATGGTATTTCTTCTTCAGGCATATTGTGCAGAACTTTGGAGACGTCCTGCAATTTTTTATACTGCCATTAGAACCTTCCCACTATACTCTAAAGCTGTGGGAAGCTGCACATGATTTTGTTTCTTCAATAATTTTAAAGTTCCATGGGTGAAACCATCAATAAATTCCATAGCTTTGACGTAACCTTTTATCAAATTAGTGCAGATCAGATGTCTATATTTGCTAGTGCTGAATGTCTTTTTTTTCTTCATTAGGTTTTTACACCGTCGCCACGAATTCTTGAAGTTGAGTATCTAGTTGTTTTGAAGACTCTTTACTTGATAAATTCGAATGCTTGAGTGGAAGAAGGGTTACAGTCCGGGAATGTTATCCTTCTTCCATTCAACGAAATCTTCAATACTAAATAAATTGATGGTGAGAGGTAGGAATGTTACATTTTGTGAGACAACTTACAATAAAACTATCAAAATGGCTATCTGAGTTCATTTTCCGTATTTTTGGAATTTTATCCTTCTTCCACTCACTCGTTCATATGGTTTGTGACTGCTTGTGTCTGGTGCTTATAAGTTTTTTCTCAGCTTTGAAGATATAGCGCCACTTATGGGTAAATGTTGAAACTAATTTTTTGTTTAAACAAAATTAACTATATTTAAATAAAACAACTTTCGATCATGAGAAGCATTCTCGTCCAAACCAAACCTTCGCATGCCAATTACTTGATTTTTTTTATTGAATTTCAAGGTGTGTCAAGGACTTTTGTCTCACTCTGTATATCCTTACTTATTATACATACGAGTATTTTATAAAGTAAAAATCATAGTCCATAAACAATCTTTGAAATAAATGTTTAAGTAAGAAATTATATAGAATTTCACTAATTCGACTTCCGGTTAAGTCGATATGTTTTTTGATTGCCGTGGGATATCGAGTTATAGAGTAAAAAATAATCTGGGCGGAAAATTATGTAGATTTAAAATTATCTTGTAGATTTAAAATTTGTGGGAACTCTCGGCATTTGCCTACCTTATATATTTGGTAATCTTACCTTATACTTGGTACCTTATATATTTGGGCGCTGTTTTCGTCCTTTCAAGGGTATTTGGTATATTATTTAATTCAATTAATTTCAAACAGAATTTGTACCAGAATTTTTGAATGAAATTTTGCTTTCGTGGAAAAAAATGCATTTATTTATTTTCAAATGAAATTCATCGTAATTTCTGGTGCGTTTTCCAACATAAGGTCTGAACCCTCAAGTACGAAAATCCATTTGCGGGCATACACTGTAAAAATAATACTAAAAACGTTAATCCATCTAGTGGGGCAGCAATGTGGCCCAGTAAATGGAGTAACGTTTCCGTATATTTCGGAAAGATATTCGGAAACGTTCCTGTATCTCTCGGTTAGATATTCAGAAACGTTTCTGTATATTTCGGAAACCTTCCTGTATATTTCGGAAATGTTTCTGTATATATCGGAAATGTTTCTGTATATATCAGAAATGTTTGTGAATGTTTCTGTGTATTTCTGTATCATAATTATTTATTTAAGAAAACGATACGCTTTTTTAATAGAATTAATATTAAGCGAATGAACTTTACTGTATAGTAATATTCGAGTTGCTGTTATTTTTTTGTTGATCATATAAACTTAAATAATTCATTCGATAATTTCTTTATACTCTTGTCCCATGAATCTATAATAAATATTAGATATTTAATTGATGAATAATAATGTAGGACTATAGTGAAGTTCAATGAACATTATTTATACTTTTTATCATCTTTTAGTTTTAAGATTAGGTTCCGATTCATAACTTTTGTAATGATGAAATGCATTATTTATATGACAGAAGAAATTCATAATTTCACTTATACTATATGAATGTTACTCATTTTTTATTAATCATATATTTGTAAATAAATAGTATTGAAAATCGGATTTATAGATCTAGAAATAATTCTTTTCTAAAATGTGATCTCGTGAGTTCCATCCTGTAAATGGATACATATACGCATTATAAAAATGCTTAATTTCTCTAAATAGATGGATTTTTTTTTAATATCTTTAAATAAATATTTTTTTTATCGTGTAGATATAGTATTTCAAAATATTTCATAGCTGTAAATAATTATTTTATTTTCATGCACTATATACTTACAAAAAGATGCATTTTTTCAGGTTATTTTAGAACTGCCCAAGTTATATAAATAAAATAAATACTTTTAAGGAACACGATAATTGTAAAACACTATATTAAAAAATATTTACAAATAGACAAAACATTTTCAAAACTATATCTTTTTATAAGTATACAATGCATTTGTTTTTTAATTTAAAAAAAGTGCCCAGTTAAACTGATGGCATTGAGTTCACAGGATATTTCACGTTAATTGTATATTATACTCTTATTTGAAAGAATAATGCCCTTCGAAAAATAAAGAAATCGACAATAAACCTGTATACCAAATTTGGAGCAAATAGGATAATTCTGTATGAAATACCCATTTAGCTAAATTAAATGGGGATTAATCCCCGTTTCCCCTATTATACTTAACCAATGGACCCGCAAAACTAATCAGAGAAGCGCCTTATCAGAATGAACCTATATACGAAATTTGAAGCAAATCGGATATTTATATCAAGAGTTACTGCATTACATTACATACATATATACGCACATGCATACATACGTATATACACAACCTGTGGACGCATTAGCTCTCAGGCTTTGATAGCCTGTGAGCTAATAAAAGTGTAGAAACGGAAATTTGTTGAATCTTTTGCCAAATAACAAAGGCTGTTATTAAAACACTTTCTCGTAAGGAAAAAAAAAGTTCATGTTAATGTTTTGAATTCCTTGTAACATCTTCTCTTGCGGTTAAAACAGTATTCTATTAAGAATTGATTTTAATTGTTTGATCGTTATGAAAGACGTGTAAATTACTCAGATTTTAATATTGGATAAAAAAAATTAACAAGCATCTGTTGTGATCTAATTTTTATATTTTATAATTAGAGATTTGCAATTTTAGAAGCAAGAACTTTTTTTTTTTCAGTTTTGTCACTTTAAAATTTTAATAATTGCATTCTTAATTTAAAATTACCATTAAAACTAATTCTAAAAAACGTGTCATATTAAGTATTAATTTTAGTACAAAAGTGATTTCAAATAAATAAAGGAAGTTTGAAAAAAAGTTAGAATTTTATTTATTTACTTATATAATTACATTTTGCACTTAAAATTTGTTGGTTTTATAGGTTTATTTGTATGTATTTACATGATTTAAAATTGCCATTAAAACTAATTCTAAAAAACGTGTCATATTAAGTATTAATTTTTAGTACAAAAGTGATTTCAAATAAATAAAGGAAGTTTGAAAAAAAGTTAGAATTTTATTTATTTACTTATATAATTACATTTTGCACTTAAAATTTGTTGGTTTTATAGGTTTATTTGTATGTATTTACATGATTTAAAATTGCCATTAAAACTAATTCTAAAAAACGTGTCATATTAAGTATTAATTTTTAGTACAAAAGTGATTTCAAATAAATAAAGGAAGTTTGAATAAAAGTTAGAATTTTATTTATTTACTTATATAATTACATTTTGCACTTAAAATTTGTTGGTTTTATAGGTTTATTTGTATGTATTTACATGAAAATGACAATTTATGATGTATATGTAAGACAAAAGAAATTACAATTAGAGTAGAGGATACCTCTATTTAGTGAACCATACAGCAGGATTGGGCTGGTTCCAGAAAGAGAATCTGATTAAATGGCAAACTAGGGCAAACTAGAACACGGCTCTGCTCCACCCTCCCCCCCGCCCTCTGCGTTTAGGGCCCCCAAAATTTGGCATGCAATTTTCATAAAGCTGCTCTTTCAACATCGTATACATACAATATTTTGAACTTTTAGAATAAGATACGATTCAAAACAAAAAAATATATTTGTCCAAATACAGTAAAACCTCTCAATAGCGGGCATTAGGGCCGGCGAACTTGTCCGCCATTCAGTGGTGTTTACTTTTTTGGGGTAAAAATATTACAAATATGTTGTGGATTGAAAAAGGTGGGTGTTAACTAAATAGAAGTTTCCGCTATTTGGAAGCATCTGTTATGAATGTTTCCTGTAAATCCTCCATAACGGACACTGCCAAATATCGGACAATTCTATTTCGCAAATACCTTTTTCAAGCCACAACACATACATTATTTGTATATTTTTACTTCTGAAAAGTGGACATCTCCTAATAGCGGACAAATTCCATGGTCCCGGAGCGTCCGCTATTGAGAAGTTTTTTCTATTTTAAAAAAATATTTTTTGTTTTTAATCTTATCGTTTAAAAGTTCGAAATATTGAATATAATCAGTACAATGTCGAAAGAGATTTAAATATCAGCTTTACGAAAACTGCCTGCCAAACTTAAGGCGTCCTAAAATTAGAGGGGGACAGGACCATGACCCAGTTTGCCTACGCTTTAATCAGGTTCTGCTTCTGGAACAATCCCCAGCCTTGCTTTATTGTCAAATATTTTCCCATTTATTGATGATTCAATGTGGTCAAACATGGCTGCATTTAATGGTAAAAAAAGAAAAAAAAAGTTGTAAAAAATGGCTGCCTATTGCTGACAAATCAGAGTTAAAAAATGGCCGCGATTTAGACGTTTCAAATTTCTGAAAGTCAGACACTATTAAGTGTCTTAAAAAATAAGACGCTTTAAAGTCGCTCTTATTTTAACCATCCGTTTCAGACACTTCGTGTTTGAATTTAAGACATTTCAGTTTACAGTGTGGAACGATACGGAATGAGGAATAGTATGATGAACAACATACTATCAATAATTGATTGTCTTACTATCAATTCGTATCCCTGTGATTGAATAGGAATGAGGTTAAATATGGAAATAAAATAACACGCGTAATTTGAAAGAGTACGTGAAAAATTAAATGATGCGTTTCAAATCATTACATCATAGATCGTGCAATTTTGGAATCTTCTTAACTGTTTAGATAATGGCTTTGATCGAGCCGAAACATGTAAAGAGTCTGTTAAAATATTTTTTTACTGTTTTTATTTTACAATGTTTAGCAATTAAATGTAATATATTATTACCAGGTGTTATAATTTGTTATAGATTTTAATTTTAAACTTTTGCTGCATTGCAGCTACCAGGGTGTTATGCTCTTAAATATTAGTTGTATCATTTGTGAAAACAAATTGACAAAATAAGTATTTGTTAATTACTCGAAAATATTGCTATGTTTAACTATTTTCCTACTGACATCCTTTAAGATTGTGTAATTAACTTAAATTGTATAGGATGAATGAAAATTGCGTTATATTGTGTATGTGTTCTAGTTAAGAAGCAGTCGTCCCGCTTTTTCAACTACCTGTCTCTCTTTCTGCTGTATACGAAGACCTGGCAACACTAACTACCACCCTTCCTTTTTTAAAATTTCCAACATAGTTGAAAAGTGTTTATAAATTCGATTTGTCTATCTGTCTGTCTGTCCGTGCTCCAACTCCCGGAAATGTAATCTTATTGCCATGCAATTGATATATGTTAATGAGGTTTACTACAGCATGTTCGGTATTGAAAATGAAGTATGTAGCATTTAGAGTTCATTTACACTCAAAAGAATTCCGTTACATTGCGGTCTATGGGGAAAAATCGTTTGCAATTATTTTAATGATGTTATGCTATTTCAACTATATTGTAATTGATTTATATTACTGAGGTGCATAACCGGGTGCTTTAATGGTGCGTACATTTATCATTCATATACAGGGACACACAAAAGCGTTCGGTTACAATACTCTCTATGTGTGACTATTGTTGGAAGTGCGCTTTCAATTGTGGTATGCGTTTATAACTTTAACTATTTTTTTGCATATTAAATGGTGTCTACAAATTATATAGATCATATACAGGAGTGTACAAAATAATTGGAGTACATATCTGTTTATTGGCGGAAATAGCTGAAAGAGAATTTGCAACTGTGTTAAACGTTTTTTAACTGAACAGAATTTTAGCATAATATGTAGTAATTATACAAATCGATAAATCATATACAGGTATTCACAAAATACTTTGAATTGTTTTCTGGCAATAGATGGTAACTGCCGATGTTAGGTTTTCGAACTTTTTAATGCTTTTTCCAAATTGTTTATACTTAGATATCATCTTTCACCTTATTAAATTATTATTAATTATTATTCACCTTATTCAGAATAGTCTGAATGTGTTGGAAAGTATTTCATAGTTTATGCTTGAAGCGTGATCTTTCTTTCTTCTTGTTCTATGAGTTCGTAGACACTCTGTATTTGAGTAAAGAAGCGGCTGTTTTATAAAGCCTTGAAGCAAATACGTGGAAATGACGACAATGCCCTATATCTTTCATATACAAATCTTCCAGTAATCATCAGAAATGTATTGCCTACTTATATTACAAATGTATCTTAAAAGGTAGTACGGAACGCCGATGTAGTTACGATAGTGACAGCGTCTTCACTTTTATCGCTCATACATTTACTTCTGAAAATTGCATATTTACAATTTTTACATCATTGAATAGGAAACAAAATGTACCTTCAAATGAAATTTGTTTGAAACTGCAGCTCAGTTTACTAATGTTTTATCATTTAGCAATAATACCATATAACTAAGGAGAAATTTACAGAGTTTTTATTGCAAATTTGCTTGACGAAAGCAAATAAAAAGATAAACGTATTTCTCTCTTTTTCTTTTACATTCGATTTATCTTCCATAATTGGGTGCACTTCCAAGCGTTGCCGTCATGCCTACAATGTCCTTTAATGTAAATGTGAATGCCATTAAAGATTTTAAAAATCTCTCTTGTGCCGAATCACGTGTGCTCTCATACGTCATATGGTTATAGATCTGGTTACGGAATATTAACCATAAGATCAGATGAACCATAATAGACAGCATTTTGGCGCTAAATTGAAATATACCAACAAAAAGACAGATTTTCCTTTTATGTTGCAAATAAACTGGCAATTCCCAGCTATAAGGATTTTGACGCTTTTTTAAAAAGTTTGGCGCAATTCGAACTTAAGAAAGTGAGATTCGTTGCCAAATGATATAAAGAGTTATGAAAACTAAACAGATGAATTGATATTCTTGCTTATGTGTGTATTTAAAAAATTGCTTCTGATTACACATATTAAATAAATTACTTCTCTTTGTATATAATAATCCAAAACATAATAATAAAGGCATATGTATATTAAATAAGTTGTGCAAATATTGTATAAATAGCTTATGTGCATGAAACAGTGAATAGGATACCAGAAAGTACTTGTGAAAGTGCTCCTTCTCTTATCAGAGCCACTTTTTCTATCGCGCCAAAGAGCACCATATAAAACGTGAGTGCTAATATTAAGAGACTTTTGGATTATAGTGATAGCGACCCCCTAGAGTGAATCGCCAAGCGACTAAGATTTGTCGCCAAATTGTAAAACATGTATGAAATTATAATAATACATGATGCATAGAACATTTCATGACACATGGTCCAGTTATAGTCATATATGACGTATGTATATGACATGTGTATAAGATGCATATGATGGATATGTCGCATATAAGACATAAATAACGTGCATATAATGACGTATATGGAACATACAGGAGCATTTGGCGTATATATATATATATGCGTATATATGATGCATATATAAGCTTTGTGGTGATCTTGGCGAAATCGTAACTGCAATCTTGGCATAATTGTAACTTTGCGGGCCGCTATAACCCAAAAGTACCAAAATTAATATCAAGTTAAGTTAAATTGTTTAACGGATACGTTGCATCAGAATATGTCTTTTTTCATTGGTTCTATATTTCCTTTTTACATTTCACCTATTCGAAATCCAACGCTTCTTACTATGTACTCGAGATGAGAACGCTACGTACCCAAAGAACTTTTACCATAGTGACATATTCTCTTTCACTTTCCCTGAAAGTCTAATCCTTCAGAGGTTACGCAGTGGGTAACACCCATTAACTTTTTTTCACCTAATCCAACAGGTCGAAACTTTCTTCTGTTTATTCTAGATTAAACAATCTCGTGTGTTTCTTTTCAAAATCTGTCTAGCGTTATCGTTTCTTTTCGAATTATTACCGGTTTCTGCACTTGGTTATCTGTTTGAGTCTATTATTAAATTCCAATTTTTTTTCAAAGCAAAGGGGTTTTGCTATTCTAGTATTCGTTCCACGCACACAAAATCTGAGTCGTTTGTTTCATCCCGAGAATTTACGACCCCATTGAAAGTAATCTTTCACCTCTTTTGACCCTCACGGGCAAGACATAAAAATACATGGAATGCCATCACAGACGCCAAGTGGAGCCCAATGTGGACAAATGTTTTCTAGCGTGTTGTTTTGTTGTTATTTTTGTCTCAGGTATTACATGAGAAAGGTGCAATTTTTTTTTTTATAATTAGAGGCCCCGAGATACTGTTCAATAATCCATTTCTACTGTAATTAAAGGTGAAAAAAAACTGCTTTGGTCGCGTAAGTTCCGTTTTCCAAGGAAAAATAACTATTATATTGTTTACGTAATATAATTATTATTGAATGTGCCAGTAATATTTATTAATGATGGGAGATGAGTAATAAAGTAGTGAATCATCTAATGGCTCCAGAAAAGTAAGAAGAATAAAGATACAGTCGGGGACGTATTTACAAATTTGGAGGCCCTGGGCACAGATGCGTATAGGGGCCCCCTTGCCCCGATGCTCACAGAGGCCTTGAATAAAAAATATAATATCGAAAGCGGTACTTATTAAGATAACCACTATTGAAATGAATAATTTCTTTAAACTATCAATTTAAAAAATTAAATTTGATAATCATTAATTTATTTTACAATAATTATTTGATAATTATGAATTTTTGATTGAATTTTATAATAAACTGTTTGGTGTTGATTGCATTTCTCTATGCAAGTCCATATATCGGGAATGATAGAGTATGCAACAACTAATAATATATTTAACACAGTATCAAGTTATAATTATTTAAAATATTAGCATATCCTATTAATCAAATAACTTTAACTTTCAAATACAAGCTTTCACTGAAAAAAAAAAAAAACTAAATTTGTACAAGTAACTAGCAGAACCACATGGCTTTGTCCATGTTAACCATGAGCGCCTTACAGGTAAAATAATTAAAAATGAAATAATATGGCGATTCCCAAAACGGAGTTCTGTACATTCCTGCACATAAACTGTTAAAAGACAATCGGGAAAAAATGAAGTTACTTTGACAAATCATAGACAATCTTTGACAAACAGATTTTTCCGTTTTAATTTTGTTTTTTGACAGTTAAAACTGCTTTGGCCAATAATTAAAAAATCTTCAGTAGCATTTGGAGGCCCCTGAAAATCTGGGACCCTGAGCCCGTGCCCCGAATGCCCTGCCGTAAATCAGGCACTGGATACAGTTTAATGTTTAAGAAGATAAGTTTTTAAAATATCTATTCAGAGGATAAGCCTGAAATATGTCCAGTGTGCATAAAGTTCTATTTTTTACTACCTGACCCACCCGGCGTTGCCTGGGCCCATGATAATAACCTTAAATATACCTAAAATCAGTGTTGAATATGTAACCAATCATTATTTAAAAAATCGGTGTTAAAATACTGATATTTAGTGTTAAAAAGCTTCTAAGAAGTGTTTTTCTTCTCACCTTTACCTAACGGGTACATTTACACCCAGAAAAAGGAATTGATGAAAACTACAAAACATGTTTTGGTTGTTTTAAGCAAATCTTTTAGTTGAAGTAAAAAATTGGTTTTGCTGCTTGGGCAAAAAATATTGTTAACACTCTTACAAAATTTTAACAAAATTTCATCAATTTTACTTGAATTAACAAAATCTGTTTTTTTAAATTTTACAATAATTTTGTAATTTAAATTTGTAATTCCAGCAAAATTTTGTTGTTTTTGCACAATTAAAATTGTTGTGTAGTAGCCACAGCTCTTTCACGTAACTTGGTTTATTTGACTTATATTGCTATATAATTAAATGATTAACATAATTTTTGGATAATTAAAACTTTTTTTAATTGGGACGGACCAAGGTAGTTTTAAAAATGCCCCTCTCTATTTATTACTTTTTTTCTATCTATACAAGAAGAAAATGTTGGATTCATGAAAATTTCCGACTTCCAGTTTCCGACGGATTTTAGAAGGTCCTGAACACGATTTGACTGTTTTTTGAAAATGAAAGTCTATTACTCTGTCTGTATGTGACAAAAATTTTGTGGTGCTCTATCTCAAGAACTAATGCACAGAATTTAATAAAACTTTATATTCAGTTACTTCCTGATATAAATTGTTGCTGATTAGTTTTTGGTGTTAATCGCACAGCAGGTGGCGCTGCTATGTTGTATTTTTCGGGATTTCTGCAATAGCTCTATCTCATTTTCAGCAGTGAATTACGCCTGCAATCTTTGAATAATAACCAGTGAATTTTTATCCTGCTTTTTAAAGGCGTAATTCACTGCTGAAAATGAATTAAAAATGAACTATGTGTTGCCGTATGCTGGCTTTGCATTGTCGACTCATGTTTGCCGCAGAAATTTGTGTGCTCCTGATGACATTTCCATCTTGTGCTGCGGTTGCAGCCGGTCCGACATACATAAGAGTGAGAAATGCCGAGTTGGGATATCGTTCCTTATAGCTCCATGGTGGAGCCTCAGGGCGCTGTTGTGAGGACCCGTGTTCGATTCCCGGGTTGGGGCATTTTTCACTCTGTCAGTTTACGCTTAAAAAAGTGGGATAAAAATTCACTTGTTATTATTCAAGTTTTACAGGCGTAATTCACTGCTGAAAATAATTTAAAAAATAGTTTAAATTACATATAAGTTTTTGTAGTATAATTAAAACAAGTTCGTAATATAACGTATTTTATTATTTGAACAAACAAATATATTTTGTTGTAAATGTTATACTTGTTTCTTTAACAAAAACCTTTTGTTGTTAAAACAAAGAAAATTCTTAAAATTACACAAAACAATTGTTCTTTAAACAAAAGTTTTCGTTGCCGAAACTGAAAAGAACTCTTAAAGTAACAGATAATTATATTTATTTTGAGAAAACTTTCAACAAAATAACTTTGTTAATTCATGTAAAATTTAACCATTTTACTTGAATTAACAAAAAAAAAAACTCTGACGATACAAATTTTTTTTTGGAATTGCAAAAAAATCAACAATTTTTTTTTTTTGTTGATTCAAACAAAATTTCCATTGACCCATATTTAAACGAAAAGTTTTGTTGGGTGAACCAAATTTTTGTTGATTCGACAAAACATTTTTCTGGGTGTAATATGAAGAAATGTGTTTCTTCTCTTTGAAATTTTTATGAGCTTTAAATATAACGTTTCGAAAGCCTGTGTATACTTTTTGTGCTAAAATTTCGATATTTAGTTGTAAAAAGAAGTGTTTTTCTTCTCACTTTTTTTTTTCTCACATCGAAATCCTATGGGATTTGTTTTTTGTTTTCAAACTGAATATTTTCCCCTAAATCTCATTATTTCTCAACCAAAAGTTTATTCGAGCAAGAGCTAAAATATTAGTTTAATGTATTAAAATATTAGAGCCTTAGCGCAAAAATAAGTTTACATTATAAGTTTAAATAACTTTAACCCTATGGGAATTTTTTTTATTTTCAAAGTGATTATTTTTGCTCAAAATCTCACAATATCTGAACCAATTTTATATTCGACTATTAGCTACAAGGCTTGTAGCTTGTATATTGTATTAAAATTTCAGAGTGATTGTATAACATTAAGTTTATATTTTTAAACAAAATATGGCTAATCTTAACCCTATGGGCTATAGAAGAAAAAACTAAAGTCGCAGAATGACTTTCGGAAAAGAATTTTTTTGAAAGGGTTAATATAAATACTTTGTTTAAAGGGTACCATCGTTCGAAAGAAAAATGAGCTTAGATGCGGTCTGGCATTATTATTTTTTTCGCATTTTCAATTCCAGAGAGGACGCGGATTTTTTAACTTTGCAGAGAAAAACTGAAAACCTTGAAACGGCGTTTCGAAAAGAATTTTCTTTTAATTGATCAATATTCGCATTTTTTTAAAGGAATTGCCCTGTTAGAAAGTTTCCGTAAGTAGATAGCTTCGTATTTTTAATTGTCGCGCATTTTGAGTAGCTTAGCCGATGCGGGCTGCGAAAGATAGGGGAAGGGGTGAAAAACGACGGTATAAAAATATTTTTTGAAAGGATTAATATTAATATTTTTCAATGGATTGAATCGTTAGAAAGACAAAAGCACTACAATACAGCAAGTATTTTTGGCTTTTCCGTATTTCTACTCGTCGAGCGATAGATTGAAAAAAAGAACAATTTTCGACTAATCGGTTCTTCCTTGCTTTAAAATTGCGAGAAGAGCTTTTTGCTGCGCTGCGAGTCTTCGTGTCAGTTTTCGATGTTCATTATAGTTTTTAATTAATATCTTGGTTTGTTAACAAAAAAAAAGAGAAATCTGAGCCTCAGGTGCACTAGGACTTGCTTTGGACTCCAAATTTTCAGACCTCTACCTGCGGTCAATTTTTCTAGACTTCGCCAAAAGGCAAACACAGAAATAGACACAATTTTTTCTTTTATAAGTACAGATAGCCCTTTCAAGACAAGTAATTGTGTTTCTGTAATGTTGAATTCACGTCAGAATTTTCTAAAAGCGTTATTTGAAATTAAAGAAATTCAATTTTACAGCCTTTTCCCCATAACTTATAAAAATAAAATTGTGCCTAAATATTCCAGTACAAGTCTTGATTAAGGCTGTTCTCAAATCTAAAGGGGATACTTATTACATATTTCTGAATTCATTTATATTTGGAAAGTATAAAATTCCCTAGTGTTTTATTCAAAAATTATGTAATCGAATGGCGTTTTCCATTTTTTGGTAAAGGCAGAAAGTCTTTCTGAAAATACTGTTAAAATTGGCGTTTTGAACCAAATTTCCGGACGCGGAAGCCGGGAAAGGATAAACTTTATCATCACGTGACCGAAATAGCTCATAACTGAATAAGTAATTCATTTATCAAAAATTGGTAAACACTTTTCCATTCCAAGTCGCTTCAATAATCAGGCCTGTAACTTCCATGCTTTTGCGCTTATTTTTTTTTCCCGTAAGTGTGTCAAAAAGGTTATAGAGCGGGGGAAAATATTTCTTTAATGTGATATGAACACTCAGAAAAAGGAATTGATTAAAACTACAAAACATTTTTGTTGAGTACATTTTGGTTGCTTTAGCAAAATTGGAGTAAAATTGAACCATTTTACTTCAATTAAGAAAACATTTTTGCTGACGATACAAATTTTTTTTTTTTTTGGAACTGCAAAAAAAAGTGGTTTTCAACAAAAAAAACTTTTTTTGTTGATTCAAACAAAATTTCCATTGACCTATATTTAAACAAAATTTGTGTTTAAATATGAGTCAATAAAAATTTTGTTTGAATCAACAAAAAAAAATGTTTTTTTTTTGCAATTCCAAAAAAAAAAATTTGTATCGTCAGCAAAAATGTTTTGTTAATTGAAGTAAAATGGTTCAATTTTACTCCAATTTTGCTAAAACAACAAAATGTTCTCAAAAAATATGTTTTGTAGTTTTAATCAGTTTCTTTTTCTGAGTGAAAAATATCAGATCGCCCTTCAAGGAGTTGAAATCATTGAAAAAATTAATCATTTAGACTATTTTAATGATTAATTATTTATAACTTTGATATATTTTGGGGTTTTTTAACTTTGGAAGTGATTTTGAAATGCTTTTTTCGAAAGGATTTCTATATTATCAACTTATTCATAGAATACAAGTTTTAGATTGTACCGACGAAGAACTTCAGAGTACCTTGGAAAGGAAATTATTGGGTTTCTTTAATTACTTTTGGAGTTACGATTATTTTAAATGTGTCCACCCTTTTTCGATGTCATTGTAAATAAATATATATAATATATATATATTTACAATGTGTGCGTGCGTAGAAACTGAATCACTAATACACATAAATAAGTTGACGACACAGCTTGAATCTTTTAAAATGATTATATTAAAGAGAACGGACAATATTTACAAGGTGGTCTATTTACAAGAAAATATATAACCGCATCATCACACATGTAGATCCACCACAAGCAGATTGGTCAAACTCATTTTAAATCCAGGGAAAGAAAACATCTTTTCGCTCCATTGCTGTCTGCCAGAAACGTCATCTTTGTTCCACTCGCATTCCCTAACTCAACTGACTACTGTGCCATGAACATAGATCTAAAGAAGGACTTCTAACGAAATAGCCTTTCCAAGAAGAAAATCGTTCCTCGAAAAAAGTCTCAAATAGGTGGCGCATGTGGTAAGACGGTTTCTCCATACGTCACCAGTTCGTCTGCTTCTTCAAACCGTCTGTCGTCTGGTGGGTATCTGATATACTGATTCGGTTTGATGTTGTAGGTGGCGCTGCCTTGGCAGGGAATCTCACCGGCTGCGTAGACCATGCGCGTAGCTGTGCAGCTGCTGTTTCGTTCCAAAGTCGCGACACGATATTAACACTATTTCGTTGGAAGTCCTCCTTTAGTTCTATGTTCATGACTGTGCAATCTACACCCCCGCTAGAATGCTCTGCTGACTTGACGCAAGCAATGTCATGTGGATCCTGAATACCTCTGCAGGGAAACACAGTTCCCATATATATATATATATATATATATGAAATGAAATCATATGTGCGAAAAACTAAGAAAGAGACAGTATGATATTTAAACGAAATGATATTATAAAATTAAACCCAAAAAGATGTAAATCTAATATGAAATACTATAAATAACTTATGGATTCGTCAGAGGAGCATCATACGTATATTTCATAGTAAAGATATGTTATATCTTCAAATATTGTCGGCATTAAGCCTATAAATGACAATATTATGCCCCTTATAACATATCGAAATCAAAACCGTAGAAATATTTAAACAAAAATAAGTAATTATCTATAAGCAATAGTTAAAAAACCAAAAGTAGAAAACACAACTCAACAGCAAGAAAAAGTGTAGGAATGATTCAACAAGAGTAAAAAAAAAAAGAAGCACAATACATTACACACATTCTGAAAAGAGATTTACTGATTCCTCACATAGAAAAATAAGAAAAAATAGCAGTGCTGTCATCTGTCCCCAGAGAGAGGAGCAATATACTAAAGATTAAGTTATTATTAAAGATATAAGATTAAAGGTGAAAATAATGTAGTAAACAATGTAATTAATAGTAATAAATAACATTGAAAGAAAAATATATGTAATTACTAAAATTGGAATAGATAAAAAACATAATATTAAATAATAATATTGATAAAAATAAATAAATTAATTAATTAAAGAAGATATGATTATTTAACTATAATTAATATTAAATAAGTAATATTTTAAGGGGATAAAAATATAAACATGCATGAGGAATTACTATGTATATATTTGAATAGTAAATAATTGTAATAAATGCTTAAAACCCACTTTTTAAATATATTTTTTGATAAATGTTTAACCTTTTTTAAGCAGTCACACCTCAGTCCTCCGTAATGGCATTTTTGATTTTATATATTTTTAGGGAAATTTTATTAATTTTATGCTTTAAAAAAATTCTTATAATGTTTTTATAATTTTTTCAGCAATCCACGCCCACCCTCCAAAGTATTGTTTCCGATTTTATACCTTTTATATATATATTTAATGCCCAAACTGGTAAAATGAGATGAATATTTAATGGTGTATCCATGAAGAAATAAAAGAAATTTAATAAATTTCGCCTTATAAAATATGAGGAACATAAACGTTTAGTACGATTCCCGTGATTAAGTAGAATATTTCTATAAACTAAAACATGTAGACAGTAATAAAATTTAGTAAAATTAATAACATTAAAAGAGAAGTCATTACCTTTATCATAAATATTAAAAGTTAGAGTATGATGAGAAAGAATAGTACTATTAACGACCATAAAATTAATTGTAGAATTATTTAAGAAGATCGTACTAAGTTCTAGATTGGAAGGATGCGCTACAGAAACAGTTATAAGATATAGAATGATTATCATTAAGAGAAAAGATAATTATATCATCAATATATCTATATAGCAAAATATTATTGTTAATACATTTTCTTTCATAAAAATAATGATATAAATCTAAAAAAAAAAATACTAGAACTAGCTGCGCCCTGAGGAATACTCCGTATCTGAATATCAACAGCATTATTTTGGAAACTATAGTTATGACAGAAAAAAATAGCTAACGTTTTGAAGTAATCAATATTAATAGTGTCAGGTGATTGTAATTATGAGAAATATTCTATAAATAGTGAATTGATAGTTGAGTGTAAATCAGCCAAAAGAATATTGTTGAATATACACTGATGTCAAGAAATTAAGGGGCAGTAACCAATTTCAGAAGTTTCGTCGAATATCTACTGAAACGCGTGAGGAAATGCCCGAAATGCCCTTAAACTTTGAGGATGTAAAGAACATGTTTGACATCATGTTTTTCAGTGAAGATTTTGTCGTGAGGACAATTAGGGGGGGGGGGATAATAATTTTAATAATAAAATAATATTTTCGATCACCCAAGTAACAGAAAATGCCAAAAATTGTCTGTCACAGTAGCAAATGACTATGTAGGTGCTGTTTAACATTTGTGTGCATTTGTATAAGCAACTCAAAACAGCAATAATTGATTTATTGTGGAGGAAATCCCATATAATCCTATGGGATTGTCTCCTCAATCTATCAATTATTGCTGTAGCTTTTTGTGTTTTCACGATATTTCACTGGTGTTTTTATATGACTTGCCCTATAGTTTTGACTATCAAATCATGACAAAAAAGTTTCGCTGCATTCGCGCATGCGCAGTTAATATTTATTTCATACAAATACCCATATCTCATCAAATATTCAATATATTAATATTTCAATTACAATATACTATTTCTACGACTTTTTGTCAAGCTTTTCAAAAGCGGTGTTGAATTCGGCTGAAAACTCTGTATGCTATGCAAAAAATCTTTTGAATTTTTCACAGAAACGTTAACATCTTCACGAATAGACGTGCTATGCTAACAGAAATGCACACAAATGTTGAACAGGACCTACATAGTCATTTGCTACAGTAACAGACCATTTTTAGCATTTTCTGTTGCTTGGTGATCGAAAATATTATTTTATTATTAAAATTGTTATTGCCCTCCTAACTGTCCTCGTGACAAAATCGTCACTGAAAAGCATGAAGTAAAACATGTTCTTTACATTCTCAAAGTTCAAGGGCATTTCGGGCATTTCCTCACGCCTTTCAGTAGATATTCGACGAAACGTCTGAAATTGGGCACTGCCCTTAGTTTCTGGACACCAGTGTATATATATTGTGTCGTATCAAATTAGGAGGTTTAATTGAAAAAAATTAAAGCTTGTGTTCATTTTAATATGTAGATGGCCTCTAAAAAAATAGTACAAATATCAAATAAAAGTTGTTTGATTGGCCCCTTTTTACTTATACCCTTCAGGCCTGTCCTCATTTAACGACATTTTAATTTTTAATACCAGTATTTCCGTATGGTATTCTTCGCCGCATTTAATCCAAAGAAATTTTACGTTAAGACAAGCCGACTATTAAAATATTCTGGTATTCAAAAACAAAAACCACAGACACCTTATATGTAACGTATACGTGACATCCGTCATACAGGGGTATAAACTAATCCCAAAAACATATATAATTTGAAATGAACAAACAGTGAATATTACTTATATTTGTATTCCTAATAAAAAGAATGAAACAAAAAGTAAACAAAATAGATATAAAAAAAACTGAATAATGCATAAAACAGTATCAGAAGATAATTTTAAATGAATAGGTAAATTTTACAAAATCCAAAATCTATCAGGTAAATAATTAAATGTTTCTTAAAAGTAGAAAAAAATTATTTTTACTTTCCATTCACATACATTTGCCAATCCTAACATTTTATTGCATTCATTTCTTATTTATTATGAAATTTTTATTTCTTGGGAAGTGTTCTGTATCATGTCTCGCTTGGCTTGGTTGGCGAAAAAATCCAAAATGGCCGCCAAAAGTGCGTTTTAGCATCTTACCAATTTTTTAATTATATTTTATTTTATTCATATTATATTTGTATTATTTATATATTATTATGTATTTTTATATATTATATATTATAATATAATATATAATAATATATAACTATATTATATTATATAAAAATATTATATATTATAATATAACATATAATAATATATAACTATATTATATTATATAAAAATATTATATATTATATCTAATATATAATATATTATTTATATATTTATTTTTATTTATATTAGTATTTATATGGTATTTAATATTATTTTTATATTTTTATTTATATTGGTATTTATATATTTAATATTATTTATATGTTATTGTATTTTAGTTATAAATTTACCAAATTATCTTACCAATCACCAAAGGATCGCAACAGCCACATTAAAACATTTATCGTAAAAAAAAAAAAAAAAAAAAAAAAAAACTTGCGAAATGTTTCGGCACAGAATATAGGACTTATCCCTTATTTAAATAATTCAAGCAAGATTTAAATAATTCCTCATCTTGAAGTTTAGAAACAAGTACTAAATGTTTTCATAAGCGCGCCAATAATACTATCCATATGCATTTGTTAAAGCAAACATTACAACCACTTTACCCTATTCTATAAATAAATTAAAAAATAACACAGGTCTACAAAATTTACATTTGTGAAAACTTTTTTAAAAATGTGTACTGGTTCTATACATTTTTGGAAGGATTATTCGAAAAATGACCTCAACTGCTTTCTACTGCATTACAGTATTTTTTCCATAATCTGCGTGTTACATTCATGTACTGAGGTTACATTCATATACTGGCAGCTACAAGTTGCTTACTGTAGAAAATAGTTTGCATAGCATTTATCGTTCATTTACAGGGACACACAAAAGAATTCCCTTACAGCACTGTCTATGAACAGCAATTGCTGGAAATGCATTTTCAGTTGCGGTACACGTTTTAAAATTTAACTAGTTTTTTTGCATACAACTTGGTGTGTATAAATTCTACAGATCATATACAAAGCTGAACAAAAGATCTGGAGAACATTTCTTTATTCGCCAAAATTGCTAATGGGGAATTTTCAACTATGCTATGCGTTTCTTAATTGAATTAAACTTTAGCATACTATGCTAACACACAAAACAAATATAATAGTACGAGGAAGTAGAGTAGTATGTAGTACGAGGGTGGTTTGATAAATTCTCGGCCTGACAGTGAAAGCACAAAATTTTTGACATAATTTCATATTATTTTTCAATGTTGTCCCCTTGCAACTTAATACATTTAAGACACACGCTTGTGTGCGAATTCTTTAGTGCAGCCCTATACCTATAGATCCAATACAGGACTGCATAGATATTTCCTCAACTATAGATGGTAATTGCTGTAATTGTGTTTTCAAATGTGTTATGCTTCTTTTAATTGTTAAAAGGCGTAAAATATCAAGACCATAAACGGTAAAAAGAAATTTATTAGACTGTTGACATGTTTCAGCTCAATCTGAGCTACTATCAAAACAAATAAGAACATTCTATAAATGCATGGCCTATGAAGTTATTTGAAACGCTATAATTTAATTTTTCACGTACTTTTTAAAATTACTCACGTTATATATAATTTTTTACTTGGAAGTTTATTTCAATATTTCTAACCATGGAATAAGTAGAGCCACAATTTTCATAAGTTAAGTAATGCTGCATCGTTACATATTGTATTTTTACGTGTTATAGTCTCTATGGTTTCTCTTATAATGGATTGATAGTGTAGATTTCAGGGGAAAATTATTTTACTTTCATTGAAATTTATTTGGATTAACTTACCAAAATTTTGGTTCGAGTTACTCCATGGTTACAAATATAGAAATAATCTTCCAAGTAAAAAAATAAAAATAAAATAACGTGCGTAATTTTAAAAAGTACCTGAAAAATTAAATCATAGTGTTCCAAATAATTTCATAGACCGTGCATTTATATAATATTCATATTTGTTTTGATAATGGCTCAGATTGAGATGAAACATGTCAACAGTCTAATAAAACTGTTTATAATCTTTTTATTTTACGCCTTTTTGCAATTAAAATAAGTATATAATTACAAGGTGTTATAATTTGTCATATTTTTATGTGTTATGCTTTTTCCAAATTGTTTATTTAGACTTCCCCTTATTAAACTGTGAAGTTTTGTTCAGTATATTCTGAATGTGTTGGCAAGTGTTTCATAAGCTATGATTCACGCATAATTTTTCTTTCTTGTTAAAAGTTTGGTTCTATACATTTTTGGGATGCTTATTCGAAAAATGACCTCAACTATTTTCTATCACATTACAGTATTTTTTACATGATCTGCGTCAACAAGTTACATTTATGCACACAGCTTATTGAGTAAATGAAATAGAACAATATTATTTGAAGATTTAATACTTAGATATATGTATACATACAAAATACATTTAAATATGTTAATATTCATTTATTTTTCTCATTTAACAGATTTATACTGTCGTTTTCCTTTGCTAGTAATGCTGTGTGTGTGTTTTTTAACGTGATTATGAAATAGGTTTGACAGTCTGCCACCTTTTTTTCCCGTGCTCTGACACTCTTAAATATTTTCGAAATTCCATGAAACTGGTACATGTTATTGATGTTTGCTATGGCATGTTTGGTATTGAAAATTAAGTGTGGAACATTTATAGATGATTTACTTGGACTCTCAAAAGAATTCCGTTACATTACGGTCTGTCTATGGGGAAAGATCGTTTCCAGTGTATTGTAATGATGTTATGCTACTTCGAACATACTGAAATTAGTATATAAATCTTAGGTGTACTACAAGATGCTTACTATAGAATACGGTGTGCATAGCATTTATCGTTCATTTACAGGGCACACAAAATAATTCCGTTAAATTGCGGTCGATTTCGAAAAGTCCTTTACGGTGTATTTTAATGATATTACACTATTTCAAACATATTGAAATTGATATACACTGAGGTGAAGTGCAAAATGCTTATTATAGAATACAATGTGCATAGCATTCATCGTTCATTTACAGGGACACACAAAAGAAGTTGGTTACAGTACTGTCTAAGAACAGTAATTGATGAAATTGCATTTTCAGTTTTGGTACACGTTTTTAAATTTAACATATTTTCTAACATGTTACTTGTTGCGTATATAAATTCTACAAATCACATGCAGGGCTGCACAAAACATCTCCAGTACATTTCCGTTTATTGATGGAAATTGCAGAAACGGAATTATCAACTGTGCTCTGAGTATTCTAACTAAACTAAATTTTAGCATGCTGTGTAGCATATATATAAGTCTATAGATCATATACAGCGCTGCACAAAAGAATTCGGATGTTTCTGACAGTTGATGTTAATTGCTGAAATTATGTTTACAAATTGTTTACTTGACGTCCTCTTTCACCTTATTAGGTAGTGAAGTTTTGTTATAAAATTCTGAATGTGTTGGAAAGTGTTTCATTATCTATGCTTCATGCATGAATTTTCGTTATTTTTATTTTCTGCTCTGTGATGTTTCTGCATATTCACGACTCAATATCCAGCGGTAATCAGATGTCATATTACCTAATATCCCACTGACCCTTCTACAATAGGTACAGAGCATATTTATTCCCATTATGCAAAGGAACTGGTTTATTTAGTATTGTCAATGAAAAGTCTCCATTCCACAAAATAATTTTTGCAATTTATAATTTTTTTGTACATCTTTTTGAATTTTAAAAATTAAATTTTTTTTAACTGGCCACCATTTTGAAACAAGATGGCGGATGAAGCAGGCCAACGAACTCGGTCGAGACCTTGGTATGTTCTATACACATACTCAGTCACATCCAAATCGGTTCATAAATAAGAGAGTTACAGCATGATATGTGTCAGATATATATATATATGGATATATATAAATCAACATTTGAATGGAAGGTGGTTTGGGGGTCTGGGGGTCATGATCGGTGAAAATATGCCAAAATTTTTTGGAATTGCTTTCCTACGAACGGCTGCAATATGTAGCTTTTTGTATTGAAAGCTACCTAAAAGAAAACGCTTTTATGATAAATATTCTTTTAGGTAAAAAAATTCTACCGACCAGATTAAGTAAATTTAACTTAAATAAATACACTTTTATAACTGTGGTTTTGCCATATACATTTACATGTATATAGTATAAAAAAAATAACGATCGTGTTCTATGGTTTAGAACAAAATTTAAATGGATTAAAAATACTTCAAACTAAAAATTAATGTTCTATTCTGAACAGTGTCAATTTGACATCGATATTGTTACTGATAGTGTCGGAGACAACAAGAACAAAGTATTGTTGCCATGGAAACAACGACTTATTCAACATCGAAATGTATCATGAGAGCTTTCTTAATCGGGCAAGTTACTGTTATAATACACTTAAAACTTATCCAGCTGGTGAAACCGTGTAAAATTAAATAACTTCAGAAACACGCAGCTCGTGTATATATATATATTATATTTATATAAACTTATACAAAAAAATAAAAAACAGTTTAATCGTTTAAGTTTTAATTCATAAAGTACTGCGAACATTAAAACACTCATTTAACCAGGAATTTCTCAAATGCATTCAAATCGCTGGCATTTGGCGAGGATAAGTGTTGCTCTTTAAAACACGTATTTTTGCACCAAATAATCGAAAGTATTTTATTTTTTTTTGCAGATTTTGCAACAAAATGTAAATTTGATTGATTCTATATTATGTACATGAGTTTCATTAACATATTTTTCAAAATATTCCGAGTATGCGCTTTAAGGAGACCTTCTTTGTTAGTCACTACTTTGAAGAAAGTAAGAAATAAATTCCTGTTTTCTATTCTTATACATATTATTGGATGTTACAGGAGTTAACACGTTATTTTTTCTTTTAGGCTGAAGACTCAGAGCTAATCCCAAATCTCTGATTAAATCAAGATGTTCAGAATGATTGAACATTTGAGATACATCGTTGTATCTATTACACTGAAAATCATCATCATCCTCAATATCTTAATCAGAATCAAGTGTGTCTATAAATCTATACTAATATTATAAAGGAGTAAAGATTGTTTGTTTGTTTGTTTGTAGGGGGTAATCTCAGGAACTACCGAACCGATTTCAAAAGTGATGGTGGCAAATTGATGGTGACAACCCCTGCTCCAACACAGGCTATATTTTATGTCGGTGCCACTACCCAAGGGGGTGCAGGAGCGAAAAACGTTCTAAAATTGCGATCTTTTCTATACTGAAGAAGCTAGAAATTTGAAATTTGGCGTTGTAGTTACTTATAAGATGTAAATGCTCTCTAAGAACAAAATAAAAAAAAATTCGAAATTTAAAAGGGTGAAATGAGCGAAAAGCGTTCTAAAAACATTCTAAATTACAATTTCTATGGAATCTCTAGAACTACCGAACCGATTTGAAATTTGGCGTTGTAGTTACTTATAAGATGTAAATGCTCTCTAAGAACAAGATAAAAAAAATTCGA
Source organism: Maratus michaelseni (assembly GCA_963931845.1). NCBI lineage: Eukaryota > Metazoa > Arthropoda > Arachnida > Araneae > Salticidae > Maratus > Maratus michaelseni. The sequence continues at coordinate 72,608,085 of OZ007599.1, read as the reverse complement.
AATTTACAAGGGTGAAATGAGCGAAAAGCGTTCTAAAAACATTCTAAATTACAATTTCTATGGAATCTCTAGAACTACCGAACCGATTTGAAATTTGGCGTTGTAGTTACTTATAATATGTAAATGCTCTCTAAGAACAAAATAAAAAATAATTCGAAATTTAAAAGGGTGAAATGAGCGAAAAGCGTTCTAAAAAAATTCTAAATTACAATTTCTACGGAATCTCTAGAATTACCGAACCGATTTGAAATTTGGCGTTGTAGTTACTTATAAGATGTAAATGCTCTCTAAGAACAAAATAAAAAAAAATTCGAAATTTAAAAGGGTGAAAAGAGCGAAAAGCGTTCTAAAAACATTCTAAATTACAATTTCTACGGAATCTCTAGAACTACCGAAACGATTTGAAATTTGGCGTTGTAGTTACTTATAAGATGTAAATGCTCTGTAAAAACAAAATAAAAAAATCGAAATTTAAAAGGGTGAAATGAGCGAAAAGCGTTCTAAAAAAATTCTAAATTACAATTTCTATGGAATCTCTAGAACTACCGAACCGATTTCAAAAGTGATGGTGGCAAATTGGTGGTGACAGTCCCTGCTCCAACATCCTCTTCAATAAAAAACTATGCTTTTCTGACGACTGGGTTTTTCGCTAATTGTTGCCACAGATTTATCTCGGAAAATGAAACATTTGAAGTTACTGCAAAAAAATAGTAGCTCGAAAAGTATTTGTCTGAAAATTGTGAGGCAAACTGCGTTTGAAAGGTAAAAAATTGTATTTTTCTTGATATGAATTTCAAATCTAATGATTATGCCATTTTTCAAATATTGAATTTGAAAAATTACCAAATTTCACAATGGAGTACCATAGCGAAACCTTCATGCGTAAAAAGATAATGATAAGGGCGACGTGTCCTGGCGTGTATATTGGCTATAGCATGAGTCACAAATTATAGTAGCCTTATTATTCTGTTAAAATATAAAAGTGAATTATGAAATGTCAATATTTTGTTGGATTAAAAGTTCGTTATAAGAAATTGACCATCGTAGCGGGCGTAGCTTGCTAGTAGTATATAAAGTGCAAAAGTAGCTACAGTGCATCAAATTGTTGACGTTTTCTTCGCTTTGTCATCTTTTGAAACGAACATGTAAAGCTACTTTCATAAAATCTAACCAGTTGTAACATGCAATCTGTTTCAATGAATAAAAAAAAACAACCACTCTCATATTGATAACATGGTTGACTGCTCGAAATACATGCTGTAATCGATAGCATATTAAAATCACTTACCACAGAAGTTGACAGGAAAATAAGAGTCTTCTGTTTAATAGATATTTCCTTGTTCGCGGAATAGTAATGACATTTTCATTTAAAACTTGTTTACTGTCAAAAAAGACAGATGTTTCTTAATCTAGGGAAATATAATAGAGCCACGAACGAAAATATACAACCACTTCCGAGTCATTAACGATTCCGAAAAGCGTTCTTTATCTTTAGAAACTTCAGACACCAATATATTTTCGAGATTTAAAGAAGCATTTATAGAAACAAAGTTTCTTTTGCTACCACTGATTTTCGGAAATGTTTCCGAGTCGTTTTTATAATGTAATAATCAGTTTTCTCAACTCGGAATATAGGTTTTTTGGATGCTATCCATTCTCAAGTAAACATTTTCATGTTCAACGAGCATGTTTTACAGACAAACATGATAAATTAACAGTATTAATATTAACATTAAAGTTATTTTTTTTTATTTTACGCTTGAATGTATAAATGTACGCAGCTGAAAATATTTCATTGAGGATAGGATGGATAGCATCCTTATCCGGGTTTCACGAAACTGATTAATACACTATAAAAATGGCTCGGAAACATTTACAAAAATCAATGGCAGCAAAAAGAAACTTTGATTTTATAATATATATATTTTTTCTTTATATCTCGAAAATATATTGATTTTGTGGGCTATATGTTCGTAATCATAAAGAACGCTTTTCTGAATCGTGGGTAACTCGGAAAACATTATTGCATCTTTTCGCTCATAGTTGTATTATATTTTGCTAGATTAAGAAACATATGTCTTTTTTTACAGTGTTGATATCCGACAGCTGCAATATTTATTTTATAAATTTTAAATTCATTGTAGGAGAATCAAATAAAATCAAACTTTTGACCCATTTCATTAATTTACAAGCCTAAGCAAAAGTCATTAAATTATTCTTACATTAATTGAACTTCTATTAGAAAATTCTAGGCCGCAAATAATTGATTTTGAGTAGTTAAATGAAGCGAAAGTTCACAAGACAACACAAAATCTAGTAATTAGACTTACGCAGAAAACAAAAAACAAATGTGAATAGTTACAAATAATTGACATCAGATTTTCTGTGCAGGGTTTGAAATTTAGGAGGATTATCTCGTTTCAGTCAAAATTTTAGGGAAATTTTAGATGGGAAGTTCTTAATTATTTCAAATATATATATATTATTTTTACAGCCACATTATATTTACTGCAATCATCCAAAGGTTATGATATCAAGTTGGTTTAGCAAAGAAAAGAGTAGAACTCTTAGGAAGTACCCGTAAATATTTTACAGAGCTTTCTTTCATATTAACCCCTTGAGGGGCACCGGTATATAATATATACCACTTTTTAATATATAACTTTGCCACCAGTATTATTAAATAGAAATATTTATTATTGTTTTTTGCAGATTGAAAAGATAAAAATTCATTATTTAAATTTACTGGTGTCAAAACATCGCCAAATGTAGCATTTTTAGACCACTTGCTTGCCCTCCAAGGGGTTAAGTGAGTTTATTTTCAATGTAAAATTTATTTGTGGTCGTATGGTAACTAATTGAGTGTTCCCAGTAATTTTCCTTACAAGATCTTCATTCTATCTTTAAAATTTATGGATAAACCCCTAACACTTTTTCTTTTATATATGACTACATAAAGATTTTATTTCTGGGTTGCCTTGATCCAAGGAACTCAAATATGATATCAAAAGTGTGTTGAGAAATTTAAAGTTGGTGCAATTTTTAACATGTACACGATTCCTATTTCAAACACTGTATTCATATTCGGAACATTTCGCAGTCGAATCGTACCTCTCACATCTGTATACGATAATTTGATGCCAAACTACAGTGGGATGATCCGATTTCTTCCAGGATTGTAGAAATACATCACACTATCCCCGAAATTTATCGGACGGTTCTAAAAAAATATATATATATGCTCAATAACCTGAAACTTTCTGCGACAATCACGAGCATATTTTAAAATGCAAAAGCATGGAATCGGCAGACATGATTATTGAAGTTATTTGGAATCGAATAGCGTTTTATTTTTCGATAAATGCATTACATAATCATTTACAAATGACTGTTGTCTGACGACGACTTTTCTTGGGTTTTAGCGTTCGGAAATTAGATTCAAAACGCCAAATTTGACGAAAATTTTACTCTGAACCACGTGCGTCCTATATGAATTAAATTTTGTTTAAATTTAAACCTGCTTGCAAGTTACTTTTAATCTCATTTCATCAACATTGTTTAATTCTTTCGCGCTGAGCGTCCCGTACATTTCTTTTAATTTTTGGGTACTACTTTTTTTAATGGTAAATTTTGTCCTATTTAGTCGCTGAAACTCTGATATCATGCATACGGCAAATATTTTGAAAATAGTGGTATTCAAATTCAAAAATTTTATGCAATCTATACGCCACGAAGAGATTAAAAAAGAATTACTTCTGATAAGGTTTTCAAATTGAAACTTGAGATGAAATATGCAATACCAACAAATATCATATCTACGCCGAAGTTCATTTGGATGATATATCTACTAATTCTAATGGAAGTTCTAACAAAAACAAACAATCATGCGTCAAGCATAGATTATGAAACACCTTCTAACACATTAAGAAAACTGTAACGAATCTTCTGTGTTAAATAAGGTGAAAGAAGGTAAGTAAACTGTTTAGAAGGCATATGACACATTTAAACATCCAGTTATAGCATTTAACTTAGATAGTCAAAAAATTAATCAATTTATTTTTTGCAGCCCTGTATATGGTCTATATATTTGCATATATACTACATAGCAGACTAAAATATAGATAAGTTAAAAAAATCATTTTTATCACTTTTGGCCAATATATCGAAATGCATTCAAATTCTTTGTACAGCTCTGTATATTTTCTAAAGACTTTTTTGCACACCACATATTAAACTAAAATTTAATTCTGGTAAAAAACGCATAACGGTTCTTAAAAGCACTTCAAGCAATTACCAACCATAAACGAAAATATATTTTTTTCTTTGCGCAACCATGTATAGGAATTTAATAATATTCCACAAACTTCTATTAGTATACTAAATATAGTTCAGCAGGAAAATGCATAACACAATTGAAAACTGTGTCATAGTCAATAATACTTACGAATCGCTTTGTGTAGCCCTGTGTATGATCAACATAATTTATACGCATTTTTTCAGGAGTAAAAAAAGACTTGATTATTAAAATTATTAATTTGTTTGATATAGGTAGAAAAATATGTCGCAAAATTTTTTGAATTTTCAAGATAAATTGTCTAACCTAGACACAAAAATTAAACGAATTATATTAGTTGGCATCAAAAATAAAACGCAACGCCTTTGATAACCTGCTGTTTGTGTTATTGAAATAAATTTTGTTGAACTATAGAATATTTTACGTTTTGTTGTTATGAATGCTTCTAGAAAAGACATTTATTTGTCTTTTTCGAAAAATAATACTTAATTTGCATCTAGATAGAAGAAAATTTATTAGAAAAGTTACTGAAATATTAAGTTAAAGGAATTGGCATTATTTTACATGGTTGAATCATCAAAGAATTCAAAATAAAGAATTATCAGTAAGATCATTATAATTGATTTCCAGAAGTGCATTTTTATTAGAAATATATTTTAAATCCAAATTTAATCTTATACGATATCTTAGACACTATATGGAATAAATATGGATCCAGAAAAAATTGGAAAAATAATGCAATCTCTAGAATTTTAAGTAGACATTCAGCCTCATACTATAACGTCGCCATGTAAATGCTCTACTATTGAAAATAAGTTGTGTTTTCGGAGTTTTTATTTTTTCCTTCTTTAAATTTGCATCCTCATATGTGAATCATACATGATATATATTTTTTTTTTTAGAAAAGTTTATTTAAAATGAAACATTCAAAAGTTTTATTTTTTAAGAATTAACCCTTTCAGGCGCAGAGTAATTCTGGTTGTAAAGGGGTGAAATGATTGATTGACACCAGAATTTACAAACGAATTTATTACAAAACAAATATTTACTTTTCTTCACGTACATTATAAAGTACATTTAAAAAAAAAAAATCTGGGTGCCATTTCGCAGTTTGGAATTACAGTTAATTGGCCGTATTTGCAACCATCGACCTTGAAATGGTTAACAAAAAGAAACCTCTAGGCCTACTATTATTTTTTTAGTTCTTATCGTTTTATTTATTCATGATATGCATGAACATTACATTATTTTCCCACTATTTTTTCGATGGTAATTTATTCCACAATTGAATAAGCTAGGTAAAATCTTACAAGGAAGGTCTCCATAAGCGCATACTCAGAAAAAAAAAATCAGAATATTCTTCTCATAAAACTATATACGTTTATAAAAAATAAAAAATCACTGCGGAACCTCAATATAACGTCCATAAAAATTATGAAATTTTCATGGTTTTTGGCGATTTATTGCTCGTTGGTGACATAATTAAAAAAATATGCTTTTATGATAAATAACTTCTTTAGGAAAAACTTTTCTACTCTTCATAATGAGCTAGTTAACTAATGGCTTACTGCGTCGGATGAAGCGTCTCATTTCCAATTAAAATATTTCTTTGTATGGAAATTTGAATGAAATACAGGGTCATGAAAAATCGAAGAATGTGGAAAATATGATGATAAATATCTCGGCACATCGACTTCATTCTTTATGTAAAATTTATGTTTTTTATTATCTTTTATATTCACTTCTTAAAATAAACAATTTCGCATTTTTTTTTTTTTTTTATTAGAACGAATATTTCGAGAGTCCGAACAAAATAGTTCCAGATAATCGAGGTTACTGAAATTCAATAAGCTTTTTTCCCATTATTACATACTAAGTACATACCAAATTTCAAGTCTCTATCTCAATTTGTTCGGGAGATAGAGCGTTTACAGACACACAGACAGACGGACGACAATTTATTTTCTTAAAATATGGTTTTCGGAATCTCCAGTGTCTGAAACGTGTAAATCCGTCAAATTTTTTTTTTCGATTTTCCAAACGATTACAAGACTTACCGTATACTACGTAGGATGGGTAAGTAAAAGTGTTGCTCGCCAAATCACGTATTTTTGCGCAAATACTCAAAGTTTTCAATTTTTTTTTTTCAGATTTTGTACTGGGATACCGCTGCTAAATTTTATACGCACCTTTATTACGTACATAAGTAGCTTCATTAGCAGTTTTTTCAAAATAATCTTAGTATGCGCTTTAACGGGACCTTCGTTGTTAGAATCAAAATGTCTTGGATTAAAAAAAATATTTCTTAAATGTGCTTTAATCTAGTAGTCAATTATAATAGTCTACCCGATACTCCATGATTGAAAAATCCATGATGTTACAGATGACATTTAATCAGTGGCGTAGAGTCAGGGGATGTTGAATCACTTTACTACCAGTATTAGTATACCCTAAATGTGGCCTTATTTAATCTTTGAACGTTATACGATTAAATAAGGCCAAATTCAGAATATAAGATACTGGTAGTAAAGTGATGCAACACCTCTTGACGCTACGCCACTGCATTTAATCATATCAAAGATTGTCAGTTCATTTAAATTGAACAAAAACTTTCCTGATAGATTTTCTTTTATCTAGATGTAAATGAACTATTACTTTTCGAAAAACACAAAGAAATCCCTTTTCTAGAAGCATACATATTAAGAAAATATAAAATATTCTATATTTCAAGAAAAAATATTTCAATAACATTAAAATACAATTGTCGTTGCCTTTTAACTTTTGGTACCAAATAATACGATGCATTCCATTTTTGTGTCTATACAAGATGATTTTTTCTTGAAATTTTAAAAGTGTTCGCTAACTTTTGTGACATAACTTTCTACCTATTTCAAACAATTAGGTAATTTTAAAAACTGATTTTTCTTTAAATTCTAGAATAATACATAGCATATAAAGATAACGATGCAAACAACACATTAAAATCGCAGAAATCATTATAAATTCCCTTAGTGAATTTAATTATACCGTAAATCTGAATTTCCTAAGTGCCTGCTCCTTTTTGTAAACTACTGTATTTTAGAAATATCTTGTCAATTAGACAGCAAAGAAACATCCTTTAAGAAAAGTAAACAGAGCAGGCAGTGTTAAACACTGCAAGAGTTATTTTCGTGTAAACGTCAATCTGTACAGGGTTGCCAGTTTGGTCTTCTTTATTCAATAATTCCGAATTCATACCGGAATTTCCTTAAGAAAAGTTTTTAATGAATGCAATCACTAAATGTCTGTCATTAAATAAAGCAAAAATTACTGTTCTGATTTTCTGGTATGAATTCGGAATTTCTGACGGAAAAAGGTGGCCAAAATTGGCAATATTGATCGTGTATAGTAAATCGAAATCGAATTAATTTTTTTTCCAATAATTTAATTTATTTGCAATTTGCATTTATTGAATACAGGGTAGTGATGTGAGCAGTAGTATAATCTTATTGTGTATTGATAGAGAAATTATTTGAATACCTCTTAAAAATGTCAAATCAATACAAGTTTTCCGTTGTGTGGTTGGTTTGTCCATATCATTCGCTATATCATGTTTAAAGAATTTCTGAAGGTATGCGCGTAAAAGTTCTATATTTTCGTAACTAATGTTGAAATTACTCATCAATACGAGTGGTAAATCACTGTCATATTCAAGATGGTTACATACATTTGTCCAATTTTGAGCACCATCGCCATATGGCTGCACCACATGAGTCCGATCTGTCTGGGTCGATCTCCATTTCATTCTTCACCTTATCAGCAACGGAAAACACATCGATGCTTGACCCAGGATCGTGAGATGCTGCCTGAGTTATCGGAGGGTGTTTACTTAACCTATATTCCCGGAAGTACTGCACGGCTAATTTGGGTTCGAGCCGGGTCTTTTCGGAGTCGTTCTTTCTATGCATTCGTACCCAATTTTTGCAATTATGGTTGTACTTTGCTCTTATATGTCGCAAACTAAATCGGGAACTTTTAATCTCTTTTCAAATTCACAGCCTTGAATCATTTTGAGCTTTTTAGATACAGATTTAGAGTCCAGAATGCATTGTAACACTTACACACCACTTCAAAACACACTTGGTTCACTCGGATCGGATAAGTAGTCTCTGAGATACGATCCCGCTTATAGACACGTGTCGAAAATCTGAGTTCACTTTGCGCGCGCAGTACGCGATGTCCGGCTGCCAAGAATGTCGGAGTGGTACTGAAAAAAAACGTCCATTCTTTTTCTGTAAAACAAGACCAAGATGGCTATTCTATGTCTAGTTTTAGCCGCGTTATTGAAGTTTGAATTTACTTCGATAGAAACTCTCACCCATTCGGGCACGATCGTCTCCCCACACCCGGCATCGATTTTAAAGAATTTTCACATCGAAAGAAGTTAATAATATGACATTTCTAATGAGAAAATTAAAAAATACGAATGTGTTCTATGCCCATAGGTTTAACAATAGAGATGGGAATTTGAGATCTGACTAACTACGAACTTTAACCCTGATCGTAACAACACAGGCCTATGAGGCCTATGATTTTGTTTAAACGGCTTATAGGCCCTCACAGTCCTTCAATGTTTGTTGATAATACTTTTTCCATAATTCCTATATAGTTGTTACTCAGGGTGTTCAGTCAACACCGCATAAATTGTGTAGGGCAAAAATTCTCGCTGGGAAATTAAATAAGGAATGGAAATTGGATATATAAGAAATGGAAAAATGAACGTCTGCATGAAGATTTGTTGAAATAAAAAATTTATTAGTTGGCGGCATTTTATATAGCAACCAGAGATGCAAGTAACGGAAATTCTTGCTGATATGGAAAATGAATAAGGAATGAAAATAGAATAAGGAGTGGAAATTGGATATATAAGGAATGGAAATAGGATATATAAGGAATGGAAATTGAATAAGGAATGGAAATTTGGCATATAAAGAATGGAAATTGTGGAAGTTTTGATAAATATCATTGCAGAGGCTTCAGAAGCTTAGACACATGAGAGGTCCAAAGAATGGTGTAATTGTCCGAGTTAAGAGCCCATGGTGTAAACTAAATGATAATCTTCTATTCACATTACGTCTACCAGGTAGAATAAGACGAAGAAAGTCTGCATGAAGATTTGTTGTTATAAAAAATGGATTAGTCGGTGGCATTTTATATAGAAACCAGAGATGCAAGTGTTACGAGTTCATAACAAACTTGACGGTTTTTAATCATATACCAAATTCTGAAAGATTTTTCAGTAATAAGATCCTAGTTTTGGAGTACTTTGCACTAATAGCTTAGCGAAAAATGCTGCACTTGTTCGTATAAAACCGTTATAATTATTTATAATTCATAACTGTTGACATCTCTAGTTAGGCCAAGTGATGGATCAGGAGAGGGGGAATAATGATAATGGCTTACTGAGGTGACGCGAGTGAGATATAAAACCGGTTTATAACCTTTGATAGAAGTCAAAATGCAAGTAGACTTTTAAAACACAAAGTTAAAGATAGTTATAAAGGGGGAAGGACAATGATAGTCCACTGTTGTGGCATTTGAAGTGACAGTGTTCATTAACCCATTCGCGACCAGCGTCGAGCATGGGTACAATCGCTAGTGTGCGAACAATCCTTAATTTTTCTTATCAGAATTTTTCAATAGTAAATTTTGCCTTATTTAATTACAGAATTTCTGCGATTAAATTTGACAAAAACGTCTTTTTTGCAAATACTAGTGCTGAAAGATTAAAACTTTGCGCGGGACGCTCGTCGCGAAGGGGTTAAATAGCATTCTTTATGTTGCCTATATATAAAAAACTATATGCAGTGTATTTGCCTGCATCAGAATTCTATAATTGTTAGCTGTGATGTCAAATTTCTACTGGTTTTACAAAACATTTTTGAAAAACATCGCGCTTTCTCAAAAAAACTTCCAAAATCCAATTTGAAAAAATAAAAATAGGAATTTATGACCGCGCTTTTCAGTCATTTTGATGCTCTTTCTTAACAGATTATACTTGTATCTTATCCATATCGGCCGCCAGCTATAGTTGATTTGCAGGGTGGTCAGTCATAAATTTTGCAGAGTTAAAATTCTTGCTAGGAGTATATAAAAGTTGGCCAAAGAACCACATCTCTATGACGCATCATTTTCGAGTAAAATGAAAATAAAAAATTGAGACGTCATATCCAGTGCACCGACAATAAGCCATTATACCTGTATTGCGTCATGATACCGCGCGTATCGAAACATAGCGCGCTTCGTTGAATGGTTAACAAAATTTGATTTAACTAAAACGCGTCTACTGACTTTCGTAGACGCTAGGAGATTGTATTCACTCACCTATTTCACACTGCGCTAAAGAATTCTTCGATATGCGTAGTTTGGACATCTACTCTTGCGATCATGTGATATCTGATATGCATTAATTCATGTTCATATTTCATATAAAGTTTATTTTATGTGCACAGGATGTGAAGTCAAACTTTGTTTTTCGCATTTTTCTAGAAAAAACCTACTTATCGTAGAAGTATGATTCTTTAGTCAATTGTTTCGTACTCGGGGAGGAGATTCTTGGTCTGTACAGTTTATATTGTCTTAACAGAATATCTTGCATACAAAACATTTGCAGGAGATATAAGAGTATAATCTAAAGAGTCGATAATGTTAAGCTGTTTGAACTTATATGATATCAAGCCGAAAACCATCGTTATGACTCATTTCATCTGAAATATATACGACTCCCGGAGCGTCGCAAAACTGTTAAATCTAAGAGGGGAAGCTGTTTGAGATCTTCCCGCTCATTTTGTGATTATCAGGCTTTATTGTGATTATCTACCCAGTATGCCTTTCAGATAATTTCATTTCAGGGATGAGGGAGTACATAAATTTAAAGGATGTGGTTCATTTGTTGAAATATTGCTCGAACGTTTCCCCTTGGGGGGGGGGGTACACTTTCTCCGGGGAAGTACTCCCCCCACCCAGAGATGCATGAAAGAAACACTGGATCTGTCCGTTAAATATCAGTCATTGACTTTCAAAGAAAGGCGTGTTTGGTTCTTCAAAAATTGGATTAATGCATAAATGTGATGTAAAATCGATAGGCATCTAATTGCCTAATTATGGTTTTTGTTTTACTGGTGATGCTACCAATTGAGATAAACAACAGGATTTTGCATCGTGCATGAAAGTGAGCTTTCCCAAGTGAAAGGAACGTGAAGAATGTTACAGATGAAGACTTGCTTGGCGGGAAAAAGCGATTGATCGAGCTTTCTAGCAGACTGATCTTAGTATCTAATGATAGTACGTGGACTCCATGCTAATGAACTGTTAGTGTGTCGTTTTTTAGCCGAACCTTTGCTGACCTCCTGAAGGTCAGCTGAAGGCCGAACGTGGATTGGAGACAGCTGGTGCGTGTTGCTTTGTTTAGAGGGGCTTTTATGTAACAAGTTTATGACGTCACATTGTTTTATTAGAAACTATTTGTTCCTCTCCAACTTTTTATAAGCGTTTTCCAAAATACCAAAGATGGGTTATGATTTAACTCTTTTACAACGGATTTATTATACAATTTTATGAGCTTTAATGCCACGAGGTTAAAGTGAGTGTCAATGACACACAATCGGAAGGAATAACTAAGTTAGTGATAAAAGCCTTCTTTAGTTTTCATGCGCGGAAAATATATTATATTTAAATAGCCACATTTTATTGAAAAATAATTTCACGTTTCAAAGTTATTTTCTAATTTTTAGAAAATCAGAATCTTAAAAATTGAAAATGTTTTCTTTTTTTCTTTTTTCATATTTTTATATATTTTTATTATTTATAATTGAAGGATTAAAAAGGTTAAAAAACTCATCTTTCTGTTCTTTCTTCATTAAAATATAGAAGATCTCTCCCATAGCACCGTGACCTGAAAGAGAGCAAATTGTAACGCAAATGCAATTTTTACTGTCCGGATGCCACCATGTAGCATAGAAAATGAGTCACTGTGACGTCACATTTTCTGACAAGGTGCAAATGACCTCAAAATCGTGATTTTTGAATTCACAGTGGAGTTACGAAGGACGGTAACTTGAGAGTCATAATATGATAATTAAAGATATGATATTTTGGTCACTGTTGTTACTGTGACATGTGTGACAGTTTACTACATTGTAATTATTAAAACTGTTGTTTTTGACTTTCCTTAGAAATATACAGCAATCTTTTAAAAGTTTTCTCCCACTATCGAAATAAAAATCTGAACACTAACCTTAAATCTCAAAATTAATCACCGCGAATAAAAAAGATAGCATTGCGGTCTATTCATGATTTGGCTTATGAGTTAGAAATTAGAGTATCCATACTATTTTACCAGATTCAGTTCTCGCTTGCAATAAGGGACCATTTAAAAAGGATCTTGCATTGTTCACAACCTCCCATCAGGACAACTATCTAATAGCAATGTGATTTCTTATGATCATAGAGTTGTTAAGTATGCGGGTAATTTTGCAAGTTGTGAAATAAATATATGGATTGTTATTTTAACGTAATCGGGTCTGGAGTCTTAATAATAGAGCATGTCTTTACATAGATTATTATTTTGTCTTAACATTTTAAAAAATTATTTGCATATAGAAATGATACATGATAGTCTACTGGGATCTACTCTTTATAAAAAAAGAATTCGTGGGCTTTAAAGTAATTTGTGATTTTCCTGCAGTCAAATGAGTAGCATGGATATGTGGAAATTTAAAAATTATCTTATCATTAATGAAAAGTGGGACGTCGCGTCCCATCCAGAGGTTTCTTGGGACAGGTTTCTAGACCTCTGAAATTCGGGATACTTTAAAACACTATTCCCGCATCTAACTACGATATTCACGGAATGACCATTCAATATACTAATAGAGATATATATACATTGTGGAACATTAACGATACGGTTAATTAACAGCCAAGAGAAGTCGTAAAAACTACACTGCCCAAAAGAATTAAAGGATATTTGAAGTTTTATATAAAATAAAGATATAAACGAATTTTTTTTTGCCGAAAATAGAAGAAGAGAATCACAAATGCAAATTTTTCTGGTTTTCAAACTGTGGAGTATGCAAATTTTGAGTTCGACGTCAAAAACGTCGCTTCAGCGGCAGCGAATGAAATTTGACTTTCAACTGGATAAAAGAGAATGAAGACAAGGATGATCGGCATTCAGTGATTGCTTTGTTTCGATGAGTACGATGTCTCAGCGAAGTCATTTGACAGATTCAGAAGCTTGGAGAATTGTTGGTAGGTTAGAAGGGGGCCAAACTCAAGCCGAAGTAGCGCAAGACATTGGAGTGTCACAAAGTGTCATTTCCAGGATCTGGAACCGTTTTTTGGAGAGTGGATGTGCAGGCCGAAGACCAGGGCAAAGTCGTAGACGGGCAACAACTCCCAATGAAGATCGGTATTTAGCGTTAACAGCTCGGAGACACCGAAACATGAACGCTACTCTTCTCCAGCAACACCTTCGCTCGTCTACAGGCACCACGATTTCAACTCAGACTGTCCGAAACCGGCTCCATGCTGTAGGTCTGTATGCTCGCCGACCGATGGTATGTGTTAGATTAACATCAAGGCATCGTCGCGACCGCAGGGAGTGGGCAACCGAGCATGTCAACTGGAGGAGAAATGAATGGAGCAATATTCTGTTTTCTGACGAGTCCCGTTTTTCTGTGCATCCGGATAATAGGCGTATTTTCATCTGGAGGGACCGTGGCAGTAGGAATAATCCTGCGTTCGTGCACGAAAGTGTCAGATTTGGCGGTGGGGAGTGTTGGTGTATGGTGGCATCTCCATTGACGGGCGCACTGACCTCTACATCATTCGAGATGGAGCTATGACTGGTCGCCGATATAGGGATGAGATCCTCAGACCTATTGTAGTCCCTTACGCTGCAGCAATCGGAGATAACTTCATTTTAATGGACGATAACTGCAGGCCACATCGTGCAAACCTGGTGGAGGATTTCCTTTTCGAGGAAGGAATCGTTCGAATGGAATGGCCAGCGTGTTCTCTAGACATGAATCCAATCGAGCACGTTTGGGACCTTCTAGGAAGACGAGTTTCTGGCCGCCAACAACCCCCACAAACTCTCCAAGAACTGGAAAGAGCTCTTCTGGAAGAGTGGGGTAGAATACCCCCAACTCGTCATTAATAGCCTCATTGAGTCCATGCCTCAAAGGTGTTTAACGTTGCTGGCCGCCCGTGGAAACCATACCCCCTACTGAAAATGATTTTCTTTGAAGAAAACACCTTTTCTTATTCTTTTTTTCTCATATGCACAAATTGTGTTTTTTTCCTTTTGTACACAAATGCGCAATAAAATGCATTTTTTTCTACCAAACATGTGTAATTTATTCTCATATAACCTACTATGTCTGTCGACCATGTATCCATCAGCTAAAAAGTTTCCCAGATACAAAATCCACCTAAAACTGCAATATCCTTTAATTGTTTTGAGCAGTGTATATAATAGAGAAATAAAGAACAGAGAATATAACTTTCCAATTAATTATTCTAAATTTATTTCAAATTGATACATAAATAAGTTCATAGTTGAAAGTTCTTAGTTATAAATAATTAATACACTAATGTAGACACGTATTTTTATTGTATTACATTTTCCATTATAGATTACGAAACGGTAGTTGTCTTGTGAAACTCAAACAATTTCATGAGGAAATTTATAAAAAAGAAACAAAATGATAATGAGAATTAACATTTTGAAGGCGTTCAACAGTAACCCAAAATCCTGTTATTAAGAAAATATTTTTTGTCTTTCCTTTTTGTTCTGTTATTCACAAGTGCGATCTCATTTGGAAGCTGATAAAGTTTGTAATCTATTAAAAATTAACTGTGAATATTTTATTTTAAAATATATCTCGTGTGTTTCACATTTTGCGTTGTATGAAATACTTCATTTGAAGCAACGCAAGTTGACCATTTTGTGATCTAACCTCTTCAGATCTGAAGCTAAGATAATACTACAAATACCCTTTGATTGCTTTTCCTCAAACAATGACCTCATAGATGACAGAAATGCATTCGTAATTATAGTCGTCGTCTGGTCCGTCCGTCTGTCCGCATATAACAGCCCAAAAACTACCCAACCGAATAGTTTGAAATTTAATTTATATAATCGTTGCAGAATTTGTCCAGTCATTTCAAATTTTATGATAATTGAATCAAAACTTAAAAATATATTAATAAAATTTTCTTCATTCTATTAAATCCTATCATACGCAATTAATTCACTGATATCCCATGATAGGTAATGCTTCTAGGTTGTCATGGTGATTACATCCTATTTAAGATGGAGTCCTATTATTTCTGTATTACTGAATTTAAAAACCGAATTTCTATACTAAAATGGTTTAATTATTGCAATCCTAAAATCTACCGACAGTTTTTTGGATAGATGTTTCCGGAGAAACAGATATTAAATGGAAAAAGACTCTAAATATCGCTTTCAAGTTCTGAAATTTTCAAAACTAGTCTTAAGTTTCCTATTGGAATTTTCAGTCAATGTCAACAAAATATAAAATGTTTCCATCTTAAAATGTACTTATTTTATTACGGAAATGAATCATATCAGACGATATAATTCATTTCACTGAAATAATAACGATGATTTTTTTACATTGTCTTGTATTGAATATTTGCGCATAGTATAATTTTAATGTAACAGAATTGTATTTAATTGTTTGTAAAAGTGTATTGAAACTTAATTTCATAAAATAAAATTAATATCTATAATTTGGAAATCTGCACATAAAATAAATTTTGTATTCATGCATTTTCGCATAAGAGTATGCAACAGCTATTGAACCAAGATTTCCGGAGAAATAGATATTAACTGGTAAAAGAGTCTAAATATGGATTTCAAGTTCTGAAATTTTCAAATCTAGTCTTAAGTTAACCATTGGAGTTTTCAGTAAATGTCAACAAAATATAAAATGTTGCCATCTTAAAATGTACTTATTTTTTAGGAAGATGATGTATCTAGTTAAAAAAAAATCCTTCTCTCATTACACTGCAAATTGGAGTAGCGTACATTGGGAACACATTTGAATCACTTTAATTCAAAAAAAGTGTTCCAGTTCAGTTACCTTACTGTGTATTTCTGAATATGCTCCGCTATAAAGAGAGTGTACCGAAAGTGTTCGTCTCAGGATACTTGTTAAATCTAAACTTGGGAACACGTTTGGACACACTTGCGAAATCATCGCTTTTAAAAAGTGCGCTAGAAAATGTGTTGAACAAAAAAGTGTTCTCAGAAGTATTTTAAAAACTTTTCCAAAAAGTGCGCTTCAAAGTGTACTAAAAAAGGTGACAGAATAAGTTTTCTAAAAAGTGTTCTGAAAAGTGTATAAAGATTTGTAGTGTATGACCTAATTAGATGGCCTGCAGCAGTTTCCGTGTTCTCACACTCTTTCAGCATGTAACTGTTAGAGTTATAACTCGGATGAATTAAACTAGCGCTGCAGATCGCAGCCATTTTCAATTAATAAGTGTGAATTATGTCAGCCAAGTATCATTCGGGTAGCTCAATAGGAAGATCATTGGCATGGAAAGTCATAGTACCCAGATTCGAGTCCTGGCCTGGACATTTTTCGCTTTGTTGGTATGGGTTGGGTTGGGTTGATTATTGACGGCCAATTATCTACACTAGGGATATAGGCCCGAGGCGAGTGCCCTTCGTGGGGGTCTTTCTAAGGGAACCTAATCCGTATTTACGCATGGATAAATCCACGGCTCGAAAAAAACCACGAAAACTCCGAACGATTAGGCCGACGGGCGCCTTTGTTGGTATGAACCTCGTCTATGCTACCCCAACCTTGAAGATGATACAGATTTTCCATATATAACTTTTCACCTTATTCTTGCGATGTTTACTGACGTTTCACCTATGGTTTATGGTGTCTTTAGTCAGCTGAAAAGAGCTTTTTTAAACCTAACACGCGGGATTGAATCTGGGAAGTAGCGATAGAGGAATAGCAAGCAATACCTCAGGAAATTTTACAAAAACCTCTTCTATCATGGAAAGCATGTTGCAGGCTAATAGTTCATAAACTAGTTGATCAGATCAAACATTAAAAAAAAAAAAAGTTCTACAAGTTAAACATAAAAAAACGGCCCCGAATTCTTTTTAAAAATGTATAAACACCCTCTATATACTGTGAAAAAAGACATGTTTCTTAATCTACGAAAATATAACGTAACCACGAACAAAAATATACAATAACCTCTCCCAAGTTACCCATAATTCGGAAACTATAATTCTGAGCATTACAGAAGCGTTTATAAAAACAGTTTATTTTGCTGTCACTGATTTTCGGAAATGTTTCCGAGTAGATTTTATAGTGTATTAATCGGGTTCCGCAAACCGGAATATCAGTCTTTAGGATGCTATTAATTCCCAATCAAAATTTTTTCAACTGCGTGATTGAATTTCAACATACAAGAGTAATAATATAATATTAATTTTAACGTTAATGTTCATGCTGTTGATTTATCATGTTTGTCTGTCAAACATGTTTGTGGAACATAAAAAAGTTTAGTTCAGAATGAATGAAAAACCTATATTCCCTGTTGATAAAACGGGATAATACACTATAAAAATGACTCGGAAACGCTTCCGAAAATCAGCGGCAGCAAAAGAAACTTGAGTTTATAAATGCTTCTTTAAATCTTGAAAATATATTGGTTTCTGAGGTTTCTAAAGATAAAGAACGCTTTTCTGAATTGTTAATAACTCGGAAGAGGTTATTGTATATTTTCGTTTATGATTGTATTATATTTTCTTTATTAAAAAACATGTTTTTTTTTTGTTTTGTTTTTTTTACAATGCGTATAAAACGTTTAATCTATAATTTAATATGATTTCAAACAAAAACGAAAAAGAGGACATGAACAAAATCATTTTATCAGATATGTGATCTCAATCAAAAACGTAAAAAAAAATTATTTTCCCAAGCCCTCCTTCTTTTGAGGTACGACCCTTAAAATATATATGAACATTGAATTGTCATTGACATTGAATTTATATGTAATTGGAGGAAAATCGGTTCAACGGAAGTGGTCAAAAATTGATTGAAAGATTTTACTCACACACACTGACAACAAATGAAGTTAAATGTCAAAAAAAAATGACGCATAGTTTTGATTCAATTTCCAAACGCAAATTAAAAAAAAAATAACAGTTACAGTTCCATAACTTACTTTTTCGTTTCTTAAAAATCGCTATGAAAATATATCGCGTTAACAATAATAATAAAAAAATTGCTCTTGTATTGTAAATTCTAAACAGGAAGCAAAATTATAATTCGAAAATGGTTTCGGAAGAGTTCAGGATGGAGTTATAATTCGTTACAAGAAAAACATGGTGTTTATATTATCTTTCTTTTCTACAACTTGTAAGAACTAACATTCTAAAGGTAAAGACACTAGTGCTTCACATTGTATCGGTGTTTGACAGTTCAAGAATTCGTTTTTATAGCATTTTTATGTTTTTTGTGGCAACTCATATTCATTGGACAATATTCTTTCTTCCTTTGGTTTCGGCTGTTCTAAGAAAACATTGAAAAATATCTCCATTTGAAAGCATTATGCTCTTGAAGAATTCGCGTATTTTTTATTCTGCTACTGACACGACGGATATGTATGGAATAGATCTGAATAATATTAGTAATATTAATTTAATTTCAGATTAATTTTGTGTTAATGAATTATTAGAAATATAATGTTAAAATAAATTAGGTTATGGTCAATGTCTATAAAAATTGATGAAATTTCTAGTGTTTAAATTGAAGTTTGTTTATAAATTATACAAATTATAAACTTATTTGACTTAAACATGTTTTTATTTCACGATTTCAATGTTAATAATGTATTTAGAAAAATTTTCATTTAAATTTTGCAAATCATTCTTTTATCAAATTTTTCATTATTTAATAATTAAATAATGAAAGATTTTGTTTTTATTTCATTAATTTGGTTTCGGAGTCAATAAGTGTGACAATAAAATATCGTGATTAAGAGAAATAGCGGAAAAACCTTCGTGAATGAGAAGCGTAAACAAACGATCCCGCCACCATTTTACCTACTGTGGCTACGAGAATATTGTCCATTATGAAAAAAAAAAAATGAATGGTTCCTTACATTGGTTTGGATAAAAGTACGTACTAGGAGAAAAAAATTAAGTTAGCGATAAAAAATTGTCACTCAATTGAAAGCGCTTGCTACAACGTATTAATAAAAATAAGCAAGATGAGTTGATTTTTAGTTTTTTATTTAGTCGTAAAACTACCAGTAATCACATAAGCATTTACAATTGAAAGTATTCAAATACAGCTTTTCTAATATAGCTTTTTTAATACAGATTTTCTAATATAGCTGATATATTTTGAATGCAACTTTTGGAATCCTGAATATGTGTAATATTTGCGATATGAGATTATGTCGAGTATTAAAACACATTTCTCAGAATATTTTTTGAATGTTCAACATGGTGATTTAATGCCACCCTCCAAAGTTTTTAAAATACAAAATGATTCCAATATTCCATCATATAGTGCTCAAAGCGTCCCTCCTACGTGGGGTATAGGAAGATCGGAATTGGTACGGTTGAATTCCTTGTATTTTAAGAATATTTGATAAACGAATTTCCATCCATGGTGGGCGAATAGGAGATATTTTTTTTTACAAGTTTGTTAAAATAAATTGTAAAAATTTGTAAAAATCATTTGTTTTATAGTTTCCAACTAGTTTTAAGATATTTTTTGTTATTTCAACATTATTGATCCATTATCTAATCTGCTTAATTTCTAACCTGGCAACTACAGACCCTTTCACGTTTTGTCGACTACTAATGTTTTCAAAACATCATTTTTTTAAAAAATTTTTAATATTTTTTTAATGCTTTCGAAAATCTCCCTTTTTAAAGTTTTTGAATCAATATTTTCATTCCTTTTTCGTATCACCATGTTGAATAGAAAGGTTTGAAACCTTTGAACCAGAAAGTTTTGAAATTATGAAAATTAATTGAAATTTTATCATGGACCAGAAAGCCCGTAATTAATTAAGATTATTACCAGGGCTTGACAAATACGGTCGCCATGTCGACACTGGCAATCATTTTTTTTTTATCTGGCGGGTTTTTGTACAAAAATTGACCTAAGTAATGAGCACAAATGGCATTTGTTCTCTCCCCCACCGCTAAACGTGCGTGGCAAGCATAGTGATCTTCCTTTTCGCTGGTAATTTTAATGGAAGAACTAAGTTTAAGGCATCTTCCATTTCATGCATAGAAAATCCCATTCGTTTCCGCTCTACCCAGCTAGCATGCCACGTGATTAAAATGTGTGTGTGTTTCAATAGAAAGCACGAAATAGTGTCAATCCAGCCACTGTAGCATCTAAACTTGGATGCAATGCTAAAAAAATGCTAATTTTTTTGTAAGTTTTAAATCAGATTTTTGTGTTTAGAATTAAAACTGATTATATATCACATATATATCACATTCATTTTAAAGAAAGTCGGGGGAGAGAGGGGTGATAAATATTTTTTACTGGCGAATAGAATTTTTTGCTGGTTACCAGATTTTATTAAATTTATAAAACTCGGACTGTTACTTCTTTTTGCATGTATTTATCGAAATAGTTTTATAGAAAAAAATATATTTGTCAAATTATAAAAAGCGTTAAGGAAAGCTTTAATAGAGTAGGACTAAATTATTCTTGCAAAACTAGTATTTCCACGATTTTGAAGTCCAGGTTCTATATTTGTGAGTCGTCAGTGCTTCTTTATATTGCTTATGATGCTGTCTTTTGATTATACCTAAAAAAAAAAAAAAAAAAAAAAAAAAAAAAGAAGAAATTTCAAAATATATAATAAAAAAATTTGTTTTTATGTTTGTTTTTGTAGATATAGTTTGTAGAAAATTTAATTTCCTTTATTTAAAAAAGAAACATGTAAATCCGTTAACTTGTTTAAATTTATTGTATGAAGGGTTTCCGGGACACATTTTGAAAAAAAAATATTGAATTATAATTTTGAGTTTTTTTTTTAATATATATATATATATATATATGGTTAACCATATAATTTGTAAACAAAATCAAATCATAAAACTTCTCATAAAGTTTTTAAAAAATCTAAAATTTACTTTTCTTTTTTAAAGTGGGATATTTTAAAATCGTTATATATCGAAATATTATTCAACAAATTTCAATTTTTTTTTCATTTACTCAAACAGAAATATATAAATTTTAATTGTCATTCAGCATTAAAAAAAAAAAAAAAAAAAAAAAAAAAAAAAAAAAAAAAAAAAAAAAAAAAAATTAAATCATATTTTTAAAAGTAATTTTTTTTTTCAAATTTTCTGAATTACAAATAAAATAAAATAATTGAAAAAGACATGTTACAAGTTTGCATCCTTTACCTTTAACGGTTCTTCACTTATAACAATTAAAAGACGTGAATTGTTGAAAAAACCCGTCATGCAGATAAACACAAAAATGTTTCCGTGACAACCACTACTTGAAATCTAGATTAGGAAAGCAAAAAATTAATATATCCTGTTCTAATTAGGATAGAAACAAGATTTAAACGTCATTTTAAGTGGGAAACAACAGAGGATTTTTTAATACAATAAAATATTTTTCAAACATTTTAAGACTTTTGTGTCCCGGACACCCTTAAATGTTCAAAAAAAAAAAAAAAAAAAAAAATGTTTCCATGACAACCACTACTTGAAATCTAGAGTTTTGAAAAAAAAAATTATCCTGTTCTAATTGGGATAGAAACAAGATTTAGACGTCATTTTAAGTGGGAAACAACAGAGGATTCTGTAATACAATAGAATGTTTTTCAAAAATTTTAAGACTTTTGTGTATCGGACCCCCTTAAATGTTCAAGCATTATAAAAAAAAAAATGTTTCCATTACAACCACTTTGAAATCTAGATTTTTGAAAACAAAAAAATAATATATCCTGTTCTAATTCGGATAGGAACATGATTTAGACGTCATTTTAAGTGGGAAACAACAGAGGATTTTGTAATACAATAAAATGTTTTTCAAAAATTTTAAGATTTTTGTGTCCCGAACCCCCTTAAATATTCAAGCATTAAAAAAAAAAAAAAAAAAAAAAAAAAAAAAAAAAAAAAAAACACACACACACACACACACACACACACACACACACACACAAATGTTTTCATGACATCCACTACTTGAAATCTAGATTTTGAAAATAAAAAAATAATATATCCTGTTCTAATTGGGAGATTTAAACGTCATTTTAAGTGGGAAACAACAGAGGATTTTTTTAATACAATAAAATATTTTTCAAAAATTTTAAGACTTTTGTGTCCCGGACCCCCTTAAATGTTCAAGCATTATAAAAAAGAAAAAAAAATGTTTCCATGACATCCACTACTTGAAATCTAGATTTTGAAAACAAAAAA
Organism: Maratus michaelseni; assembly: GCA_963931845.1. Classification (NCBI taxonomy): domain Eukaryota; kingdom Metazoa; phylum Arthropoda; class Arachnida; order Araneae; family Salticidae; genus Maratus; species Maratus michaelseni. Next base: position 72,585,277 of record OZ007599.1, on the reverse strand, counting down.
TTAATATATCCTGTTCTAATTGGGATAGAAACATGATTTTAATGTCATTTTAAGGGGTAAACAACAGAGGATTTTGTAATACAATAAAATATTTTTCAAAAATTTTAATATTTTTGTGTGTCGGACCCCCTTAAATGTTCAAGCATTATAAAAATACTACTACAAAATACATTTTTTCGTCGTTTCAAATCTTTCTAGTCTTGTTAAAGGAAATTCTGGATGATAAGAGAAAATCAAATAAAAACTTCTTCAAACAATCGGGAGAATATGAGCAAACTAGTGCGATTGAGTGCCGATTGATCTGTCAAAAACCAGTGCTTTTCTCCTAAATATGGTAATTTTTTCTCGTGCAACTGTCTTAAATATTAATTTCTTCTTTCTTGTAATTTTAAAGAACTTTAGTTGCATTTTTAGCTGCATCAACTTTTATGACGACAGATATTGTAACTCAAAATTTAATTGTTTACGTAGCATTATATTTTTCATTATTTTACATTTTCCCTTATGTATCTGATAGAGTCTGAGAGAAGCAGATTAAACTGAATAATGATAGGAAGTGAACAGTGCAGATGAAAACATTCTTAAAATAATAATTTAAAAAAACATTTTACAGCTGTTACTTCTTTACTTAAAATTATATTTTCGTTATAAAAATTACTGTAAGAAATAAAAAATAATAATTGGCAAGAATAATAAAGTTATAAAATTACTTTATTCTATTTCATTAGAAAAGGGTATTTTTTGCTAATTATGAAATTTTATTTTATGCAGATTTTAGAAAAAACGAAAGACATTTTTCTAATTTGCTTAGCAAAAAAAAATCAAGCAACAAGTTGTAACAATCAGCTAAAGAAGCCATTAGTTACAGAGGTCTAGAATGAAAAACATTTTTTTTTTAACTTGAATTAATTTATGGTGCTAAATTTGAAATTCAAAATAAAATTGTTGTATCACAAACCATTTTTACGCAAACTTTACTTTTACGCTATGCACGCAATGTTATAAACTGCTTATATCGTAGAAAAGGCGCATTTTAAATTTTCGTAGAAAAGGCGTAAATTGGAAAACTTTTTTTTCTTTTAAACAGCAAATTTTCTTATTCCACAAAATTAAATGTGTGCACTTTTACACATTCCATTTCAAAAAATTATGTAACGTATTCTGCATTAAATCTTGTGGATCTGGTTAGACCACGGGCTTCACACTAAGGTTTTTATGTTGGTGTAGAGGATTTAATAATGGTCTCCAAATATTAGAAAAATCCATTATAACTCTAAAAACAAGAAAGCCTTTATATATCCAAATCTTCGATCTGTGTTATCACTTGTTCCATACATTCCGCAAACTCCCTTACCCTCTTTTACAAGTGTAGAGTTCGGTGAAAGCTTGATCAGAAAGGCAGATACAGAAATATATATATATATATATACAGGGTGTCCCTTCATATCGTTGACCATATTCCTAATGATTCTTAAACATTTAATTTTGAGAGGTATAGTTCCAATTGCAAACAATTCTCAAATATGAAAATCTATTTACGTCAAAATGATTATTTATTTTAAAAAGTTGCAAAATTTAAATTTTATATAGTCCAGGAGTCCTATAATTTATATTAAAAAAAAACTTTCTTGATGCTGTAACAAATAAAACAAAAATTCCCTTTTTGAACCATTGAACTTTACTGAATTAGGATATTACAATTTCATGAACTTTCCGTGTTTTCTCGCTCTAAAAAGCGGAAAAGCATATTTTTTTTTTAGTGACAGGAAACGCCAAAAATTCCTAAAGTATAAAGTATCATAATTTGGTAAACTTTGCTCGTACAAAAAATAAATTAGGGAAAAAGTTTTTCTAAATATAACTTATAGGACCGAGAGACCGTATAAACATTTGAATGTAGAAACTTACAAAAAAAAAATCTATTTTGACTTCAACGAATATGATGAAAAGCAACATTTGAAACATTTTCAATTGGAATAATACGTTTAAAACTAACGGTTTGGGAATAAGCTATTAGTCAGCGAGAAAAAGGGCACCTTGTATATATATATATATATATATAAACAGTAACCTTGTACCTATAGCACTTCTCAGTTATACGCGAATTTCGTATATACTGGGGAATTCATAAAGATGTATAGCTAATAGCCTATTTCCTTAAATATTGCCTCTGGAAACATACTTTCAATTGCAAAGTTACATACAAAATGTGCACAACTTGATAACATAATTTTCAATCCCGTGGGGGAGGAGGGAGGGGGTCTATTTGAGAAAATCCACAAACTACATTTTATACGTTAGTATAAATTAGGGAGTATTTTTGCTATAAACAATAAGGTTCTCTTTTCTTATAGAATTGTTCTTTCCTTCTCTTTTTAGGTTTTAATGATACAGTGCATTTAACACTATTGGATTAAAGTTGTTTTCTAATACTTGGTTAGTTTTTCTAGTTTGGTTAGTTGGTTAGTTTATCTGTTTATATATATATATATATATATATATATATGTGTGTGTGTGTGTGTGTGCGTGTGGTGTTTTTACGTAGCTGAGATACCACGAAATGCAATATTCCACGAGAAAATGACAGTTTGTTAAAGATATAGAAGTTTGCAGTCGATATCAATAATCATGGCGAAGAGATGAGACAATGAGGAGACGCCAGAAGAGTTTCGTCAATAAAGACCAGCCAATTTCCAGACAAATCGATTATTTATGAATAAGAGCGATGCAGTAACAGTTCCCACAGGTATAAACTTATAGCCCTCGGGCTTCACGATGTCTCACTACATCGTTTTAAAAGATCTTAAAGAGCTGTATGAAAATTCTACGTGACTACAACACCAGATACCCATTTGGTTACACTTCTAAACACGTCAAAAATCTGTTGTCTCCAAAGCGTGCAAGCAAGTTTTGTTCACTTAGCGTAGTGATACAGAATACGACGTCACGAGCGCACAAACCAATGAGTGAGAGGTGAGCTCCAGCCCAGCGAATGAGGCGCGAGGGAGAAGACCCAACACGAAAGAATTCCTCTCGTAGCCGCGCATCCATCTATTTAAAGCAGTTTGCTAATAATGTCAAATATTCCATCGAATTTCGACCGAGTACGCATGCGTCAAAAAAGGACCGGCCAATGAGACGAGGGTATATTCCTGTCTCCAAACGTATTTGGGATCAAGATCAACTCCTGTTGTTTTGATCTTTGATGGCTTCCTCCACGTTGCGTTAAACATAGGAATATATTTATATAAAAAACTCTGAAGTGTTTAGAAGGTATTTATTGTTGTATTTATTGTAATTTGTATGAATACTTAGGTATCCATTTCGGATTTACTGTGTAACATGAATTTAGGTTCATTTAACGTTCGCGAAATCAAATCATTTTGTTTATATAGTACAGAAAATAATTATTCAATCGTAAATAAAAATATAGTAGAACATGTAATACAAAATTGGACCACTTATATTCCGTTTATGATCGGGTATGAATCTTATGGTGTTCCGATTGCTAATGAAAACTATTATGTAAATATAATGTCAAAAGACAGTACGCACGGTAGTAATATTTTTATTATTATGTGTTCGAAAAAAGCGAATCTGAGCGCCTGAATATAAATTATAAAATATTATTTCTATATTTAGCAACTAAATATTTAATATGCAGGAATGTGACTAGCTTTATGTGAATGTATAATATATGTAAGTCTGAACTTTAGCATTATTTTTTAACAGAAATATATTATCTCTATTCGATTTAAAAGTTTTGTCATTACATAAGTGTGCTATTTTATTTGTAAAGAGTATGTATGCATTATATTGTTTGTATGTATACAAATGTTTAGAATGTTTTGATTTGCAAACTCTTAACATTTGAATAATGTTTACATTATATTTGTTTGTATGTATACAAACAATATATGTATACAAAGAAGTATATATACAAACAATATTAATATTTACATTGTATTGTTTGTATGTATACAAATCTTGAATGTTTTAATTTATTACATTCATTTTTTACCAGTTTGCATGTCCGTTCATGGGCGATTCATATGACACTCATAATTTGTCACAAATTGGTGATTTTATTGATTTAGTGCTTTGCCCAAGAATGTGGAAAAAAAAACTATTTTTGACATCGGGTGAAATGAATGAGGTTATTTCGGTTTTTATTTTGTATATAAAAAATGTTATATGTAAAAAAATCCTGGCCATTAATCACATTGTTTTTTGTATAATTAAAGACGATTACTTATTCTTTGTAATTATTTTTTTGCTGGGGGTTTTTGAGCAAAATAATATTACTTCATAGCTAGAACCAGTTCCGCTAATCATTAATATTTTCTTAATCCTTTGACTGCTGAGCAAATGGGCAAATTTGTAATGTTTTTTCTGTTATTTTTTTTAAATGTCAAAAAAAGATAAATTTTCAAAATTGGTATAAAAAACTTAGGTACTTCTCTATTATCCCATCGTCCACTTTTCATAACAAAATACTATTGCCAAAATGTATGATTAAATGCCAAAAATGCAATCCCATTTACTTGATGTCGGAAGCATTATACGTGTTTGTTATGTCGTCAAGTGGTTTTTAATTCAACATTTGCGCGTATTAATGACAACGTTCTCCCGTTTATTTGGCGTTACAGTTTGGCGATAGTTTTTTGTTATGAAAAGTGGTCGATGATAGAGAAGTACCAAAACTTAATTACGTATATGAGTAGATTCCTTGACTATATTAATCATTACTCAATATTTTAAAACTGCATCATATTTGTAGAATTATATTAATTTAAACAATGCTTCTATTGAAGTGTGAAGAAGCACATACTTCTATGAAGAACCATATATTTACATAATCGTTTTCATTAGCAATCGGAACACCATAAGATTCATCCCCGATAATAAACGGACTATAAGTGGTCCAATTTTGTATTACGTGTTCTACGATATTTTTACGTACGTTTGAATAATTATTTTCTGTACTATATATACAAAATGATAGAGATCTAAAAACACAATTTCCATCGGGATTGATTTCGCGAATGTTAAATGAGCCTAAATTCATTTTTAAACAGTAAATCCGAAATGGATACCTAAGTATTCATACAAATTATAATAAATAAAATAAATACCTTCTAAACACTCCACAGTGAGTTCTATATAAATACCTTCCTAGGTTTAATGCAATGTGCAAGAAAAAAACAAACAGGAGATGATCCCAAACACGTTTCTAGAGACAGTAATAGACCCTCACCTCATTGGCTGGTGATTTTTTTTACGCATGCGTATTGGGTCGAATATTGTTGAAAAATTATTTTGAAGAAAAAATCGGGAAATTCACAAAATGGTTTCGGGAAAAACTTCACCAAATGGTTTCAAAATTCTTTGATTGACAGCGGGAAAAAAATTTCATTTTACATTCAATCATCGCAATTGGCGAGTGTGACTATTAAGTTTAGCCAGTACTGGCAATAACATCAATTACCAATTTTTAGTATTACTCGCCGATTGGTGAGTGTTAATTTTGTCTTATATCACAAACTGTATTTACATATACTACTAGACATAATGATTATGAACCATGATTTTTCTATTATTGGGCAAGATTCATGTTTTTTCAGCAATTCTTTGACGAAATTCGTGTTTTTTCAGCGATCCTTTGAAGAATTTCGCATTTTTCTCGTGATCCTTAACGAAATTCGCATTTTCCAGCGATTCTTTGATAAAATACATTTTATTCCGCAATTTTTAGACGAAATTTAGTAAAAAAGCGTGATCTTTTGGTGAACTTTCCTTTTTTGCGATTCTTTGACAAAATTTGCTTATCTTTCACGATCCTTTTGCATAATTAATGTTTTTTCTGATGTCTTTTAACGAAAGTCATGTTTCCCCATGATCCTTTGATGAATTTAGTGTTTTTTCCTCAATCATTTGACGAAATCTGTGATTTCCCCCCCCCCCCGCGAAGATTGGTTAGATGTTTTTAGTCTGCAGGTGCCCTAAAAAGTCTGTGACGCCCGTTGCTGCATTGCACACATTCTTCCATGGTGCATCGAACGAAGAAAATTCATCCTAAAGAATCATTGTTTCATTCTTGACATTTCTGGAAAGAAACAACGTTCAACTCATTGGCTGAATTGTAAAGGGCGAAATGTGTCAAACATTAGCGGAAAGAAAGTGCGGAATTTGTTCGTTCATGGATAAAATCATGAAATTCATTAATCGATAGTTGATAAATTCGTCAATCGATAGCGGAAAAATCGCAAAATTCATTAATCGACAGTGGAAAAATCGCAAAATTCATCAACTGGTTTCGGGGGAAAAAGTTTTCGAATATCGTCAAATGGCTTCGAGAAAAAAAATCACAATCCGTCAATTTCGAAGAAAAAATCGTGAAATTCGCCAAATGGTTTCGAAATTTGTCGAGCGACAGCGGAGAAAAAAATCTTTTTCCATTCAATCATCGCAATTGGTGAGTGTGACTATTATGTTTGACCAGTGGTGGCAATAAAGTCCATTGCCAAATTTTCAGCATTACTCGCTGTTTGGCAAGTGCTAATTTTGTCCTATACTTCAAAACCCTTTTGATCATATCATCAGTGTGCAGGACAATTTTTTTTACGTGAACCATTTGATGAATTTTGTGATTTTTCCATTATCGATTGACCAATTTTACTGCTATCGATTGTTGAATTTTATAATTTATCAACTATTGATTAGCGAATTTCATGATTTTTTCCATGAACGTTTGACGAATTACGCAAAAAAATTAAGAATATCGTTAAATTGTCTTGGGTAAAAAAAAATTTAATATTGTCAAATGCCTTCGAGAAAAAGTTGCAAGTTGGAACGCCTGTGACCTCTTTTTCATGTTATGCATCTCGGGTCTATCCCCCCAAGTGGGACACTTTTCTAAATTTTGCAGACACCTCTCATGTGATATATCGCTGGAAAAGTCTTTGACCGATTATTCATGTTATGCATCTCTGGGGTCCATCCCGCCACCCCCCCCCCCTAAGGAAGGCACTTTTATAAATTTTGTTGACACCTCTCATGTGATATATCGCTGGAAAAGTCTTTGACCGCTTATTCATGTTATGCATCTCCGGGGTCCATCCCGCCATCCCCCTCCCCCCCCCAATGGGTACTTTATAAATTTTGCACACAACCCTCATGTTATATATCATTGGAAAGGTCTGTGACTGCTTAATCATATTATGCATCTCGGGTCTATCCCCCCCCCCAAGTGGGACACTTTTCTAAATTTTGCAGACACCTCTCATGTGATATATCGCTGGAAAAGTCTTTGACCGCTTATTCATGTTATGCATCTCTGGGGTTCATCCCGCCACCGCCCCTCCCCCTAAGGGAGGCACTTTTATAAATTTTGTTGACACCCCTCATGTTATATATTGTTGGAAAGGTCTGTGATTGCTTAATCATATTATGCATCTCTGATGTCCATCTCCCCACTTTGCCCCCCCCCCCAAAGGGTACTTTATAAATTTTGCACACAACCCTCATGTTATATATCATTGGAAAGGTCTGTGACTGCTTAATCTCTGATGTCCATCTCCCCACTTTGCCCCCCCCCCACCCCCCCACAGGGTACTTTATAAATTTTGCACACAACCCTCATGTTATATATCATTGGAAAGGTCTGTGACCACTTAATCATATTATGCATCTCAAATGTCCAACTCCCCACTTTGCCCCCACCCCCACCCCCCCAAGGGATACTTTTCTAAATTTTGTTGACACCCCTCATGTCATATATTGTTGGAAAGGTCTGTGACTGCTTAATCATATTATGCATCTCCGATGTTCATCTCCCCACTTTGCCCCCCCCCCCCCTCCCCAAGGGGTACTTTCTAAATTTTGCATACAACCCTCATGTTATATATCATTGTAAAGGCCTGTGACCACTTATATCATATTATGCATCTCCGATGCCCATCTCCCCACTTTGCCCCCCCCCCCCCAAGGGGTACTTTCTAAATTTTGCACACAACCCTCATGTTATATATCATTGGAAAGGTCTGTGACCACTTAATCATATTATCCTCCCCACTATGAAATTTGTCAAGTTAAAGCAACTATAAATTTTATTTTTATGGTACTATCAAGTTGTTTGCCGTCAAATTTTGACGGGTTCCATCTAGTTAATTTTTAAGTGAAAAATATCCAGCGCGCGAAAGCAGAGCATGGAATTAAAAAAAATGGCTTTTAAAAACATTCGAAATGAAAAAGGCGTCTCTCAGAATTTTATAGATTGGGGAGCTGATAAAAGTTACGAATGAACTTAAAATTTTAGATTAGGATTTGGAATAAGATAATTACACTGGTTTACAAATTTAAACATTTTTTATATACTTTTGATGAAACACCTCTTTTCTTATTATACTACCTCATACTAATGAAAGGCGGTATTTGAAAAAAATCTATCACGTCACATATTTAAAATGTTTACATTTTTCAATATTCACATTTTTAATTCCATAATATATCTATCACGTCACGTTCAACCTACACTCATTGTCAACTTGCATTATATATTCTGTTTTCTTGTGTTTTTGTGAACTAAAGAGGTTTTGGTTTTGATAAAATGTCTAATAGAGTGTGTAAATTTAATTATGATCGTTTTTGTTACGTTTGTGGACAATTTATATTCGCAAAAAAAGGAAGACCGATACGGAATGCCTTAATACAACATATTTGCATTATTTTGGATTCTCAGTGAATAATCAAGATAAAAAGTGGGTTCCACATACAGTGATCTCTCACTTATGCGCGACAAAAGGGGGCAACGAAATTTTCGCGCACAAGTGAGATTCGCGCATAAGTGAAAAACCATAAAATAAGCTTAAATGCGAAAAGTTAACATAACTAATACTAATAGTACACTACTAATACACTAATAAATAAATACGCACATAATTTTCGTTTATATATTGTAATTTAATAAGAATGTAAAAATTCAAAGTTGTTACATACGTACAAACTTTTGTTGAATTACATTTTCTTTACAAAGAAGTTATAAATAAAGGTTTGTTTTTGTTTTCAGGAACTGTCGATGAGAGTCATATCTAGATCTCTTCATCTGGGTACGAAAAAGTTCTTTCGCTTCCGGAATTAAATTGCAAAAAATCCCACAGAATTTCCAATGCTTCATATGCTGTTGTGTGGGTTGGGGGAACTTTTGCTGTATCTCCTTCATCGTCTTCCACATCTTCGTCTTTGTTGTTGCCAATTTCCACTGCAATATCGCTGATATCCCGCATCTCAGTTGTAATTAAGGTTTCGTCGACATCCACGAAATCGGAGAAAGTACACGAAGCCAGTCCGCCAGATAAAGCATTCCAATCATCTTCGCTTACATCGGCCTCGCTATGCGTTTCTTCATCGTCTTCGCATTCCTTTTCTTCTGGGAGCAGAAATCCTGCCTTCTTAAAATAGTTTTTGATACAGATGTTAGTAATGTTTGTCCATGACGAGCACACCATGTGGATAGCATCAAGGACAGTGATCTGCTTTAAATCATCTTTCACCGAACGTTTAATTTCTATAGCAGCAAGAAGACGCCAGATTAAAGTTCTTCTGGACTGCACTTTCACGCAACGAATGAAGCTCAGGTCCATAGGTTGGTGTTTGCTTGTGCAATTGGCTGGAAAAAACACAACTTTTGTATAGTTGAGAGGCGGAAGATCTTTTGGGTGTGATGGGCATTGATCCATAAATAGGATCATTTTTCGTTTCTCTTTTTTCATTTTACTGTCAAATTTGAGCAGGAAATTCAGAAAAATGCCCGAAGTCATCCATGCCGTTTTATTACTAGCATAATCACATGGAAGTTTCTTTACATTTTTGAAACATATGGGATTCTTTGATTTCCCAATGACTAGTGGAGGCAGTTTATCCGAACCATCGGCATTGCAGCACAGCAACACAGTTAACCTTTCTATACTTTTTTTTCCACCATGGCATGGTTCTCCTTTAAACGCCAAAGTTCGGTCGGGCCTTATTCGATAGAAAAGTCCAGTTTCGTCGAAATTGTAAATGTTTTTCGATTCGTATTCTTTAACTAAATCAGACAAGTCTTTTTTCCATTGTTCAACAGATTCATTATTGACACTTCCACTTTCACCAGAAAGGACACGAGTTGACAATTCATGTCTAATCTTAAATTTCTCAACCCATCCGTGTGAAGCAGAAAAGTTTTCCATGTATAGTATTTCCACAGGAATGTTGGATGCACGAGTTTCTTTAAACCAGAGAACTAAAACTTTCTTGAATTCTTCGTTCTTTCCGCTTTGAATTCGACTCCTTTTCTTGGCCTTTATTCCGTATTCCAGATAAGCTGCATTTATAGCTACGCATCTGCTTTTCAGAATTCCTCTTAAAGTTTATTCTGGAATACAGAAATGATCAGGTAACGCTGTTTTTGATTTAAAGCATTTTTCATCAAATTTTTTTATATCCATTTTCAAAGAAAGCGACAAGTTCGTGCGTTTTGCCAAGTTTTATACACTGTACAGTACGTAAGCGAATGGCGTAGTAACGCAAATCTAAAGCTTGTTCCGCGAGCAGTGCTTACCGTCCACACCGGTTGGCTGTGACTTTTAGTGACATCAACATTTTCGTATGTAATCCGTTCTCCCCTCTCGATGTCAATCACAAGGGGAAAAAATGCGTCCTTGGAAGAATCCGAACAATGGGTTCAGGCCGTGTGAATGCATTCCAAGAGACAGAACAGGAAGGATACATTCTTGCAATAAGCAACTTGAAAAAAATTTTCTCGCATAAGTGAAAGGTGCATTTTAGGTTTCGCGTATAAATGAATAAGTGTTAGCATTGTTTTCCTATTTCGCTGGCCGGGCCCGCGGGAAAAACGCGTATAACAGAGGTCGCGCATAAGTGAGAGATCACTGTATTTTTTTTTTGTGAAAGCTGTAGGCTTACTCTTCTATGCTGGGCTTCGGGAGAAAAAAGTATTTTCAATTTCGATCACCAATGCTGTGGAGAGAACCTTCAAATCACGAAAATGACTTATTTTTTTTTTGACAAAGACTGCCGGCTTTAATTAAAAAAAATAAACAAAATTCAATGTCCTGACATTCCATCAGTCTCAAAACCGATATTACATTCGAAAACTCTACCACATATCGTATGTCTAGATATGTCAAGTGGGAGTTGCCAAGAAAATGACGATTTGTTTATGGAGAAGGAAAATAATGACGAGTTCATAATCGAAGATGATAAAACGCCACATTTAATAAACCAAAATGAGTGAACGACTTTGTGCGAGACTTGCAACAATCAATATCTAAGGCAGAGATTCTTGCCTCTTGTTTACAACAGTGGAACGTATTGACACCAACTACCAAAGTAACTTATTACCGAAATCGAAGTCAAATTTTCAGCAGTTATTTCACCAAAAACGATGATTTTTGTTTTTGCCATGATATTCTTGGACTTTTTAATGCGATAAATCAAAATTATGATCCAAATGAATGGCGTTTATTTATCGATTCATCTAAATATAGCTTGAAAGCTGTATTACTTCATAACGGTAATATAAAACCATCTTTACCGATTGGCCATGCCGTAAACAGTTAGAAAGGAACCAACATCTATTCCAGATGCCTCCACCACACATAGTTGGTGAAATTGAAAACTGAAAGCTAGTTCGGAACAGAGTCTTATAGTAACCACCAGCCATATTAGGAACAGCACTCACATACCTCAACCAACCATCTGTGCAATAACTTAGCTTCCAGCCCAAAAGCTTGTGTGAAAAACTCATATTTTATCTCTTTAAAAACATTTTTACGTCCCAGACCACAAACTCTTATCAGCAAACTCCCATCAACTATTAGGAGAAAACAGAAATACACATTTTCGTGCTCGCGAAAAACATTTCTCGCTCCCAATCACGAACTGTAAATAATCCAAAAATTTTCTCCATCATTGTATATAACATTATAGACTATCTTCCTCCTCAAATAGAATACATAATTCAAAAACTTCATCACTTATAGTAATTTTTTATGTATTGTAAATAATCAAAATTGCACTGTCAAATATGTATTTTTTTTAATAAACTTGCCAAGCAGGGCTTGGACAGGCTAAAGCCATATGGTAAGCCTCCCTGTATGGTTTAATCCGAATCTGTCGTAAACAGTAAAGAAACCTAACAATGTCTCTTTTAATGAAAATGATACAATATGAACAGCACTACTGGGAAATATGTGACGATTTAAAAGCAGTTAGTATGGTACTGGCATTACAGGGCGGGTATACCAAATGTTCATGTTTTTGTGCCTGTGGGATATTCGAGCTAAAGAACACCATTACATCAAAATATATTGGCCTGTCTGAAATTAATTTACTCCAGGAAAAATGAATGTGAAATATACATCTTTAGAGATCCGCAAAATATAACTCTGCAACCATTACATATTAAATTGGGCTTAATAAAAAATGTCGTAAAAGCCATGGATAAAAACAGTGCTGCTTTTAAATATTTATACAAAATTTTTCCAAGTATTTCAGATGCAAAATTAAAAGAGGGAATTTTTATCGGTCCACAGATACGTAAACTGATGCAAGATAAGGACTTTGAAAAACTTTTATCTACTAATGAAAAAAGTGCTTGGGATTCCTTTAAAACGGTCGTCTACGGATTCTTAGGAAATCATAAAGATGAAAATTATTAAAAAAATATTGCTGTTTTATTAAAAAACTATCATGCAATGGGTGTGAACATGTCTCTGAAGATACATTTTCTCCATTCACACCTGGATTTATTTTCATGAAAACTTGGGCGCCGTGAGAGACAAGCAGGACGAGCGTTTTCTCCAAGACCTTAAATTTTTGAAGACAGACACAAAAATTTTTGGGACGAAAGAATGTTAGGGGACTACTGCTGGTTTATTTTAAGAGAAACAGATCAAGAAAATTAAAAAAAAAAGTAAAATCAATCATTTCATTTTTTTTCTTTTTATATTTCATGTTATTATTCTTTTTAAGTATTTAATAAATATTTTTTAAACTAAACGTGATAGATTTTTTACAATAATTTTCCCATACTCAGTGCACTAGAATCTATCAAAAAATATACATTTCGGCGAAAGTATATAAACCGTGTAAACCAGTGTTATTAATATACGGGTTAATACTTTTAAAAGGACATTAAATAAGAATAAATATTATTAAGAATTAAGGAAATACTGACTATGTCAGAAGTTAGATTAATTTAAAGGACTAATGCGAAATAAATGGAAGGATTTGCGAATGTTTTATATAACACACACACACACACACACACACACATATATATATTACACTATAATGCCATAATTGATGGGAACTTTCAGTTTTAGACATTTTTTCGAATATTTTAAAATATACATGTCAGATTCTTTTGGGGTATTAGGATTAAAAAGAACAGGTTTGACTTCATATTTATCAATGTTGATTTGATAAGTAGGACAATTAGGGGACCAACAAAAAATTAAAGAAGAAAAATAATACTTGGGATCACCCTGTAAAATAAAATGCACGAAATGATTTACCGCTACAGAATATACATAGGCAGACATTGTATAATATGTGTACTCATTTTTGTAAGAATAGCATGCATATTAATTGAGATATAGCGATTTTTTTAAAAAATTAAAAAAATCTTATTAATTATTCTTGCATGTTTTTTGCTTATAAAATACAGGGTTTTTAACCAAATTTAACGTCAGTTTCAGAAAAATTGACAAAATGCAGTAGAAATCATATAGTGTGATTGAAATATAAATATATTAAATATTTAAGGAAATATGGGCAGTTGTATCAACTCATTTTTATCTGCGCATGCGCGAACGATAACAAAAAACTTTTTGCCTAATTTAATACTCAACACTATGGACCAACTTATAAAAAAAAGCAGTCAAATATCATAAAAATTCAGAAAGATATCGGCGTTAGAGTGAGCTGTTTTTTAGTTTCTGACTAAAACTCGCTGAATGATAGGGGATTGTCCACAAATTGATATTTTTAAGTTATCTGGCAGTGTTCGGAGAAAATTTTTAGAAAAAACAATTTAATTATAACTTACGCTTATGTTTAGGAAGATTTTGACTCTAAACTACGAAAAAAAGGAAAATATAGTCCATACATTGATTACATCTAGGTAAATTGAGGAGTTTATGGTAAAATTTTGTGAAATTTAGCCCAATACGCAAAACACTCTACAGTAAATTTTCGAGAAATTACGTTTTGTGTATTAGACCAGTAAAATTAGGAAAGTTTGCCATAATACATGCTAGGAGATAAAAATTAGTACAGTTGTTCATTGATGGCTACTGATGACTATGTAAAAAGTCCTGATGGATAGGAGGTGAGTTGGGGGGGGGGGGTAAAGTAAATTACTTTTTTTAGTTTTTTACAAAAATCTCAGAAACTGTTGGTTTTCATGAAAAACTTACTCTGATATAAATTGAAGAACATAAAATTCTCTACAAATGAGAGTTATATACAGTAGAACCTTGATTATCCGTCAGCCAGAAAACCGGAGATTTAACGGATTTTCCGCAAAAAAATCACTTTAATTTCAATTTTATTTACTTAATGTCGCCATAATAAATGCTACAGAGATAAAAATTAGTACTGTTGTCCCGTGATGGCTACTAATGAATATGTAAAAAGTCCTGATGGATAGGAAGTGAACGAGGGGAGGGAAGGGGGGAGGGAAATACTTTTTTAGTTTTTTACAAATATCTCAGAAACTGTCGGCTTTCATCAAATAATCACTCTGACATTAAAGAACACAAAATTCATTACAAATGACAGGTATTTACAGTAGACCTTCGATTATCCGTCATTGAGAAAACTTGAGCCTTGACGGATTTTCCGGAAAAAAAATTACTTTAATTTGATATTTATTTACTCAATGTCTATTTAAATTTATTAAATATTGTTGCAAAATAAAAAAAAGACAGTAAACACTTCAATACTGCAATATTGCATGAAATAATGCCAGGTAAGTTGTTTATGAAAGAAAAATATTTATTATTAATGAAATGTTTATGAATGTGAAATATTATAATTGCGAATATAAAACTTGGAGAAAACTAAAAGTAGGTACATATTAATTTATAATTAAGTAAATATTGTGTAATTATGAAAGTGAATGGATTGTTAGGATTCATAATCATCACCTCATCTTCTTCCTTGTCCTGTTGTTATCACCCTGTTACTGAAGACAAATATTTATATTTATTATTAATAAAATGTTATTTCACGTGAAACTGTGTAAGCGCGACTAAACATAATTGAGAACAATGAAAGTAATAATTTATCATAAAGCAAATACTTACTAAGTCATAATGTTCTTTTTTTCTTGACACATCATCATCAACTGAAGTGGACGCTACATTAGAAGGCGTTCTCAGCATGACTGAATCCATAATCACATCCTCATCGTCTTCCTCGTCCTGTTGATCTGTATTTATAGCTATAAGTGTAGCATTCAGACAGTCACCATGGCAAATGTTGCAGATGAGTGTGCAGTTAATGGCTGCTTTCCTGTACCCATACTTAGCTCCACACCCAGTAGTGCATATGCAGAAGATGGTATTTAAGACAGCCTCAGGTGCGATCAGTTCCTTAGTTGTAATAAGAACCAGACGATTCTGCTTTTGTTCCCAGCCCCAGAGTTCGGCATGTTGTTACTGGCCAAACCACAGCTGCACCTGATGGTACACCCGGATAGAATATTTTCTAGCCACTACTTCTGTTGGTGGAAGGATTGAAATGTCAGGTTTGACATTCGATTTAGATTTGGCGAAAGAATGGTATCGGAAAGTATTGAGAGATGTAGATGTGGGAGGTGCTTCATACAATCTAAAGAAAAAAGTTGGTTTCCTACTTCTACAACAGCGTCATGGTCAGCAATTTTGTGTACCTCTTCACATTGTTGAAACAGCTGGAAAATTTTTGTTTTCCACTTTTTGAATTCGGCTGACGTCGTATCACATCCAGTGAATGCATAAAGGTCTAGAATGATGTCTTGTTTCTTGAATTAACTGTTGTGAGAAAATATTTTTTTTCAATTCTTCCACTACTTGGCTTAACGAAAATTTCTTGTTCGAGCGGAGTCAGGCCGATTAGGAGGACAACAAGATCAACATCCTCACCAACAACTGCCTCTCTGCCACTAGAAGAAGATATTTCAATGGCTATTGTTACAATTATGGTATCTGCATTGCCAGTACTCTCCCGGCAAGATATTCCATTCTCCTTCAATTTGGAAGAAAGCACAGCTGCTAATCTTGATTTGTTCTTTTCATTTGAAAGGAAGCTCTTGGTTGACGGAAACCTGTGTGTTCCCCGTTGAAATTAATATCCACGGACTTCTTCAGTGCACATCTTCGGTTTTGCTCTGCTAATTTCGTGCTGTTGGCAATGTCGGAGTAGTCATCAAAAACCACTGAACAGCCTTTTCCTTTATAATGTGTAGAGATTTATACTTCACAAATTGAAATAAAAGTGGAACCTCTTGACTAAGGACTTTGTGAAGAAAGAAACCACCATCCATAATAATATCACAGTATTGGAAATCAATGGGCTGTTTCAATAGTAACTTTGATGTAATAAATTAGATGATATTCTGGCTTGACTAATGTTGTTTGCAGATATTTTTAGTCCTTAATTTCCCTTTAGAAAATTAAACCTGAGTCTAAAAAATATTAGATATTGTTAAAAAATATTAGACCGCAGTGCGAAATTTTCGCACGGATCCATTGGTATTTAATAAATTTGAAATTACAAGATTTTTTTTTTTGCGGAAAATCCGTCAAGGCTCTGATCTCGTGACTGACGGATAATCGCGGTTCCACTGTATATACCTGTCATTTGTTGAGAATTTAACGTTCTTTAATTTACGTCAGAGTAATTTTTTCATGAAAACCAACAGTTTCTGAGATATTTGCAAAAAACTAAAAAAGTATTTTGACCCATCCCTCCCCTCGTTCACTTCCTATCCATCAGGACATTTTACATAGTCATAAGTAGCCATCACGGGACAACTGTACCAATTTTTATCTCTGTAGCATTTAGTATGGCGACATTAAGTAAATAAAATTGAAATTAAAGTGAATTTTTTGCGGAAAATCCGTCAAAGCTCCAGTTTTCTGGCTGACGGATAATCGAGTTCCACTGTATATAACTCTCATTTGTAGAGAATTTTATGTTGTTTAATTTATATCGGAGCAATTTTTTCATGAAAACCAACAGTTTCTGAGATTTTTGTAAAAAACTAAAAAAAGTAATGTATTTGAACCCCCCCCCTACTCACCTCCTATCCATCAGGACTTTTTACATAGTCATCAGTAGTCATCAATGAACAACTGTACTAATTTTTATCTCCTAGCATGTATTATGGCAAACTTTCCTAATTTTACTGGTCTAATAGGCAAAACGTAATTTCTCGAAAATTTACTGTAGAGTGTTTTGCGTATTGGGCTAAATTTCACAAAATTTTACCATACACTCCTCAATTTACCTAGATGTAATCAATGTATGGACTATATTTTCCTTTTCTTCGTAGTTTAGAGTCAAAGTCTTCCTAAACATAAGCGTAAGTTATAATTAAATTGTTTTTCTAAAAATTTTCTCCGAACACTGCCAGATAACTTAAAAATATCAATTTGTGGACAATCCCCTATCATTCAGCGAGTTTTAGTCAGAAACTAAAAAACAGCTCACTCTAACGCCAATATCTCTGAATTTTTACGATATATGACTGCTTTTTTCTTTATAAGTTGCTCCATAGTGTTGAGTATTAAATTAGGCAAAAAGTTTTTTGTTATCGTTCGCGCATGCGCAGATAAAAATTATTTCATACAACTGCCCATATTTCCTTAAATATTTAATATATTTATATTTCAATCACACTATATGATTTCTACTACATTTTGTCAATTTTTCTGAAACTGACGTTAAATTTGGTTAAAAACCCTGTATTTTATAAGCAAAAAACATGCAAGAATTTTTTTAATTTTTAAAAAAAATCGCATATCTCAATTAATATGCCTGCTATTCTTACACAAATGAGTACACATATTATACAATGTCTGCCTATGTATATTCTGTAGCGATAAATCATTTCGTGCATTTTATTTTACAGGGTGATCCCAAGTATTATTTTTCTTCTTTAATTTTTTGTTGGTCCCCTAATTGTCCTACTTATCAAATCAACATTGATAAATATGAAGTCAAACCTGTTCTTTTTAATCCTAATACCCCAACAGAATCTGACATGTATATTTTAAAATATTCGAAAAAATGTCTAAAACTGAAAGTTCCCATCAATTATGGCATTATAGTGTATATGTGTGTGTCATTTTCAGAAATCTAGTAATCTGCAGGTAACAGCAGTAACTAGCAATGCAATACACCAATTACGGATTTAAATTATTTTTTATTTGGGCCCAAGCAGCCCTTTCTTTGTTCAAGTAAGCCCAAACTACGATATAGTAAGAAAAAAAAATAGAAAAAACTTTCACATTCATTATTGAAAGTGGCCACTTTTACAGTCTTATCGATCCTAGTCCTTTGCAACGTTTTGTAAGATGTTTAATTAATGGACTTTCTTTTATCCATACCAAATACTTCTCCCATTAATCCCGAGACTCACGATGCTGCAAACGATTCAAACCTCATTACAGGCATTCACGAAATCAATCAAACATCTTTACAATAATAAACTGAAAGATTTCTTTGAAGTGTTCTTATAACTATATTGATTAAATTAGGGAGTATTTTCGCTATAAAAAAATAATACGCTTTACGTGAATACTGTTTAATTATATGGGTCTACCAACGCGCGTTTTTTCGATTAAAATATACGTGGGCTGAAAGTGAATCTACTTTTCGATGCAATGCCCTATTACTCTACACTCTTGATACTCGAATTTGATCGTGACAAAGCGAAGAGGCATTAAACTTCGGCAAAAGCAGAAGGTGAGGTAGATCGTGATACAGATTAAGCATCTAGTCTTGTCTAAATAAGCTTTAGTAACCCGTTTTTAGTTATTTAAATTGTAGTTATATCCTGTTAGAAGAACTTGAAACAAATTATTGTTCGATAATTTTGTATAGCACGAGAAACTGTGATGAGGTATATGACTACTTTATTCTATGTCAAGGGTTTTGAACGGGAATGCCGCAAAGCATCTCAGATGGATCGCAAACATTTTTGTGGACTTCTATCAAAATATAGATAAAATGCCTAAGTGATACAAATAGAAACAACAAAAGGCTTATAAAAACTTTTTAATGATCGACATACGTTTCAACGCTCATACGGCGCTATTTTCAAGACATATAACGATAAACAAAAATATTCTAGCAGATTTTTGAATATAAACTTGAAAACATGAATCACGAGATCATATATGTAAAAAAAAAGCAGGTGCTTGAAGTTGCCAACTGTAAACGTGAAAATTAATATTTCGTTATTGCTTTTTTAAAACTGAAAAGTACCTAGCGCCAAATTTTAAGTAATTCAAATAAATGTTTACGTTACGCATGTAAATTTCTATTGATTCCCGGATAATAGATGGGAAAGAGTGTCTTGATGGATAAATTATTTTACTATTTTATCCGTGCATCAATATTATTGCGTTTTCATACGAAATGAAATTTCATTTATTTGTTATCTAAATTTTGTGCCTAACAGTCACTAAAGTATTGGATTTTCAAAATGGACTTTCATATCAATAGCAGCATCTTTAATAAAGTTGAAGCCTGGATTAATGAACTATCAAACTAAACAATTGAATTCATATTCACTTTTCAAGTATCATAATAAAGTTTATATTTATTAAAATAGTATAAAAAATGATTAAAATACATTTCACACAATAAATATCCATAGGCTATATTGTATTCGGTATTTTTTGAGTGACTCTGTAAAGGAACCATAAATAATGCAATGCCCTTTTACAATATAGACCTTACTGGGCTCAACTGCAAAAACTTACATTATATGGCCAAAAGTAGTACATAGCTATAGGGGTCCTATGCAACATTTGAACTCATTTGTGTATGAATAGAATGTATTCTCTTGGACATATAAAGGTTTCGTTAAATATTTCAAGAAATTTCCCGCAAGTTATTTTATTACAGCATACAGAGTTTTCAACCAAATTGAACGCTACTTTCAGGAAACTTGACAAAGTGCAATAGACATAATACACATATATTAAATATTTTATGGAATATGAACATTTGCATAAAATATTTTTAACAGCGCATGCGTGAACAGTACCAACATTTATTTTGCGTATTTTAGTAGTCAAGTATATAGAGCAAAGCGTATAAAAAATCCAGTCGAGTATATCGTGAATATTCTGAAAAATATCGGCGATAGAGTGAGCTAAATTTCAGTAGATTTTTAAAAATAGCTATATGATAAGGGATTTTTCTACAAATTGTTATTTTTCATTTATTAATTCTTTATTGCCATTATTTAGTACTGTTTTAGTTCTCTTCGGCAGAACCATCAGAACGAACCCGTTCACACAAAAACAGACTTATCAAAATCGAAGCATCTTTGCAAAAACTGCGCGTAGAAATACGTTAAATATGTTTCTTGGAAAAAGAGTTAGACAAGTTTGTAATTACAATTATCTGCAATGTAATTACAATTTGATTGTATGTAATTAATTATAGTTACAATTACATTCTGTAAAACAATCTTGCAGCACTGTAGCCGGAACCGCCCGCCATCCCATTATTTGACGACATTTCTGCGCTCAAATGCGTGTAACTATAATAAATTACATATAGTTAAATTGCATTTACATTGCAAATAATTGCTATTACAAATTTGCCCAACTCTGAAATCAGTTAATAAATATGAAAGCTTAATAAAAAATGACAGTTTGTGGAAAATCCTTTATCATACAGGTACTTTTTGAAATCAACAGGAACAAAACCGATATATAGCCTATATAACCGATATCTTTAGGAATTTTCACGTATTCGATAAACCTTTTCCTATGAATTGACCAAATGACTACTAAATTATGGAAAAAAAATTATCATACATGCATGCACAGTTAAAAATTATGTCTTACAAATGCTCATATTTTATCAAACGTTCAATATGTTACTCTTATAGCAGCACATAGTTTCTATTGTAACTTGTCATTTTTTTCTGAAAGTGGTGTTAAATTTGGTTGAAAGCTCTGCATGATATATATTTAAAACAAGAACGAAAAATCATGCGTCAAGCATAGATTATATAACACTTTCCAACGCTTTCAAAATAATTTTACAAATCATACCGTTTAATAAGCTAAAAGATAACATCTGAGTAATCCGAATACTTTTATTCAGCCCTGTATAGGATCTATAGATTTGTATATATAATACATAGGATGCTAAATTATAGTTCAGTTAGGAAACGCGTAGCACAGTTTAAATTTCTCCGTCTGAAGTTAAATAATACGGAAATGTTTTCGCGAATTTTTGTGCTTCCCTGTATAGGATCTACAGAATTTATACACACCACGTAATAGACAAAAAGCGAGTTAAAATTAAAATCGCGTTCGGTAACTTAAAACTCACTTCCAGGAATTATTGTTAACATACAGTAGAGAATTCTTTTGTGTGTCCCTGTAAATGAACGATGACTGCTATACACACACTATTCTGTAGTAAGCCTCTTGTAATGCACCTTAGTGATATATATAAATTTTAATGCTTTTAAAATAGTGAAACATTATTTAAATAAACCGCAAATGATTTTTCCCCGTAGACTGCAATGTAACGGAATTCTTTTGAGTGTACCTGTAAAACAACTATAAGAGCTACACACTTCCATTGATATAGGGAACATGCTACAGATAACGACTATAACATATAAAAATTGCAGAGCAATCCGAGCATATTTACGGGAGTTAGAGCACGGCCAGACGTCAGACGGCCAGACGGCCAGACGGCAGACAAACCGAAGTCATAAACACTTTTCAACTAGGTTGGAAAGTGTTAAAAACATGCAAAACTTTCTTATATTTTTTAAAGAAATCTTTATATTTCCATGAATATGCGTGTTATTTTTACACGAGTGAACACATATATACACAATTCATTTAGTCATGTGCTACAGCTTAAGATTATTTTCTATTTT
Organism: Maratus michaelseni; assembly: GCA_963931845.1. NCBI lineage: Eukaryota > Metazoa > Arthropoda > Arachnida > Araneae > Salticidae > Maratus > Maratus michaelseni. Next base: position 72,563,085 of record OZ007599.1, on the reverse strand, counting down.
GCAGGGTGATGGCAAATATTATTTTTTATTCAATTTTTTGTTGGTCTACAAATTGTCTTCGCTGAAACATATGCGGCCGAACATGTTTTTTTATATTCCAGAAGTTCCAAAAAATTAGTCAAGTTTTTCTGTCAAAAACGACAAAACGTCTATAATCGAAAGTGCCACATAGTTTATTTTAATATTTTGTATATAACCATTTTGAGAAGAGTTAGATCGTTTAGTATTTTTTGTAAGTATAAGAATCAAATACTTTAAACCAGTGTTTCTCACTTTCCAACATAGTTGAAAAGTGTTATTATTTCGGTTTGTCTGTCTGTCTCTGCTCTAACTCGCGTAAATGTACTCGGATTGCCATGTTATTGATATATGTTATTGAGGTTTACTATGGCATGTTCGTTATTGAAAATGGTTGTAATATTTCTAGTTTGTTTACAGAGAGACTCAAAAGAATTCAGATGCATTAAGGTCTCAGGTTAAAAATCGTTTGCGGTGTCATTTAATGATATTACACTATTTAACATATTGGAATTTATGTATATCACTGAGGTGCACTACACTAGGCTTACTATAGAATTATTTACTATAGAATACGGTATACATAGCACTTACAGAGACGCACAAACTATTTCTGTTACAGTACTGTCTATTAACAAAAATTTCTGGAAATGCGTTTTAAGTTGCGGTGTGCTTTTTTTAATTAAACTATTTTTTTGTCTATTATTGAATGTGTATCAATTCTATAGATGATATATGAGGCTACACAAAATAATTAGCATATTTTTTTGACTCTAGATGGTAATTGCTGAAAATGGGTTTTCAAATGCATTATGGTATTTTCCAAATTGTTTACCTAGATATCATATTTAACCGTATTAAACAATGAAGTTCTGTTAATGTATATACTTAAATTATACTAGAAGTGTTGGAGAGTGTTTCATAATCTGTGTTTGACGCAAGATTTTTCGATTTTGTTATTGTTTTTAACTCAATAAATCATACTGGTTACTAAAGATATCCTACGAATTGACATTTTCCCGACTTTGTGGAAATGTGTCTAGGTCAGGTGTCGAACCTAAGACGTTTGGTTTAAATTTTCGACGCTCTTTATATAGAGCTACTCGGACCGACAACCGGTCGATACATTTCAGGCAGATAACCTTATTGGCAATAGCATCTGGTCTCCCATGTAGACAGCTCAACAGAATATACCGCAGGTAATGGAACTGTAATAAACGATAGATACGTGGGGGATAGACTTGTGCACGAAGATACGTTACAGTGTTTCTCAACCACTTTTACCTGACGGCACATACACCAATGGTTAATTTCTTGCAGCACACTAAAATGATAATAATGAAAAATATTATGCAAGGAGTATGTGTCATTTTTTTATGTAACTATGTAGCGTAGCCGGCAAGGCCGCTACCTGTAAGTTCGGCCATTACTCAGATATAAGGTTTGAAACTATTTTATTGAAGCGAAGCGGGCAAGGACAGTGGCAGAGTCCCTTGACAAATTTTGGCCTATGTTGTCTAGCGAGTAATAAAGATCAAACACCAACTTAAACTCCACCAAAAATGATAACGAAGTCCCACTTACGTCTAGAGCACTGGCAGTTTAAATCACTAATAAATCAAACGGTCAATCAATACATTAAGGTGAAATTCAAGAAACACTCGCAAAACCATTAATACAATCTAACTTGTAATAAACAATCCGAATAGCTTTTTTTTCAAACTATAATTCATAGAATCTTACCAAACGGCTAACTTTAACTCAACATAACTTCAAATCCGCTGACACGTGTCGAAAGCACAACGTTAGCTCATCAGCGCAGGCCTTGTTTACCAAACAGGGAAATATTCGACCCAAATCCGCCGAAACAAACTTTCGTTTCAAGTTATATACCTTGCAGATAGACCAGCGAAGCTAAATTTGCATAAACTTACAGCGAAAGAGAAAAACCGCAAACTCCGAGAGCTCCAAACATACTTTGAAAATTCGAGTAAAATACAGTATAGATGTTACAGTTGCGCAAACAGGTTAGATGTTGATATCACATTCGCATTCAAAGCACTAGAACCCCCTTTATAAGAGAGTAGCTAGTCCATCACAACTATTAACACAAAAAACCTGCTCTATCGCAACCAAAATGATTTACAGGTTGTTAAAATTATTATAAACTTTTTTTCAAATATTTATTAATTTTTAAAAGAGATATCTGAGTTAGACTTTTTGTAATTAGTATATTATCTTTGTCATTACGCTTAAATCATTTTCGAACGATCATTTCTAGTGCATATTATATTATAACCTTTTCTTTCAGAGGATGTCATTTTTATCAAAAATAATTAAATTTATCTGAAGTTGTGAGACCATTTACCTCATTTCCTTTTATTATTTCATAAAGAGGTCCAGGCATTAAGGGATAAAAAAGAGCATATAAAGGAAAGTTTTGGTGTAGTTTTTTTTTTAGTCCCTTTATGTTTTTTGGGTCGCTGAACACGAATCCGAGGTTTTTCAACAAAATTTTTTCTGGGAAATACGTTTTTTTTTTTACAAAAAACGTGTAAAAAAAACGGACTTTTCTCCGTTTTTTCAAAATAATTCCAAAATTGTGCATTTTACGTGAAAGTCGGCAGTATATGAATTAAAGAGAATTAAATTTCCTACATTGTTTGTATCGAAAGTTTTTTTCTCTGATCAATGGTTTAGCCGTGAGAGTGCCGCAAAAAAGGGTGTTAAAAACAAAAAACTGTAAAAAAACGGGAATTACGGTAGTGTATGTCGATGTAACATGAAAAATAACCATTTTACGCAAACGGTAACCATTAATGATACTAAAGATTATATGTTTGACTATATTTTATGCATTTGTGGTAGAGGAAAGTGCGAATCCTGCGCCAGGGGAAGGTGGGAGCAGTGGAGCAGTTCCACCTTCTCTCATGAGTCGAAGGTGCTCCTCCGTCGGAGTACTCATACTGTAAGAGGCGGTAAAATTGGGAGGTGTAAGAGACAAAAAACCGTAAAAAACGGGAATTATGACCCTGTATGTCGATGTAACATGTAAATTAACCATTTTAAACAAACGTTGACTGTTAATGATACTAAAAACTATATGATTGACTACATTTTACAATGAAGTTGCCTGATAATAAATACGGCGACTCATTATGAATCATTATTTAATTATAAATTATTATGTACATTAGTAACAAACATTAGTATATTTACATGAAGCCAAAAAGCAAAATTCTTATTTCCGCAATCTTTTATTTGAAAGTCCCTGCTGTTCATCGACATCTACAACATAGAAAATAGACGTATGGAATTAGTGGTTTTTTTATTTACTACCAATATTATAGAATAAATGTTTTCTTAATGGTAAATATTTCATACCTTGTGGCATGGCTTGTTTCTCTTCCATTGGGTCCACGGATTCAATGGATCGGCAATCCATCTCCAGCTCGGTTTCAGGGCATGTAACAACTCGTCTTCCTCATCTTGATTCACCACTGAGATGTTGTTGCAATTCCCTTCGCAGCTGAGGCACATGTTGTAACAACAAAGACCTGCCTTCTTGCACCCACAATTTTGTTGACAGTTTTCTTTGCACTTACTTGATACAAGCTTCAACAACGCAGGGGAGCAAGGGGTAGTAAAGTAAATACAGGCTCAAGGCCAATATTTGTTTTTTTTCCATCCCAACTCTTCAGCATTTTTTCAAACCCTAGCTATTGCTGCACGTGGTGATATACTCTTAAAGAGTGCTGTCGTGCTGCAGCTGCAGATGGTGGTAAAGCAGCAATATTTGAATTGTATTTAAATGCTGACTTCTTGTACGAAATATACCTTAGGTGGTTCAGCGAAGGCACATTCGTTCCACTGTAACCGTACAGCAAGACCAGGAAACGTTCCCCAGCAGCGGCAATCATCTCTTGAGTAGCGTTGGAGTCTTTAAATAATTTAACAGCGTCAGCAACATCTGAATTCTTCACAAGAGTTTTGAGGAACTTCATTTTTCCTTGCATAAATAGTGCTGACGTTGTATCACACCCGCTCATAGCATGTAGGAAGAGGATGTTTTCCGCAACCGTTGAACTTACAGCATTAATTGGAGAAAATATCACTGGAGAAACAGTGTCCTTTCCAGGTTTTAAAAAGAAAACGTTTTCAGCCCTGCATCAAAATGACCAAGAGGTGTACATCCTTCCCAACTATAATCACCGTCTCATTTGATGGAGCCAAGGACAAAGCAGTGTTTATAATCAAGGTGTCTGCGTCTTATTTTACTTGCTTGCATGTAATATCTGCTGATGAGAACTTATCACTCATCATAGATATTAACCGACTTGTTTTTTGGGTTAGCAAGGAACTTTTCTTTGCAAATGGTAGGTATCATTGTACCGTCAAACAATAATATCCGTTGAAGAATGTTTCCTTGTTCGTCTCATACGCTCAGCAGTTTTTGTACCACCTTGTAAGTCATCAGGGTAGCCATCAAAGACAACTACTGCCTGCGGTTGGTACCGTGACTGTACGTACTCAACATATTTATCGCAGATTGTTAAAAAAGGCTGATTCTTAGGCCAAACAACCCTATGCAATAAAAACTTTTAGGAACTGAAGTACGTGTCAGCTCTTCTAGGCGAAAGTGTGTTTTACTTATTTTATTTTTCTGTTATTAAAAAGGCAAATTAAAAAGTTTACTTTTTTATTATTATTTTATTTTTATGAGCAAATGGAGATTTTGGTCACAGACATACCATTTTTATTTATTTTTTTAGTTATGAAGAAAACAATGAACCTCAGATGCATAAAATATAGTTAATCATATGACGTACGTACAGTGCCATAGTTCCCGCTTTTTGTTTTCAACACCTATTTTGGCGGCACTTACTAATATTTGTTGCTAATGTACATAATTATTTATAATTAAATAATGATTGATAATGAGTCGTCGTATTTATTATCAGGCAACTTCATTGTAAAATTTAGTTAACCCTATATATTTTAGTATCATTAATAGTCGACGTTTGCTTAAAATGGTTAATTTTCATATTACATCGATACAGGGCCCTAATTCCCGTTTTTTACAGTTTTTTCTCTTTTATCCACTCCCAATGTTACCGCCTGTTAGAATACGAGCTCTCCGGAGGAGTAGCACCCTCGACTCATGAGAGTAGCTGGATCTGCCCCACTGCTCCCACCTTCCCCTGGTGTCGGATCCGCACTTTTTCTCTACCTCAAATGCATAAAATATAGTCAAACATATAATCTTTAGTAACATTAATAGTTAACATTTGCGTAAAATGATTAGTTTCTATGTTACATTGACATACAGTACCGTAATTCTCGTTTTTTTTACAGTTTTTTGTTTTTAACGCCCATTTTTGAGGCACTTTCACGGCTAAACTATTGATCAGAGATAAAAAACTTTCAATACATAAAATGTAGGAAATTTTATTCTCTTTAATTCATATACTGCCGACTTTCACGAAAAATGCATAATTTTGGTATTATTTTGAAAAAACGGAGAAAAGTCCGTTTTTTTACACGTTTTTTGTAAAAAAAACGTATTTCCCGGAAAAAACTTTGTTGGAAAACCTCGGATTCGTGTTCAGCAACCCAGAAAACATAAAGGGACCCCCCCAAAAAAACTACACCAAAACTTTCCTTTATTTTCTACCAAATGACTGGACTAAGTATGCAAACACAAATTAAACATTTTGACGTTAAATCTCACTTCAAAGTAAAGCACATAATATGAAATGTTGAATGTTTAAGTATCAATACAGGGTGCATCAGAAAAATGTATACTCACTTTGAATGATTATAACTCCAGTTTTTATTCACAAATTATTATTAAATTGCAAAACAATCTATACATAAAGTATATAACTTTTCCTCCTACCGCATATGTTCAAAATGATTACAGTTCGGGTCAATACACTGCTTATAACGGTGGACTAATGATTCACAAATTTCAACAAACCTTTCATTGGGTGTTATGGCACATTCTTGCTCAATTGCGGTTCCGTAAAGTTGTCTATGAACATCCATTTGTTTCAAACTTATCCGAAGAATTGTAAGTCGCATATGTCGATCTGCCTGAAACCCCCTGCGATATTGTTTTTGTAATTCTGCTGCATTTTCATACTTCCAATAGTATTTTAAAATAAATTTTCTTTTTTAAAAAGCTATTCTTGGTCTTTTCATTATATCCGATTAATTGCACTTTGAAAAGAAAGAAAAATCAGAAAGTTATGACCCGTTAAACAGGGTATGTACACATTTTTCTGACGCACCCTGTATTCTGTTAATCCTTAAAATATCCATAAAATTTACTTAAAATTTTTGTGACACATTTGAGGTCCTCTTACGATGTACCACTACGCGGCGCACAGAGGCGTATTTAAGGCAAAAACCTGGCCAAAAGTGACAAAATAAAAAAATTCTCAACGATTGTAAAAAGCATATTTTATAATAGCTGACTAACTGGCGTGTCAATCTAAGTATGCCTATTTCAGGAGCATAAGTCAAATCTGGTAGCTCCTATCTTCAGTTGAAGATAAAGTTTATTTATGAGAAGGTTTCTTTGTGGGAAGACGTGCTTTTTTGTTGCGTTTCAGCTTTATTATTGTGTTTAAGTGTATATATTTATATGTGTATTTAAATAGTTTTATTTTTAATATAATAAAAAATAATTCAAATTAAAACTGGGTTGGTTTTAAAAGTATTTTAGCTGTAATTTAGATATATTGAAAGCTGTTTAAAGGTGCGTCAGGATTTGTCGGACCATTTTCTAATTATAATAGTATTGGTTATAGTTTTGAAGGCCAATTTATTTAAGTGAGGGGGGGGGGGGTAGTAATGTATTAAAGACACTCAAAAAACAGCATCTCTATATTGTAGTGACGCTACTTTGCTAAATACTGAATGCAAATCATGCATATATATTACATAAATTAGTTTATAGAAATAATTAAACTTTTATATATAGTAAAATTAACCTCAGTTAATTACACATGACTTGTAAATAAAACAAATGTATCAACAATTATTGTCACTTTTAATATTTCTTCTTTAAGTAAATGCATATATTTATGTGTAAATAATATTAAGTGTATTTACTAATAGTATGTCAACAGCAATGTTTTTAACTTTGAAACACATGAAAATTTTGGCCAGGATTTTGTCTCAAATTCTCCATTGTGCGGAGGCACAACTGTGGAGAACCTCTGATTTTATATTATATGAATCAAAAACTAATTAATATTTTTACATGGAAATTTAAAGTTTCGAACTACTTATAAAAACAAATAAAATGCAGTAAACCACGTAAAAATACGATAATTAAATATCTCTGTATCCCCATCAAATATTTGGGCTATAAATTTAAAAATTGTGAAAATTGCATGTTTAAAACGAGCGTTTACTAAAACCCTATTCATCGGATTCCAACGTACTTTTGTTTACTTAATCGCTTTGCAAAACAAAACAAAAAAAAGTTTCTATGACAAATAAAAAGACGGACTATAGAGTCATCAAAACCTCATTTTATTCAATCCGCAAAATATAAACTAGACAAAGTGCTAGTTAATCTTGAAAAATCGTTTGGCAACAATTGGCGGAAATTTATTTATTTTATTGTTCATCGAATTATTTCTTGGCGAGAAACTCTGTCGAGTTTCTATGATATTAGTTAAGGTTAGTGTAGCTTTGATTGGTACTTACTTTACCACCCATTATAATTTAACCACAAGACGATTGGGATAAATATAGTTACGTCCAGTATACCAAGAGACGGGTTTTGATGATTAGACTCTTTAAATCTAAATAAGGTTCATTTAGATTTCTACCATACTTTTATCTAATCTCTTTCTACGATTAAGTTCTTTTTTTTTCTCGTTTTGTTAGACTATTAATCATTCGTATCATTCTGGTTATTAACTGCTGAATAAATTTTTCTTTTTATGAATGAATAGTTTTTTTTCTTCTACATTTTCTTTTTCTATAAGCAGTATTTGTGTGACTAGCAGATTAAATGCACTCGGATGTTTTTTAAGAGGATACATACATTAAAATTGACCAAAAATCAAAATACTTTAATCATGCATGTTAAAATTTAGTTTATTGGTAATATTTTAAACAACATCGCATTACATTTTTTGCGCTAAAACAAAAGTTATAGTAAAGTGTACAATAAGAAAAGAAAATCCTAACGATGATCATAGTGGTATTTAAGCAATTCAAAATTATTTTGTTATTTTAGTCAATTTACAAAGTGTTTTCTTGGTTAATCTATTAGATAACAAGTAATAAAAAATAGGTGTTCAGAATAAAAATAGGTTTTAATAGATAGACAATATCTTAAAATTTTAATTCACAATATAGCTAAAATATATAGTTTATATTTACAATACAAGTTTGAAAATAGAATATCTCTAAGCTCTTCAACGGATTATAAATCTTCATCTGAAGACTCTTTAACCCTTAACTAGAGTGACAGAAATTGTGGCATAACTACTGTGAGCGGTCTCTGAGACTCAGAAGAAAAAATGTTTTAATAGATAGACAATATCTTAAAAAATTAATTAACAATATAGCTAAAATATAAAGTTTATATTTACAATACAAGTTTAAAAATAAAATCTCTAAGCTCTTCAACGAATTATAAATCTTCATCTAAAGACTCTTTAACCCTTAACTGATGTGACAGAAATTGTGGCATAACTACTGTGCGCCTCTGAGACCGCTTGATCAAAAGATGAATAAAAGTCTCGAGTAACTCATAACATATTGTTCCTATACTAAACTTTATAAGGGTGATCCAGAATTCATGGTACAGACTTTATGGGATGATATAGGACACTATAACAATCATTTATTGCATAGGAAACCAGGGCTGGAAATCCATTTATTGTGTCAAAATTACAGGGCGTCTCACTCCAATCCGAAGTCGTGTTTTCGTTCATATAACTATAATAGTAGTGAAAATACTTTAATAAAATCCTTACAATATCCTTACAATTCATACAAAGATGAGTCTGTTGCGAATTTTGTTAAAATATCTTCACTACTGTTAAAGTTATGATCGAAAACGCAGCTTCGAATTGGAGGGAGAAGCCCTGTAATTTTGACTCAATAAATAGATCTCTGACCCTGCTTTCTTATACAATAAATGATTGTTACAGTGTCCTATATACCAACCCTTAAGGTTTGTACTATGAATTCGGGATCACCCTGCATACAGGATTTTTATAATAAAAATTCACCTATCCAGAATCAGGGTTATCTACCCACCCATGTACCCCAAAACCCCGGGGGGGAGGTAAAAATAAACATTAAAAAAACCCGTCCAAATACCCCAAAAAAGACAGTGATGGTAGGTTTTTAACTTTGTTTCAAACTTTAACATAATTTATATTTTTGTTTGTCTTAAAACCAACTAATCATTAATTAGACACTAAACGGAAATAAATATAACCAAATTATAATGAAAAAGCAAATATAGGGTAGACACATTCTAGCGACCAAACCCCTGCCAGACTCATTCAAGTAATACTCCACAAATCTGTCAAAGATGTTTAATTTTATTAAGGACAATTCAACAAACTCCAGACTATTCAAATCTTTGTGTGTAAATATATACAGCCTCCATACTACATTGCTTTTACACATAGAGGTGAGGTGGCATTCACGAGGAAAAGTACTTGAAAGATAATTTGAATTGATGCATGGAGTTCAAGTTTTTTTTAAGATCATCCTTTTGAGATGAACTCTAAATTTCATAAAAAAGAATGACTTCAAATGCTTGCATACTTATCTGAAATTTTTCAGAAGTAAATAAACATAATTTAGGATTACAGAACAGTTCCATAACCATTTTTAAGGTATCTGACAAGATCGAGTCTATGATTAAAAAAAATGATTTTTGGGAATCATGCATCAACAAACAACAGCCAGAAGTTTTTGAAACGCTTTACAGTTTCTTATCTGAAAACGCCCTAAAATTATCAGAAGTAAAATCTATTATAATGGCTCACTTGACTGGACTTAAAATGTCGTTCAGACAATATTTTCCGAAGCGGAGTTGTGAAAATAACTGGATTTAAAACTCATTTAATGATTTGTTCTTTTAACATCAAGCCGAAAATTTATCAGTTTCTGAAAAAGAAAAATTGATCGAACTTTCGACCGATTCTGTTTTACAATCGGATTTCAACAAAAGAAATATCATTGATTTTTGGATAGCAGTAAAAGAAGAGTACTAAGAACTCAGTCATGAGGCTATAAAACAATTGTTGCCTTTCACAAATACAGAGCTTGTTGAAAGAACATTTCGTATTATGCATATATTTATAACAAATATCTCAAAAAACTTGATGCTGCTCTTGATTTGAATATATAGTTGTCTTCCTTTGAACATGATTTTAAGAAACTCAGTTCCATGAAACAATCTCAAGAATCCCATTGAGAGTGTGAAAAGCCATTTTGATTATTTGTATATCAGGATGCAAAGTTGTTATCAATAATCATCGTAAGGCATTTAAAAAACATTGTTAATGTATATTGATTTTTTTAATGCTTAGCTAGTATTATAAAAAGCAATATTAACTTTCAAGTGTAAGATAAAAAATAAAAGGTTAGAAATGTCAATGTGATTTATGTCAACACAGTGTAACGATTCCGGTGTTAACCCATCCATCTTACCAATCCGAGATAAGAGGAAGCCATGTTAGGCTTAATTTCGATTTGAAATGTATATGAGAAAACATACCAGTCTAAATACAAATCTCTTCTACCCCAAATCACATCTGTTCAGCATATTTTTCTATAATAAATTCAAATTTTCAATCATTTGCGTAATCGACAAACCATTTCCGAAATCGTTTGTAATTTTCGTAATGTAAACAAACCATCATACAGAAGCTGGTAGAAATGAACAATGATTCCATACCATTTTTTTACAAAACATTTTTCTAGAATAATATAACTATTGCAATGTATTATTGTTATAATAAATTAATAAGTTTAAATGATTAATTTATGAATAATAATGTTTAATATTTTTTTTTTTTTAAAGACAGCGAAATTTTTATTGTTAATACGGCCTTGAACAAAATTCTAGCTAGCACATGTCTGGTGTCGCACTCTATTATTACAAATGAGTATTAACGTTTTTATTTGTAATACTGGATGTTATGAAAATAATCCTTATAAAATTATTAATAGAAGTCATTAAAACGTTTTCAAATTTCTAATCCTAATTTAATAGGGGTTAGGGCTGGAAATTAAAATCATTAGTAAATTTTAGATCAAACAGTCTGGTAAACTTTGTTAACAAAAGAATCGGGAAATTTTAACTAACCCGTCCTAGGACGGGTATTTACACTAGTAATAAATAAAAAGCATGTTTGCGTAATATGGTTGAGTGGAGGGGGAGGGGGACGTGTTTCTGAGAAATGAGGGAACTCCAAAATGAAAATCCTAAGAAAAGGGTAAGTGAAAGAACAGATGTTGGGAAGCGCTAGGTGGACAAAATTCATTTTTCCGATTCTCTCGGAATTTAACAAGACTGTGTATATTGGTAGCTGAATGTCTCTTTTGTCGAGATCCATACGAGTTTTGTCGAATAAATCCGAGATGTCGATTAACTACGAGCGTAAAGAAGGCAATTGGTTTGAGGGAATTTCAACGGTTACACTAGTTTACTGTAAGTTCGAAAGCACGTCGTGACTATTCTGTTTTATTTGAAAGCACGAGTTTACTGGACATATGTTACATGTTTGTCATAAGGTTTAACCTATTAGACCGAGAGGCGGCAGCACAGACAATCACATCATCGAGTTCACGGCTGAAATTCCAGAATTAGTCAAAACTAGATTCGCATATTAAAACGCAATCGGTCTGCCTAGTCATATCTTGGTGGAAAACACGTGAAAACTCAATTTTAGCGGTTGACTCATAGGTTTACCATTGTGTTTTCCTGCACTCAGTTCTCCATGTTTTCAAAATTTTGGGTGCAGGAAAACACAATGGTAAACCTACGAGTCAACCGCTAAAATCGGGTTTTCACGTGTTTTCCACCAAGATATGACTTGGAAGACCGATTGCGTTTTAATATGCGAATCGAGTTTTAACTAATTCTGGAATTTCAACCGTGAACTCGATGAGGTGATTGTCTGTGCTGCCGCCTCCTGGTCTATATTGCTGATTGAAGATAAGCGCCACCTTGTTTACAAACTTTATCTTGACTTTTAACACAGTATTAAGCATTATTAAACAATAAGCATTTTTTAAAATCAAAGTTTCATTCCTAAAGTATTGGAAACTTAAGAAATCTCCTGAAAAAGTTTGCAAATCATTAATATGCATTAAATTGCAGTGTATGTACGAATGTTTAGTTCAAATCTTGCAAGTCAATTTTGAACCACTTTTAATTTTCCGATTGAGCTGAAACTTTGAATACATTTGTAGTTTCAACTGTATCGACTTCACCTATCTACAATTACAGTCCACAGCGACAATACAATATTATAAAATAAAAAATAATAATATAATAACAATAATATAAATAATAATAATAATAACAATAATACTAATAATAATAATAATAATAATTTGAATAATTAAATAAACCAAATATTTATCATTGTTTGAGTATTTTATTAGTGATACATTCGAAAAACCATCAAAACCTAATCACACTTCTAAGCAATTATTTTGTCCACCAAGATCATCAAAACACCCCACTGTGCGTCGCCCGGTATATCTATTCAGATTTTGAAATTTTAAATAAAAACTTGAGGGAAAATTAGGAAAATTAGACAGATTAAAAAATTTATTGGCCACTGTCCACCACAATCTAGTCAAGCATGTTCATGCGAAAGATGGTTAAATTTCTATGCATAGTTTTTGATCCTATAACACTTATTTAACTTAACTATTTTGATCGACTTCAATATTAAATAGCGTTTAAAAAAATCTGCTTCAGCGTGTTTATTATACATTTCTCTATAAAACTACCAGTTTTCATGTTTTTATATACAGTAGTTTCTGCAGTATAAGCCGAGAAATTAATAAGCTTACGTTAAATTCAATTACGACGTCAGCAGCAGCATTAGTTACCTTTTTTAATAGTAAGATATTCCCAAGCACCAGACAGCAAAAACAATTGCAACTCAACTTCTTTTGATGCTGTTAGCGCTTCTTAGCGGGAAATAAATAAACTAAATTGATTAAAAATGATTTTTTTTAATGTTTTCATGACTGGCAATCGAACCAAAGACAGCAATAATTAGGACAGACTCAACTTAAGTTTATTTTACGATGCAAACGCCACCCAGCGGTAAAAAATAAAATAAAATATTTGAAAAAATTTTGTTACTCTTTCTTATATAGCAACCAAAGTAAATTAAAAGTACCTAGCACAGATTCAACCTAGTATGCTTTAATGCCAATAGCGCCACTTATAGGAAAAATAGAGTAACTAAAATAAAAATTTATGCTTTCTCCAATAACAACTATACCTAAGTTAAAAATAGTTAGGACAAATTAAACTAAACGTTCATTTAAGTTGCTTGCTCCTAAATAGTTGCTAGTACCTAGGTAAAAGAAAGTAACTGCATTTTTGAAAACTCTTTTGTATGTTTCCTTATACGACAACCATACCCAAATTGAAAACAGTTAAGACAAATTTTACACTACGTTCTTTTACGCTGATAGCACCTCCTAGAGGGGATAAATTTAATAAAAAGTAGTGTATGTTTTCTAGAATGGCCATCGGACACAAGTTAAAATAGTTAAGGCAGATTTAACTCTACTTTCTTTTACGCTGAAACAGCCACTTAGCAGAAATGACAGTAACTAAAATATTTGAAAATTGTTTTGTTATGTTTTCTCATATGGCAGTCATACTTAACCCTCTCGTCACCCTGGACCTCATATGAGGCTCCTACTTCAAATAGCAAAATTTTTAAGAAAAAAAGATGGATTTTTTTTTCTTTTCGTTCAGGGACACCATTAATTCATTTAGAACACATATGATGATTCTAAATAGTTGTATAAATTTTACCTAGATGGCAGTACTAGACAATGTCTTTCATTATTTACGATTGTTGTTTTCTTGTTTCAGAAGAGAAATGAACTAATTATTTGGCTTGCTTTATTAGCTTTTTTGAGAAGTAATTAATTTTCTTCTTATTCTTTAACCTTCACTTAATATGTGCATGCTTTTAAATTAATTTTAAACATAACAGATTCCTCAAAAAATGTGGAAGTGTATTGGACCTCATATGAGGCTTACAGTTACTACTGGTGTCTTTCATACTTAATATTCTAAAATTAAGATTTAGATGAATAATGAAATTGCAAGGTAATATAAATATATATTACAGCTGAAAATAAAAAATTATTTGATTTAAAATATAAAAACTTGTGCATTTTTTTAAGATTATTATATATTTATTTTTTTATGTAGATAGACAACGGATGAAAGCAATGATTGTTTACAAAAGGGGGAGGGGTAAAAAATTCTTACTAACTTTTTTCCGCTTTTTTTAAGGATAGCTAATAAGTGAAAAAGAGTACCGCTTACCAAGCAGAGATTGATACAATCCTTTTTGGAAGTGACTCAGAAGATGATTTGCTTTCTGAAGCTGAAGATGATAGACCGGGAGGCGGCAGCACAGACAATCACATCATCGAGTTCACGGCTGAAATTCCAGAATTAGTCAAAACTCGATTCGCATATTAAAACGCAATCGGTCTGCCAAGTCATATCTTGGTGGAAAACACGTGAAAACTCTATTTTAGCGGTTGACTCATAGGTTTACCATTGTGTTTTCCTGCACTCAGTTCTCCATGTTTTCAAAATTTTGGGTGCAGGAAAACACAATGGTAAACCTATGGGTCAACCGCTAAAATCGGGTTTTCACGTGTTTTCCACCAAGATATGACTTGGAAGACCGATTGTGTTTTAATATGCGAATCGAGTTTTAACTAATTCTGGAATTTCAGCCGTGAACTCGATGAGGTGATTGTCTGTGCTGCCGCCTCCTGGTCTATGAATTATGGGTTCCAAATCCTCTGGTAGCTGAAGAAGAGGATTCAGATGACAGTGGTGAAGATAAAAGCACAATTCCCTTTGCTGAAACCCAAACAGCTTCTGATCGATGTCGTAAAACTTTGAGGTTTGACGAAAAGTATAATGAAATGAAGGATAACATTACTAATTTTTTAGAGCATCCTAAATCTCACATCTCTGGAGAAATGCCAATTCATTATTCTTCTAAAGTGCTTCCTGATGACTTTTTAGAATCAACTGTGTATGAATCAAATTTTTATGCAACAAGAAAAGGTAATGAAAATTTTAACCTTACTGTTTCAGAATTGAAGGTGTTTTTGGATATTAATTTTGTTATGACTTATCTTCATTATTCATGGTTGCAACGTTATTGGACATAAAAAGCATGGCATACGTCTAAGTCTAATAGCTGATTATATGACAAAAAATAGATTTGTTGAAATCAAAAAATGTTTGCATTTTGTTTCAGATAATTTTCCTAATAGACCAGGAGGCGGCAGCACAGACAATCACCTCATCGAGTTCACGGCTGAAATTCCAGAATTAGTTAAAACTCGATTCGCATATTAAAACGCAGTCGGTCTTCCAAGTCATATCTTGGTGGAAAACACGTGAAAACCCGATTTTAGCGGTTGACTCGTAGGTTTACCATTGTGTTTTCCTGCACCCAAAATTTTGAAAACATGGAGAACTGAGTGCAGGAAAACACAATGGTAAACCTATGAGTCAACCGCTAAAATCGAGTTTTCACGTGTTTTCCACCAAGATATGACTTGGCAGACCGATTGCGTTTTAATATGCGAATCGAGTTTTGACTAATTCTGGAATTTCAGCCGTGAACTCGATGAGGTGATTGTCTGTGCTGCCGCCTCCCGGTCTATAAAAAAGAAAACGACAAGCTCTCTTTAAATTCAGATCAGTACTAAATCCCTTTTCTCCAGTATTCAAGGAAGCATGTGATCCAGAAGAATACTTATCTATAAATGAGATGATTATTGTTTTCAAGAGAAGGGCAAAACTAAAACAATATACTAGAAGTAAGCCATATCCTTGGGGTATAAAGCCCGGGACACTTGCTGGAATTTCAGGGTATGTACATGAGTTTGAAATTTATGAAGGGACGAATCAACTAGCAGCTGAGTTTTCTACTGAATTTGGATCTGTTGGAAGTGTTGTACTAAGCTTTGTGAACATATCAAGAACAACAACTACAAACTGCTTTTTAATAGTCATTTTACAACGATCCCACGTCTAAGTAAACTTGTTGAATGAAAGATTTTTGCTACCAGCAAAATATCTCTGCGGTCTATGATGCTTCCTTAGTTTCAGAAACAAGCCCTGTAGGAACTGCTAACCATGGTGTCGAAAAGAAAATTTATTATTCAAATTCCTAGATCAGTCGAAATACGATGTACAATACAAATATGGGAAGTGTAGATCTAATGAATTCTTTATTTGTTACATTCTTTATTTCATACATTGCACCACAAGTTCTGCATTTTCCATCACATATCAACTATAACGGTAATCAATTTCTGTTTTTTGTGGAAAATGGATCCAGATAATGAAAACTTGGATTTGCTTGAGTTTAAATCCTCTATTTCCACATCACTTTATTTATCAAGGTTCGTCAAATTTAAACAAAAAAGAGGTAGACCATCACAATCCTTTGGAGAACCAGCAATGCAAAAAAAAAAAAAAAAGGGTAAAAATACAAGCTACAACCGAACTGCGAAGAGATGGGGATAACAATTATCCTGCCAAATCTCAAGGAAAATATTCATCTAAATGCCATCAATATGGATGTCTTAGGAAAACGTGGTACGTTTGTGCAAGATGCAAAGAATCATTATGCCCTGAATGTTTCAAAGCTTTACATTCCTGATACACATATATTTATTGTGAATTTGTATTTGTAATTAGTATTTTTTATTTCCTTTTTGTTTATTGTAATTTTTTTAAACTTAATTGTCTAAATTTATAAAACAAGTATTAAAAAATAGAAAAATATTGCTATTAACATTTATTTTAATGATGTAATTAAAATGTATTTGTCTACATGTGCAACCCTTAGCTACATTAAGCCTCATATGAGGCTCGTAAAAAAATTAGAAAGAGCGGCATTACAAAAAAAATCTTTTTGCACATGGTTTATAGTGGTATTTTAGAAGCATTAAATGTTACAAAGATTTTTTTTCTCAACTTTTATCATAATTTGGTGATGAGAGGGTTAAATTAAAATTGGTTGGACAGATTAAACTTAACTTTCATTTACACTGGTGTGAAATAGAGTAACTAAAGTATTTGAAAAATGGTTTTGAGTTTTCTCATTTGGGAACCATAATCAAATTAGAAAAATAGGCAGGCTAGATTTACACAACTTTCTTTTACGTCGTAAGCGCCTACTAACGGAATAGTTACTCTTCTTTACGCTAGTAAGGCTGTACCAGCATAAAAGAAAGTTGTGTAGAATCTGACCAACCTCAAATCTCAAAACCACTTTTCAAATACTTCAGTTACGCTAGTAAACACTAGGTGGCGCTAGCAGTGTAATTAAATGTTTTATCTGTCCTACCTATTTTAATTTCGGTACGATTGCCTTATAAAAAAACATGAAAAAACAATTTTAAAATATTTTAGTTGCACTGATTCCCGCTATGTAACGCTGACAACGCAAAATGAAGTAAAATTGAATCTATCCTAATTATTTTTAACTTAGTCCGGCTGACATTCGAGAAAACATGAAAAATCAATACTTATTAAAATTAGTTACTCTGTTTCACGGTAGTAGGCTCTAGAAATTCTAAGAGATTTGAGTTGATTTTGTTCTATGTGTTTTTTTTTTATCTTCAATATGGTAGCCGTATGAAAAAAAAGAACAAAAAAAAAATATTTACTAATGTAAAAAACGGCCAAGCGGATATAGTTAAAAATATATTTAATTGATTGTCAGTTCTAGATAAATAACACAGGACTTTTTTAATCATTAATCATTTATTAGATTAAGAAATGGTTTAATCGTTAATCAAATAGAGCGATTCCAATTAAATTAATTATTAATCATTAATCGATGAGTAAGATGGAAACGTATTTTAATCAGTCAATCTTTAGGCATGTGTTAATAAATCTAATCGTTAATCTAATTAAATTTTGCACCACTCTGGGCAGGAGTAACTTGCGAATTTTAAATTCAGAACGTGCACGTATAATCAAGAATTTGTAACATAGAAGTTTGCAGTTATAGTGGAAGTGAGATTTTTTTAGCTTGCGAGTTTGGGGAAAATTTGCATTGATGTTTAGCTTTAGTAAATGTATTTTTGAAGGTTTATTTAAAGTTTCATAGAGTTAATTTTTTTGCTGCCGTATTACGCGGTGAGGTAAATTCTGCGAATATTTTCTCAGAGTGGTGATATCAAAAAAGTTTTGAAGAAGTTGATTTTGAATTGCAGGTCTATACAACCACATCATTGGTTGGTAAGAGATGATGAAAGTAAAACATTGAACTTTGGACAAAAATTTTAAAGTAGTTGCCCATCATAAGTATTATTGGTTTTTGGCTCTGAATTTATAAAAAATATCTTGGACATTTTTAGCCGAAGAATATTTTTTTCAGATTCCAGAGGAGGATTCTCGCAGAGTGCCTAGCTACTGTTTTATAAGTATACTCTAGTGGACGAGTGTTGATATTTTACGTGCGATCTTTGTCCTGAATCTTAACATTTGTGAGTGAATGAGAGCTATTCTGTCATTTTTTTAAGTTTCGCAAAGTACGTATATATCTCCAGGAATATGGTTGTTTAAAGTTAGTTTTGCAATGATATGTTAATTACGTAACTGTGGTTGTGTAGTAGCTATATATAGTGCGGTAGTAAATGGAATAAGTCGATTTGGAATGCATCTCGTCCTCGTGTTTGTCAGTTCTCTCGTGAAATTATAACTATGTGTAGACTTCAAGTGGTCTGTCCGATTAGCAGTTTGGATAGAGTCTTCGTCTATGAGTTTTTCCTAATTTGATAAGAAGTTGAGCTTTCTACTTCAATAAAGAGACATCGGAATCGACGGGATTCCATTTATAGTTCCACAGCATTGTTTGGTAAAAGATGATGAAAGTAAAACATTGAACTTTGGACAAAAGTAGTTACCCATCATATGTATTATTGGTTTTTGGTTCTGAATTTATAAATAAAAAATACCCTGGTCATGTTTAGCCCAATAATATTTTTTTCAGATTCCGGAAGAGGATTGTCACAGAGTGCTAAAGTGAAATATCTTAGGTTCCCGTAAGACGAGCGGCGAGGTCATTTGCTCCAGAACATACTTGGTCGGCCAAAAGTCCTTGACATATTTTGAAATTTAATAAAAAAAATCAATTAATCGGCGACAGGGCGGTTCGGACGAAAATACTTCTTATGGTCAAAAGCTTTGTTTAAGCAAAAGTTTAGTTCAAAAAAATTTCTTCAGATAGCATACATTGAAAGCTGCAAAGAATCATCAAATATTCAAGCAGTTTCACATAGAGTTGCAGAAAACCCGCAGATTTAGAGACACGGGAATATTGGGGAATAATCCCGGAATGTTGGGGAAATTTAGAAAAATTGCAAGAGTTTTGCAGGTAAACAAATCTAGTCATTTTTGAGTTTGAAATTTTTATTTTGAAGAAATTTCAGGCACTGTTCTGAAAAGTTTAAAAGAGATTTTACATTATGAATTTTCAAAACTTATGATTTTGCGCTCTAAGTTTTTATAATTTATTAATATTCATTAACTTTACAAAAGTTGCATCTGAGAATTGGTGATAATTTGAATGTTTCTTTAAAATCAAAGTTTCCTCAGAATTTCAAACTTTTGTTCCCTCAGTACAAAAAATTGTTTAATTTCTGTTAGCTGGCATATCCACTATTCAGGCACACGCTACATTAGAATTTACGCGAGTTGCACTCTAACGTTTTACTTACCGTCGATTAAAACATCAAACTATTTATTGATATTTTAATTTCTCTTACTTTATGTGTCTGTGACATATGCATGCATTTCGTTAGTTTTAATGTAAGCTGTGATTATTCTTCTCTATTTGTACTACTGGTTTGTAAAAAAAAATGTTTACATTGACAAAAATTAAAATCATTAAAGGAAATTATAAATTATAAATTAATAATTTCCATGCCTAAAAGTAACTGAAAACGCTCAGAAAATTTTAAAATTTCCCTCCCAAAAAACCCAGTTCATCCCCGGGAATAAACCCGGTATTTTCCACCCTTTCCAAATCTGGTTACAGTCGGTATTTTGTATATATTTTCAATATTTCAACGTGTGCGCTCTTTGTAGCTGGAATGGCAACCATCGGTATACACTATTTCATTTCACACAATGTAATATGTAAGTACAGTGTGCAAAATAATCTGTAACTAATAATCGAGTTTATTTTCAGGATTCCGTACTTAAAAAGCAAAAACGGAACCATTATAAGATCACTTATGTGTCTGTCTGTCCGTCTGTCAGCCCTTTTTCTCATTAACTATGGGACGTGGAAAGTTCAAACTTGGGAAAGTCAAGACTTTTTAACCATATAATTTCAGATTATTAACCATTCACAAATATGTTTAAAAAAATTGAGGGGATAATTAAGTTACTTCAAGAAAAAAGTTAAATTTTTAATAGCGTGTGGGGTATCGCGTGAAAGATCTCGTAATACTGAACTCAAACATATATTTGTTTTAATTTTAGGTATTGTGTTTTCAGAGATATCGTCGAAAATGCACTGCAAAAATATGTCCCCCCCCCCCTCTATTTCCGAATCTACTGAAAATAAAATTATGAAACGATTAGGGGTAGTATAAGTTTATTTAAACATTGCAGGAAAACTATAGAGATTTTCCTAGGTAACATAGTTTTTGAGAAAAATGCATTTTTCCGTTACACACAAACTTTACTTTTCGGGCGGTCAGCGGGGGAGTTGACAGGCGCTCGAGGTATCTATCGACGCAGAAGCATCCAAGGAAATATGATAATGATTTTTGAAATAAAATGTCAGTAATTAGACGAGATATTAATTAAGTTACTTGCAAAAAAAATTCCTTTTATTTATCGTGTAGGATATCGTTCAAAAGATCTCGTAACATCGAACTCAAAAATATATTTGTTTTAATTTTAGGTATTATATTTTCAGGGATATTGTCGAAAGAACTGGAAAAATATGCCCTCCCCCCTCCTATTTCTGAATCTATTGAAACTAAAATTATGAAAAAAATAGGGTAGTAGTAGTTCATTAATTAAAAAATAGTAATTAATAAATTTAATGTACGGAACCCTTTGAGCGTGAGTTATACTCGCACTTGACCGATTTTCTTTTCATGATTTGAAGGCATAGAGACAGTTTTAGAAATAATTTTCTTTAATACTCTTAAAAACACTTTCAATCACGAGAAGCATATCCATTCAAATCACACGCGCGTACGACAATTACTGCATTTTTTATGGAATTTCAAAATATGTCAAGGACATTGGGCCTACCCTGAATATTCTAGAGTTTCTTTAAAAAAAATCATGTATACCCGAACCGGACTCGAGTTCCACTTGAAAAAAAATCAATGCTATCCCCAGTACAAAAAATTAGAGTCAATTTGACCCACACCGTGTATTGCGTTCCCTTAAAATATGGTTTCCCAACTCGATGCAGGATTCTATTCTGAACTGACAGTATTATGCCCTTAACGGAATGAAACGACTCGGAACCAAATGTTCTCGTAATTCATAACGACATTCAACAGTTAAATAATAACTGTCATGCTTTCTTCCCCTTCTCTCTAATACGTATGTGCTATTTTCTTTGAATTTGCATATAATATGCATTCGAGCAGGTAAGACCGAGCTATGCTCGGTCAAAATTAAATTTGAGTTCAAATTGTGACCCATGACCAAAATGACCCACTAATTGAATTTTCTCGAACATGTGACTTAGCCCAAGTCTTCTCGTGCCCGAAAACCATAGGATGCAAAATTTAGTGTAAATAGTCTGAGCCGTTTTTAAGATAAAATATCTTGGCCCATAATGACCCATGACCAAAATGACCCACTAATCGAAATTTCTCGAACATGTGACCTAGCCCAAAAGTCTTCTCGTGCCCGAAAACCATTGGATGCACAATTTAGTGTAAATTGAGCCGCTTTTTAGATCTTGACCCACAATGACACAGAAATGACCCACTAATCAAATTTTCTCGGACTTTTGACCTAGCCCAATGATTTTATCGTGCTCGAAACTCGTAGGACACAAAATTTAATCAAAATCGTTAGAGCCGTTTTTTAGATAAAATTAATTTGACCCGCGTTGACCCAAAAATGACCCACTAATAGAAAGTTCTCGAACATGTGACCCAGCCCAATAGTCTTCTCGTGCCCGAAAATAGTCGGATACAAAATTTCGTCAAAATCGTTTGAACCGTTTTTTAGATACAATTAGCTTGACCATGACCCAAAATGACCCAAAATGACCCACTAATTGAATTTTCTCAAACATGTGATCTAGCCCAACAGTCTTCTCGTGCCCGAAAACCATTGGATGCAAAATTTAGTGTAAATTGAGCCGCTTTTTAGATCTTGACCCACAATGACCCAGAAATGACCCACTAATCGAATTTTCTCGGACATGTGACCTAGCCCAATGATTTTATCGTGCTCAAAACTCGTAGGACACAAAATTTAATCAAAATCGTTAGAGCCGTTTTTTAGATAAAGTTAATTTGACCCGCGTTGACCCAAAAATTACCCACTAATCGAAAGTTCTCGAACATGTGACCCAGCCCAATAGTCTTCTCGTGCCCGAAAATGGTTGAATACAAAATTTCGTCAAAATCGTTTGAACCGTTTTTTAGATACAATTAGCTAGACCATGACGCAAAATGACAAAAATGACCCACTAATCGAATTTTCTCGAACATGTGACCTAGCCCAATGGTTTTCTGGTGTCCCAAAACGGTAGAATACAAAATTTCGTCAAAATCGTTAGAGCCGTTTTTAAGATAAAATTTGCATATATATATATATATATATATAGATATATATATATATATATATATATAACCACACACAAGATTTGCTCGTATTAGAATATATGATAATCATTCTAAAATGTAATGATTTTTTTTAAATATCAGCATTGAAGGAAATAAAGCAATCCTTCGGCAAACTCAATTTTGATTACAAGAAAAGTTAATTTCACAATGGCAGTGATCTTGTGAGTTGTGTTTTGTTTGAAATATTATACATATATATCATGTGATAGAAATTATCATATTTTTCAATAATTAGTGATTGATTAATAATGAAGTAAAATGAATTAACAAAATACATTACGGGTAAATGCGCTTTCATTAACTTTTTAAGTAACATATTTGGGATTTTAATAGCAAATTTGAAGATATTTTAGTGCATAGTTTGGTAGTTTTAAGTGCATATAATCCGCTGTGTATTTATCATCATTCCAAATCAGAATGTATTTAGTAAATTTTCTATGCACTATGCTTTTCTTTGTAAGATTTTTAAAGTGTGAATTTTTTTTTCCATTGATTGCAAAAAATATCTTTAATTTCATAAATGATCAAGGAAAAATCATGAAGTTCAATGCAACAATCCCCATGAATTTTATCTGTAAGCTTAAGCTTTTTAAAAGCTAAAATAAACATTAATTATGTATTTTGGAACATTTTTGTTATTGTAAATTGTTAATAAAAACTATCTAGAACAAAAACAAAACAAAAAAGAAACCTCAATGCAGTAAAGTGTTTGATAAAAAACCGGTGGGACTTTTTAGAAAACACTTCACGATGTTTTTTTTTCTTTTCTTTGAAGACAGGACAACAATTGACGTGCACATAAATTTGCTATAGATAATGCAGCGTTTACACTGGAAATTGGTTGCAAATCCTCTTGTAGTTCCTTCAGGAATATATTTCACTGCCGACTTCGAAAATCTATATGTTCGAATGAATGTATCATTAATGCAGTAAAAATACGTCGCTCATTCCAAAACACTCTTTCTTTTGGCTGTCTATCCTCATATACAAGAGCTGCATACACACGCGCCATCGTAAAACGATACAGCGAAGGCTTTCCGACTACCTATAGCACTCGGATGGAAAACAACCCCAGAATATCGGAACGAATTCCGAGACGATAAGTATAGAATGCAAAATTATCACTTTGTCGGCGGATTACAAGAAAGTCTTCCGATCGACGACGACGAGAGCAGAGTGCTGTCATATGTCTACTACAGGAGCATGATTCATATCCCGCGGCTCCTAGCCTCAGTTGAAGAGAAGGTTTCCTTGTGGGAAGACGTGCTTTTTTATTACGTTTCAGCTTTGATATGTTTAAATGTATATTTTTATATGTGTATTTAAATAGTTTTATTTAATATAATAAAAAGTAATTCCAATTAAAAATTGGTTCTTTTTAAAGGCTTTTCAACTCTAATTCAGATTTATTGAAAATTTTTTAAGGTGTGTCAGCGTTTGTCGGACCATTTTTGAATTACAATCCTATTGATTATAGCTTTGAAGGTCAATTTAAAAGAAAAATGTCCCGCATACAGTTGCCAACTGTATACATAAATGTTTTTTTTTCGGTGCTTAGCAATGTATTAAAAACACTCAAAAACCAGCATCTCTATATTATAGAGACTCAACTTTGCTAAATAATAAATGCAAATAATATATGTATTATATACATTGGTTTACATAAATAATTAAACTTTTATATATTGTAAAATTAGCCACATTTAATTAAACATTACTTGTAAATAAAACAAACCTATCGACAATTGCTTCCCTCTTATAAACAGAAAACAGTTAAGTAAACTTTGTATTATATATTTATTTTTTAAATAAATGCATGCATTTATGTGTATATAACATTAATTAAGTGTATTTGCGAAATCATTTTCAACATGCACTTGCTTATACCTAAATTATTCTGTCATGTTTATCTTTGATTTCATATGATATGTTATTGTTCTATAATTATTCATGTCGCCAGTTAAGCAAATTCTAAGGTTTTGTTTTTTCATCTTTTACTAGGTGAAAAAGTTTATAGTTTTATATATTTTTTTCAATAAATAATAATTTTTACTTATCAGCGACCGATGATTAAACTCAGGCTGTTTCATTTAAGCTTTCAGAAACAAACAACGCTAAAACTGTTGTTGATAAAAATGGTTGCATTTACCATTTATTTGAAATTGCCACATTAACGAATTCAATATTATTCGAAGGTTTACATTCTTAAATTGACATGTTTTTGTTTTCAAATTAAATGATAAGTTATTACCACGTATATTATAGTAACGGTATAAGATAACAAATAAAGTGGCGACATAAAGTCGCTCCTTTCCATAATGAAGAACACAGAGATAAGGAATTCTATTGTGTACCGTGTGTTTAAAGTTAAATTTGAGACATCAAAGAAATTACCGCGTGCATACCTGCATTGTATGATTCAAAAATTGATGACAGAGAAATTTTAACTTATTGCGTTCTATTTAAATGAATTGCTTTTACTTTAAATAAGAATAGTTTTATGAACGTGCTTTTACTAGTAATAATTATCACTGTAAATGTATGACTAACATAAATATGAATATTTATTATGTAGTAATTTATTTTAAAACTAGCAAGCAACGCCCGCTACGCTGGTCAATTTCTTATAACGAACTTTTAATCCAACAAAATATTGACATTTCATAATTCACTTTTATATTTTAACAGAATAATAAGGCTACTATAATTTGTGACTCGTGCTATAGCCAATATACACGCCAGGACACGTCGCCCTTATCATTATCTTTTTACGCATGAAGGTTTCGCTATGGTGCTCCATTGTGAAATTTAGTAATTTTTCAAATTCAATATTAAAAAATGGCATAATCATTACATTTGAAATTTATATCAAGAAAAATACAATTTTTTACCTTTCAAACACAGTTTGCCTAACAATTTTCAGACAAATACTTTTCGAGCTACTATTTTCTTTCAGTAACTTCAAATGTTTCATTTTCCGAGATTAATCTGTGGCAACAATTAGCAAAAAACCCAGTCGTCAGAAACGCATAGTTTTTTATTAAAGAGGCTGTTGGAGCAGGGATTCTCACCACCAGTTTGCCGCCATGACTTTAGAAATCGGTTCGGTAGTTCTAGAGATTCCATAGAAATTGTAATTTAAAATGTTTTTAGAACGCTTTTCGCTCATTTCACCCTTTTAAATTTCGAATTTTTTTTATTTTGTTTTTTGAGAGCATTTACATCTTATAAGTAACTACAATGCCAAATTTCAAATTTCTAGCTCCTTCGGTATAAACAAAATCGTAATTTTAGAACGTTTTTCGCTCCTGCACCCCCCGGGGATAGTGACACCGACATAAAATATACCCTATGTTGGAGCAGGGGTTGTCACCATCCATTTGCCACCATCACTTTTGAAATCGGTTCGGTAGTTCCAGAGATTCCATAGAAATTGTAATTTAGAAAGTTTTTAGAACGCTTTTCGCTCATTTCACCCTTTTAAATTTCGAATTTTTTTATTATTTTGTTCTTAGAGAGCATTTACATCTTATAAGTAACTACAACGCCAAATTTCAAATCGGTTCGGTAGTTCTAGAGATTCCATAGAAATTGTAATTTAGAATGTTTTTAGAACGCTTTTCGCTCATTTCACCCTTTTAAATTTCGAATTTTTTTTTATTTTGTTCTTAGAGAGCATTTACATCTTATAAGTAACTACAACGCCAAATTTCAAATTTCTAGCTGCTTCAGTATAGAAAAGATCGCAATTTTGGAACGTTTTTCGCTCCTGCACCCCCAGGGGTAGCGGCATCGACATAAAATATAGCCTATGTTGGAGCAGGGGTTGTCACCATCAATTTGCCACCATCACTTTTGAAATCGGTTCGGTAGTTCCAGAGATTACCCCTTACAAACAAACAAACAAACAAACAAACAAACAAACAATCTTTACTCCTTTATAATATTAGTATTGTATGAGTATGAAAAAAAAAATCTTTGATGTGTTCCTTGTGTGTGATCAACGTTCTATCACATCTCATGAAGAATTGGTATAAGTAGAAAATCCTATTAAACGAGCTAAAATTATAATTGCTGAAAAAAAAAAAAATGTCAATAAAATTTTTAAACTAGAACCGCACCATTTTATTAAAGAACTTCTAATTTACATGAATCCTTTTCTAGAAACATATTCGCTCAAGAACATTATGCATAAATCTACATTTTTCATTAAATCAATTTAATTTTCTGAGAAGTTTTAATACTTTTGCCAAATACTTGAAATGAAAATATACTAAACATAAAATATATATATATGCTGGGTCTAGAGAGAAAGTTTATTTTTATTTTTATATATATATATTTTTCCAGTAAACATTTTATTATTATTATTATTATTATTATTATTATTATTATTTCAATGGTATTATTATTATTATTATTATTATTATTATTATTATCATCTATGGTTTATCCGATTATTATTAATTCAATGTTGTAAGCTATTAATATTTAAATGGCACATGTTAAACAATAATATTCTACTACACGGTATTTAAACATAAAAAGCCAATTCTTAAAAATAAAATTCATTTTTCTTTTGTTTATTACTAAAAAAATTCTTTTCAGAAAATATTCGCGGTTGATAAAATATATTTATTGTATGACAGTTTCGAAAAATTCAATGTTTTTAATTATATATATATATTATTTAAAAAAAATATGTTGGTACTCTGCATTATTTAATATAATATTTCATTGACTATGTATATAGTATTAGCGAAATGATTTAAGTAAATAGGACTTAGAACAATTTCTTTTAACACATGCAGGTATGGAAATTAAATATTTTGTAACAAGTTCATTTATTATTTAAATATGCACAGAGTGTTTTTTATTTCAATAGATTACTGCTTAAATTTCTTTTTCCTAGGTGTTTTTAAGAAGATCACGAACTCATAGTATCATTTATCCTGAAAACATATTTTTTCGAAGTACCGTTAAATGTTTATTTCATTATGTAACTATTAAAAATCTATTTCAACTCCGTCATTTTATTTGGCGGCAACACTCTATCACTCCATTTCAATATTGAATCATTTAAAATGTTTTTCAACTATTTCACTGTATTCAGTGGCAACAATGTGTAACTTTATTAGGTGGCAACCCTTTATTCGATATCTCTTCTCTAAAAAAAAAAAATCTTCCCCGGAAAAATATCCTCTTCAAACAGCACGCCTTCAAAACATTGAAAGCGAAAAAAATATATATATCACCCTTTTTCTTCAATTATTTTCGAAAAATTAAATAAAACAAAACTTTTACGCGACATTTTTTCTAACTCCCCAAAAATAAATACATTCAAACTAGCATCGTACTACAGTACACACTATTCCCCGCGAATTTTTTTTTACTCCACCTTTTTTACCACCTTGGGAAAGTTCCCACAATTATTATCGAAAATAATCATCGTACTCTAAGATGCTCTCTTATCATCACCCTCCACCACGCTTATCAACATCGGCACCCTCCAACACACTTATCAACATCTACTTCCGCTCGCGCGGTGTCCTCCACACCACTGCACGCCGCCAAACAGTCGTTTACAAGTAAGTAGTGTGTAAACGCAAGTTTGGCGGCGTGCGGTGGGTGGTGGTGTGGGGATGTGGAGTTGAGGACACTACGTGTAAGCGTTGATAAGTAAGTGTTGATAAGCGTGACGGAGGGAGAGAGAAGAGAGGGAAAGTGGATGAGAGTTAAGAAAGCGTCTTAAAGTACGGTGATTATTTTCGAAAGCAATTGTAAGAACTTAGAAAAAAAATGTCGATAATATTTTTTTTCGCGTAAAATGTTTTCCATGCGTGTTGTTCGAGGAGGGTTATTTTTGCAGAGAATATTTTCAATGAATTTTATTTATTGTGGGGGCTTAGAAATTTTCGAGTAAAAATTTTGCGGGGAAGATTTTTTCGGGAGATCCTGTTACAGGAAGGGTATTTTGGGGGTAGATATCTTTTAAAAGTGGGTTAAAGAAGAGAAGAGATTTATTTTTAATGAAACAAGAATGAATAATCATGCATTAAGCATAGATTATGAAACACTTTCCAACACTTTCAGAATGTTGTAACAAAACTAAATAGATTAATAAGATGAAAGATGATATCTAAAGTAAACAAGTTGGAAAACATATTTGAAAACCTAATTTGAGTAATAGTCGGAAAAATATCCGAATTTTAGTGTGAAGCCCTGTATATGATCAATAGATTTGTAATTGTACTACATGGTATGTTAAAATTTAGTTCAGTTAGAAAACACATAGAAAATTTCTGTTCGTCAATTTCCGGCAATGAGCGGCAATGTACTCGAGATCTTTTTTTCAGCCCTGTATATGATCTATAGAATTTATGCACATAAACGGAAACAATTAGTTAAATTAAATAAAAAAAGAAAATTGCCCAGTAAAACTGAGGTCATTGAGCTCACAGGCTATTTACACTAATTGTATATTATACTCTTATTTCAAAGAATTTGAAATAAGCCCCTCGAAAAATAAAGAAATCGACAATATAAGAAGGGGGATCATCCCCCCGTTCCCCCCTAATGGTTAACCAATGAACCGCCAAAACTAATCAGGGATGCCCCTTATTACAATGAACATATATACAAAATTTGAAGAAAATCGAATAATTTTGCATGAAATACTCAATTATCTAAATTAAGGGGGGTTAGCATCCGTTCCCCCATTTATACTTCACCGATGAACCTCCAAAACTAATCAGGAAAGCGCCTTATCACAATGAACATATATGCAAAATTTTAAGAAAATCGGATAATTCTGCATGAAAAACCCATTTATCTAAATTAAAGGGGGGGGGTAGCCTCCTTTTCCCCCATTTATACTTCACCAATGAACCTCTAAAACTAATCAGGGAAGCGTCTTACCACAATGAGCTTATATACAAAATTTGAAGAAAATCGGATAATTCTGATTGAAAAACCTATTTTTCTAAATTAAGGGGGGTAGTCCCCGTTTCCCCCTTTACACTTAACCAATGAACCCCCAGAACTAATCCGGGAAGCGCTTAATCACAATGAACCTATATAAACAAAATTTGAAGCGAAAAGGTTATTTCTATCAAGAGTTATCGCGTTACGTACATACATACATACATACAGAACGGGCGGGCACATTAGCTCTCAGGCTTTGATAGCCTGTGAGCTAAAAACCCGTGCAACCACGAGAAATGCACGCCCAGCAATTATTGTTCATAACGGTACCCGAATTCTTTTGTGTATCTCTGTAAATGAACGATGAATGCTATGTACTCTATAATATATAGTAAGCATCTTGTAATGTAACCTCCGTAATATATAGGAAATTCAATATATTTTAAATACAGAAACGTTATTAAAATACACCGCAAACGATTTCTTCTCATACACTGTTAAAAATTTGCAGCAAACTGTCCAGTCATTTGATCATTTTTAGAGAAAACGGTTACAAAACCGTAATTTAACACTATTCTGACCATATTATTGCCCATATTATCAGAATAGAATTAAATTATGGTTATGTAACCGTTTTATCTAAAAACGGTCAAATGACGGGACAGTTTGCTCCAAATTTTTAACTGTGTAGGCCGTAATGCAAAATAATTCTTTTGAGTGGCTCTGTAAATGAATTATAAATTCTACACACTTCATTTTCAATACCGTACATGCCATAGTAAACCCAAATAACATATATAAATTGCATGGCAATCCGACTATATTTAAGCGAGTTAGAGCACGGACAGACAAACAGACAGACAGATAGACAGACGGCAGACAGACAGATAAACCAAATTTTGTCGAATGAATTAGAATGATTAACATTAATTTTAGATTTATTTTTTTTTTGTAATGAATTAAACATTTAACGGTACTTAGAAAAAATGTTTACAAGATAAATTATACTATGAATTTATGATCTTCTTAACAACAAAATAAATTTAAACATAAATATATTCCAGTCATAAACACTTGCTGCACATATTTAAATAATAAATGAACTTGTTAGAAAAAAAATGTTTACAGGCTTAATGATACTATGAATTAGGTAAGTGCATATGTTGTTGAAATTGTTATAAATCCTGTTTACTTAAAGCATTTCGCTATACTAAATGCAGAGTGCAAACATATTTAAATATATACATATAATTGAAAACATTGAATTTTTCGAAACTGTCACACACTATTTATTTTTTCACGCACAAATATTTTTAAAAAGAGTTCTTTGTATGAAATTAAAGTAAACAAATTGAAAAATGTAATTTGTGTTTAAAATTGACTTTTTAAATTTCTTGTAGTAGAAGATTAATATATATTTTGTTACAGTAAAATAAATTTAAACATAATCCAGTAATCATTCCCGTAATCAACACCTGCTGCGCCTATTTCAATACTAAATGAACTTATTAGAAAAAGAATGTTCACAGGTTTAATGATACTATGAATTTATGATCTTCCTAACAGCAAAACAGTAGTGTATAAACGACAGTTTGGTGTTGTGGGGTGGGAGGTGGTGTGGAGGTGATGGCATGTGTAGTGGAGGACACCACACAGCGTGCCGCGTTCTCTTGTTTTCACATTATACTTTGGCGTTGCCTTGAAATTTGATTTTTTTATTTTTAAGTGTTTTAAATGAGTTTCAGATTTTATTATTATTATTTTTTTTAATGTATATATTTCATTTTGGGAATGCAGAAAAAATTTCGAGTATTTTTTTTTTATATGTGTGTGTTTGACTTCTGCTATAGTACGGTGATAGACAAATGTATTTATTTTTCGAGAGTTAGAAAAAATGTCGAGTAAATATTTTGTTTTAATTTTTCGAAAATAATTGTGGGAACTTAAGAAAAATGTAGGATTTTTTTCTGCGTGAGGTTTGAATATGTGAACTATAGCACGGGGAATATTTTGAAAATGTATATTTTATTTTGGAGAGAAAAAATAGAACAAAAAAAATACAAGAGGGGAAAATTCTGCTATAAGGCCGAATATAGATTGCCACACACGGCTTTTATTTAAAAAATAAATAAACTAGCTGCAACTCAGAATAAAAACGCAATGACAACAAACAATTTTAAAATATCTAAATAACAAATAAAAATTCCCCTGTTAAAGTGTTGAGTTGTTCAATAACCATTCGATTTAGAAAAATATTTTTCTACCACTGAGCAATTTTTTTAATGAAATTTAATTCATGTTGCTATGGCAGCAGACGATAAAACGATATCTTTGGAATAAGGGAATAAATAGAAGAAAAAATTTTGTTGATGTTTGTGATAAAATGTTTTTCTTTATTTTTTAAAAATGTATAGACATAATTCACTTTTATATTTTAACAGAATAATAAGTTTACTATAATTCGTTACTCATGCTATGGCCAGTATACACGATACACGTCGAGCCACAATGCCTTTATCATTATCTTTTTACGCGTAAAAGTTTCGCTACGGTACTCCATTGTGAAGTTTTGTAATTTTTGAAATCTAATATTTGAAAAACGACACAATCATTAGATTTGAAATTTATATCAAGAAAAATACAATTTTTTACCATTCTAACGCAGTTTGTAAAACAATTTTGTGGCAAATACTTTTCGAGTTATTAATTTTTTAAGTAACTTCAAATGTTTCATTTTCCGAGATTAATCTGTGGCAACGATGGATTGCTGTGACTTTTCATAAACATGAAAAATGATAGAGATTGAAAGAATAAGCCACCCTGTGTGTGGCTAAAAAGACACAGCCGACGCGACTCGGGTTATGGATCGAGTAAAATCTGGTTTCCCGGCACGATACAAGACAAGAAATTCTGAACTGACTTGCAGCAAACAAAATAAATAAATAAATAAAAATACAGGCTACCCGACTTTGGGTTCACGTAAAATCTGGTTACCTGACCCAAAGCCTAGCAGACTTAAATTTCATTATTATTTATCTTAAACACTTTACAATAAGAAAAATTTCAGGATTTGCAGATCATTCACTTGTTTAAAGCCCTTCAATTTGTTATTGTGGGAATTTAGATTATCAATAATTAATTTGCTATTTTAAGGGGATAGTAATTTTAGATCTTTATTTGTTAAATTACCAGTCCTCTAAAGTATCAATTTCAGAAAAAGGGCTCTTTATATCATCTTAGTGTCATTTTAATTACCCATCATACGTAGTATAGGGCAAGTCTTGTAATCGTTTTGAAAATCGAAAAAACTTTTTTGACGGATTTACACGTTTTGGACACTGGAGATTCCGAAAAACATATTTTTAGACGAAAAACAAAATTGCTGTCTGTCTGTCTGTGTGTGTGTGTGTAAACGCTCTATCTCCCAAACAAGTTGAGATAAAGACTTGAAATCTAGTATGTACTTAGTATGTAATAATGTGAAGAAGCGTATTGAATTTCAGTAACCTCGATTATCCGGGACTATATTTTTCGGACTCTCGAACTATTCGTTCTGATAAAAGGTCTATAAAAATTTTCGAAATTGTTTATTTTAAGAAGTGAATATAAAAGACAATAATAAAACATAAATTTTGCATAAAGAATGAAGTCGATCGGATAATGAGTTGCCAAGATATTTGTAATTATATTTTCCACACTCTTCGATTTTTCAGGACCCTGTATTTCATTCAAATTTCAATTCAAAGATATATTTTAATTGTAAAAGAGACGCTTAATCCGACGCAGTAAACCGTTAGTTAATAGGAGTATCAATTTCAAGTTATAAGGATGTTTCTTTTACGCAATTCAGTAATAGAGCATTTAAGTTTAGGACGTCATCAAGCCACGATTGTATTTGAATTGCAATGCATTTTATAAATAGTTTAAACATGTTTTATTTTCATATTTTATATTATGCATATCCGTAATGGGATGTACGGTGGCCCCCAACAACTAGTTGTTTGTACAAAACCAATGAATGTGTATTTGTAGTATTTTGTAAACATCGGGTCTCGAGAGGTTAAAGCGAGTTCGAGGCTTCGACAGTAATTTTTTCGGTTTAGGCCGATGAAAATTATTCAGCAAAATTTCGGGTTGACTGAAGATGAAATATTAGGGTCGAGTATAGAGAGTATATCAATTTTACTGCAAGAAAGTCCAGTTTTTTTTTTTTAATGAAAAGGAATACATTTGGTTTGTATAGATTCTATTAACATCATAACAAATAAAATTTGTATTATAGATACGATTATTCACTATTTTCCCCTTGTTGTACTTCAGAATGATGTTCATTTTCATTCATATCAGGATCGGGTTAGTCTAGAGCAAAAAACGCTTCTTGCTTGAATAAGTAAAAATAACAAAAAATCATGCATCAAGCGTTGATTATGGAACACTTTCCAAAACATCCAGCATATTTTAACAAAACTTCACCGTTAGTGATTCATTCAGCTATCACCTATTATTTCAGCTATCACCACGTATCACCACGTGTTTCAGGTACTACCATCAATAGTCATCAATATATGATCTACAGATTTGTATATATACTGCACAGTACACTGTTAAAAATTTGCAGCAAACTGTCCAGTCATTTGAGCGTTTTTACATAAAACAGTTACATAACCGTAATTTAACTCTATTCTGCCCATATTATTGCCCATATTATGGTTAGAGTAGAATTAAATTACGGTTATGTAACCGTTTTCTATAAAAACGGTCAAATGACTGGACAGTTTGCTGTAAATTTTTAACGGTGTAGATTAAAATTTACTTCAGTTAGGATTGAATTAACTTCAGTTAGAAAAATTCCCCTTCAGCCATTTCCGATCATAAGCGGAAATATTCTCGAGATCTTTCGTGGATCCCTGTATGTGATTTATAGAATTTATAGACCACAAGTAATATGCAAAAAATGAGTTAAATTTAAAAACGCGTACCACAACTGAAAACACACTTCCAGCAATTATTGTTCATAGACAGTTCTGTAACCGAATTATTTTGTATGTCGAACGATGCATGCTATGCACACTATATTCTATCGTCATTTTCTTGTAGTGCACGTTAGAGATATATATCATTTCCAATTTGTTTAAAATAGTGTAACATCATTAAAAGACACTGCAAACGATTTTTTCCATAGACCGTAATGTAAGGAAATTCTTTTCACTGTCCCAGTAAATGAATTATAAATGCTATACACTTCATTTTCAATACCGAACATGCTGAAATAACATGCGTAAATCTGAACTAATCGTTGGGGTGAAATCGTAATACTTATCCGCCATGGATATGCATAATATAAAATATGAAAATAAAACATGTGTAAACTATTTATAAAATGCATTGCAATTCGAATAAAATCGTGGTTGGATGACGTTATAAACTTTAAATACGCTATTACTGAATTGTGTAAAAGAAACAGCCAAAATCGACAAAAACTCCAAAATCGATTATCCTATTAACTAACGGTTTACTGCGTCGGATTAAGCGTCTTATTTTCAATTAAAATATATCATTGAATTGAAATTTGAATGAAATACAGGGTCATGGAAAATCGAAGAGTGTGGGAAATAGGATTACAAATATCTCGGCAACTCATTATCAGATCGACTTCATTCTTTATGCAAAATTTAAGGGTTTTTTTTGTTTATTTTATATTCACTCCTTAAAATAAACAATTTCGAAAATGTTTATATACCTTCTATCAGAACGAATATTTCGAGAGTCCGACAAAAAATAGTTCCGGATAATCGAGGTTATTAAAATTCAATAAACTTCTTTCCATTATTGCATGCTACGAACATACCAAATTTCCATTCTCTATCTCAATTTGTTCGGGAAATAGAGCGTTTAAAGACACACAGACACACACACAGACAGACGGACGGCAATTTTTTTTTTTTCTAAATATATGTTTTTCTGAATCTGTACTGTCTGAAACGTGTAAATCCGCCAAAAAAATTGTTTCGATTTTCAAAACGATTACAAGACTTAACCTATACTACGTATGATGAGTAAGTAATAATAACGTATATTAATTGCATAGATATCCAAGAATATGCACGTGAGTTAGTGCACGGACAGACAGCCAGAGAGACAGTCACACAGACAATCCGAATTCATAAATGTTTTTCAACTACGGTGACCTCTCACTTATACGCGATACATGGTCATTATTATTTTTCAGCAAAAGTTTCTTTTTAAAGTATTTTTTTTCTTTATTTAATCGCAGAATTTATAAATCGAATTTTACTGTTTTAAAATAATGGTATGAAAAAGTAATTACTGAACATCGCGTATAAATGAGAGGTCACTGTATGTTGGAAAGTGTTAAAAATTGTTTTTGTCGATTCGGAGACAGACTATGAAATGGAGAAAGTCATTGTGACGAGTTGATCCGCGATCTACGTTATACACGGCCGATGCATGACGTTTAAAAGATCACATGGAGTGGATCATTTTTACATGGCGATCGGTGCAAAACAGGGGGCGCGTTGCTTTGCACCAATCAACATGTAAAAATGATCCACTCCATGTGACGTTTTAAACGTCATGCACCGGCCGTATATAACGTAGGTCGCGGTTGACCGCATACGGAATTTTGGCTAGGCTATTTTCCGGATATTAGTGGTTCGTATGGCTGGAAAATTTTATTTTTAACAATTTTGTTGAAAAGGTTAACCAAATGTTACATAAATCAGGAGAAATCATATTCTAAAGCAAATAGAAACAATGATATAGCGCAACTTGCATTTTATTTGCAATTAATTTAATTAAAAATTACGTTAAATATTGAGGCATTTAATACATTTCAAGATATAATATCAGTTCGAAAATATTTTATGCAGAAAATAAATAAATAAATAAATAATAAATTCAGTTCCATGCAACCACTATATTTAAATAAAAATATTTGCCTTATGTAATCACAAAAATCGGCTATTAATAAGGTGAAAAAAATATTCTTTATATTTTCTGGTACCTAACCCTAAAAGTATATTAATAAAAGAAACATATTTGTCTGTGTGCGTGCGTGTGTCTGTTGGCGGTGTGTCTGTGTGCCTGTTGTGGGTTATCTACCACACATAGAGGTCTGAAAATTTCGATGAGGATGGACGGAATGCATCTGAGGCTCATAATTTTCATTTTTTGATCATTAGCCAAGATATTAATTAAAATCCATAATGAACATCGCAAAATGGCACGCCGCAGTGTTTGTTTGTGACAAAAGGGCACTTTCCGTGGAATTTCAAGCAGAAACAAAATAAGCGGGGAAAAAAATGTTCTGTTTGTTTCGCATATTAAAACTGCCACACCCGCTTTCCAGAATATATATACCCACTTATTTCGGGTACTTTCCCGGTTGTAACGCTGTCTTTTGTTTAAAATAATAATAATAATAATAATTACTGTAACAAAAAAATTATTTTCTGAGTGCCGATTTCACGTTTATCGTTTTTTTTCTGAGGATTTAAAATTGCGCATCAGCTTTCCAGATTGAAATATGAAAAGAAAAAAACACTTATTTGCGGGCACTTTCTATTTCTAACTATTTCTTTGGTTAAAAAAAATATTAAGAATTACTATTTTCAAAAATTATTATTTTTGGAAGTCATTTTACGAATTCGCAAGGAATTGTTTTTTATCAGTACCTTCTCAGATATCATTTCGCATTTTAAGAGAATTGTATTTTAAACATTTTCGGATGGAGAATGGGAGATACCATTTCGTGTTTTGAAAGGGGTAGGTGGGGGCCGTTTCTATTATTTACGTTTCCTCAGGAACCTATTGGTCAGAATTGGAAGTTTAACATATCTAAATGTCAGAAATTAAATCGGCAATTACTATATTTTCATTTAAAAAAATAAATTCACACAAATTCGAAGTTTTTTCACAGAATCAAACCGGAGCGTACATAACACGTCCGGACGTAATTACATAGCTTTATTTGGAGAAGTAAAGTTATATAAAATACTTGTGAAATCATTTTGTATTTTGTTTTTAGTCTTTGTGTTCTAGACATATTTGCGAATCGTCATTTTAATAATTTATGGGGCACATTGTGCACTGTGTGCAATAATAACAACGGTCGTCATAATTCGATCGTATCCTATCCTCTAGAAATATTTTATGAAAATTCTACAATTTTTTTTTTATAGCAATGAAGTATTTAAATTTTAGATGGTGTCAAGTACATGCTTTGTATTTGGATGTAAAACAAGATATGAAAGTGTCAAGAAAAAATATGAAAACGCTGGGAAAAGAGGAATTGAATTTGTTTCTAATTCCACGTGTTAGTGATATTTTTTAGATTTCACCCTAAAGTTGTTTGCTCGTAATTATTTTTAAATTAAGAAAAAAATATTCTGCATGGATTTTATTGAATATGTTTTTCTCTTTACCCCCTCCTACACACTCGCGTATCTAGAGTAATTTAGATCAGGGCTGTCCAACCATTCATTAAGTGTGCCCGTACCTCATCTAGTAGCAAACACTGAAGGACTCCAGTGTTCACATATATGGAAACATAGAACAATATTACTTCACTTGTAGGGGGCAATTTAGCCTCCTTTAATTCAGAAATTCAAAATTCATACCGAAAATAACGAAAGAAGCATTTTCAGTAATACTAAAATTCCTTTCATTAAATAAAGTAAAAATTACTATTCGGAATTTCTGGTATGAGTTCGGATTTTCTGAATAAAAAAAAGGAGGTCGTTCTGGCAACCTTAGTAGGGAGCAATGACATGCAGACGTTTTATAAGATACCGAATCATCTCACAATGTGAGCAATAAGGCCTCCTGCAATGCAAAGCTCTCTGTGAAGAATAATTGCAGAAAAAAGCATAAATCATAAGTAGATTTAGAATTACATTTTCCTGAGAGAAAGGATTATCAAAATATTTTAAGAGAAAGGAGCCAAAAATTTAACGCCGCCCATAATAAAAGGAAATCACGTGGTGGGGTGATTTTAATGAAGCATATTTCAAAATGGATTTTTATCTAAAAAACACCGAATAGCAGGAATCATATAGAAAGGGCGCCATGAAAACCTTCAAAGGGCGCCTATGATGTTGTTTCGAGTCCAAGTGACTTCTGGCGGAAGTAAATAAGCATAATATCATTGCGTCGTTTTTTTTGCAGATGACCCATAGTTCTCCTCCCGTGTAAAGATGCATGACAAGAAGAATAAATAAACAGATGATTTCCATGGACTATTTTTATTTTAAGAGAAAGAGAGTTGAAAGTTTGAGGTGGCCCCCTGGGCACTCAGAACGTAGTTCACATCATGAAAATTCCGATCTCCGTACCACAGATAAAAAGGATCTGCCGTAATTTCACAATACATTCTCGCCGATGCTTTGTTTTCCACTCCAATTTACATGTGTATCGCACATTTTTCGCCAGAAAGAATTTCGGACAGTTAGGCAATAGGCATGTGGCATATTAATTTACAGGGGGGAAATGAATCAAAGGAGTGCCATGCCTGGCTACTAATTGCTATTTTCGTAATTTTTGAGCAGCAACCCAATTAATGTTATGAGAAAAGTCAGATATGGCTTTCTGTATATGAAACATATGATAAGCATATAGAATTTTGGCAGCTGGGAATTAATTAAAAATAGCATTTACATTGAAACCAGGAAGTTAATGTTCTGCTTGGTCAAAAGCGTAAATGTAAAAACGTTTTGAATTTATCATTAAGTTTTCCAGACAGAAAGCAGAGTTTGAAAGGATAATGAAAATATCTAACGTACATATTGAATAATTTTGCAGCTGCATTTTTGCAGATAAAGAAGATAATTTTTGCGGTTAGAAGCCAGACATAAAAATGATAGAAAAGAAACGCTAATGTATTTGATGAAATATAATTACTTTTAATCTTTAAAATAGAAAGGGTTTAAATAAAAATTTAATTAATCTTTTAGAAACATAAGGGAACTATAAATTTTGAATAATAATGAAAATATGTATATGATCTTCATCATATACATATACTCCCCCTTCATAGGAAAAAAATGCTGACCTTGTTGCGATACACATGTGCACACACTGAAAACCAGCTGTAATATCCATAAAACAAACATTACAAAGCCTGGGACACCACCATACAAAAATAAATGATAAACACATAAAAATCATATAAAAATATAAACAAGTACTTGATTTTAAAAAAATAGCACTTTGTTGTGCAAGGTATACCAAATTCAAATGGCTTGTCTGCTTATACAATATATACGTATAGCCATAACAGTTCCAAAATGCAGACACAATTAACATTTTCCTTTTATTTTAATAAATGCACGTCATAAACGACGGATAAAGGAAATGGCCAATATATAATAATGCTATATTTTTTTTAAGGTGCACACATAAATATATATAATGCTAGCAATTGTTATTATACATGATCATGATAAATATTTACCTGCAGGTTAATTTGATGAGGCAGTTGTTTGGCCTTGATATTATTTTTTTTTTAATCATCAACACAAAATAATATCTCGAAGTGCTGATACAATCTTAAAATCAGGATATGAATAAAATATATATTTTTAAAATAACATATAAAAATGTAAAAGCAAAAAAAAATATGTACCTGTACTAAATACTGTGTACAGAAATAAAACATACACCAATATTTACATTCAACTAGAGAAAAATGGACACTGTATTTTGATATTGAAAAACTATACAATTTTTACTGGATACTGCCAATTGCCATGAAATCTTTGAAATAAAAATACAAACTTTGATTGTGTTTGATAGAAATGCAAAGAGTAACTCTGTTAATACTTTTAAAAATAAATAACAAGTCATAAATAATTAGATATTTACTTAGATATGTTAGTCTGAAATATCTTGAGGTATAAAATTGTATAGCCAATGAATTTGTTGTACATGTTGCAACTATACACCTAACCTTAAAAAAATCCTATCAACGTGAGCAAAAGTGACAATTGTAAATATGGAAAATTAGAAAAATTTATATATTTTTTAACAATAAAATTTAAAGAATATTATTTGAATTTAAAAATAAAGCTATGTGAACAAATGAAATTTAAAATGCCAAAAAGAAGTAAAAAGATAAGCGCATTAGTTTTCTTTTCTTTTCTTTTCTTTCTTTTTTTTTTTTTTTGTGATACCATAAAGTACATGTGTAAAAGAAGGAAAAAGATGTATGCAAGACTTATCGTCGACCATATGAAAGAATCTTGACAACCTTTACGTATGAAAAGCCTGCAAAAAGCATTTGTGTGAGTGTAAAATATGGAGTACTTCATGAAAATCACATATACCAAATAATTACTTACCAATCCAAAAAATAAACTGTGAAGTGTAATTTTTTTTATCAAATTGTTAAATTTAACTTAGAAGTACTATAAAAGAAATTTTTTTTAATTTGTCAATTCTATATGTCTTGCAGCACTGCAGCATAACACATAAAAATGGTCCAGCCATGTCACATAAAAACAAAAAAAAATACTACAATACTACAAACCAAATATGCATAAATACACCTGTACCATGATTAAGGGGCATTCATCAACTTGACAAACAGAAAAAATTTACATAAATATTAATATTTTATTATGTTCGAGCACCTAAATTATAAGAATTGGCTTGGAATACCTGAAAATACGTTAAAAGAAAATATTGTGAAGATTGATATGAAAAATATTTACCAACATATCGACAATGACACAAGTGGCATTGATAGGTGCATGTTAAATCTGTGTGTATATATATATATTTTTTTTAAACCCTGCGATTTTAACACAACAAACATGTTATAATGATATAAATAAGAAAAGTACATGAAATGTGACCTAAAAGGAAAAATTAACAATAACGGGACAATT
The DNA here is from genome assembly GCA_963931845.1 of Maratus michaelseni. Classification (NCBI taxonomy): domain Eukaryota; kingdom Metazoa; phylum Arthropoda; class Arachnida; order Araneae; family Salticidae; genus Maratus; species Maratus michaelseni. The sequence continues at coordinate 72,521,089 of OZ007599.1, read as the reverse complement.
AATATTGTAATAATTAATTATTTTTTTAATATATTGCAAAAATGTATGTCATGAACAAAGAAAATTAAATAGTCTTGTTACACGTCGAAGAAAATGAGCAGAAAATGTCAATTCTCTAAAAATAATATTTGGTAGAATAAATTTAAGAATGATAAAATGCAAGATTTTTTTTTTTAAATACGAAAATGCAATAAAGATTTTAACAGTATGTATAATGTACCCAAAATAACCATTTGTGCCTAGCAATTTTGAGTACGACAAAATGTGTATGTGTGTAAAATGAAGAAGAAAAGAAAAACTCTGGCTACAAAAAGATGCCAGACACAATGAACAATATTTTTATTTACTGTGAACATTTTTCTGGCTATGAGGAGACCAGATCCTATGATCACATCTTCTGACTACAAAGGAAACCAGGCTCTATGAACGATTTTTCTGATTACAAAGAAGTCCAGAACTCTATGAACCAATTTTCTGGCTACAAAAGGAGACCAGAACGCTATGAACCAATTTTCTGGCTACAAAAGGAGACCAGAACGCTATGAACCAATTATCTGGCTACAAAAGGATACCAAAACGCTATGAACCAATTTTCTGGCTACAAAAGGAGACCAGAACGCTATGAACCAACTGGAAATGTGTGCAAATACAGAATCGAAGAAAAGAAAAATTTGTCGTTGAACTTTATACACCATAGATATGTAAAAGAAATTCCAAAACAAGTGCGGGAAAAAAATTGCAAAAATAACAATAAAAATGTGAATTGATATATAAACGAGGAGAAAAATAAGTGAAAATTTTAAACAGAAAAACATATGCAAACCTGTAGCAAACCTGCAGTTGAAAAGAAAAGTGTATATAGGAAAGGAAAAAAAATCACATAAATGTGTGTGAAAAATGACAATCTCACGTGCGGAACTCATAGTTGAAAAAACTTTGTAAAAACTTAAGAAAAACTTTGTACGTCTGTGTAAAATAAGTCTGCGTGCAATAATGTACGAAAAGAAGGATCGCGCAAATATCCACTAGTACTTGAAATGAAAAAAAAAATGTAAATAACCCTTGTACAACTGTGTAATTCAAATATCAGCGAATACTCACAAAATACTTCTTGTTGAAAGAAATAGTTGAAAAATTCTGGAAGAATACGACTGTACGAAAATAGTACCAAATATCACGACCAAATAAACTAAGGTGTGTGAAAATGTTGACATTTCAACAATTATAGAAGGAAATGAGTAACTTAGGTAAGAATAAAATGAATCGAACCGACATAGCAAAGTGAAATGTCATACAATATACAATGTTAAAAATAGAAAAATATCTGAATTGTAAAATTAGAATAAAAATTTAAACAATAAAGTAAAAATGATAATATGTGATATCAAAATTTTAAAAATGTAAGAAATATTTCACACCAAACCATATTCAATGATCACTCAGTATAATCCAATATGAAAACAATCATTGACTAATTCTGCAGAAATCAATTAACGAAAGACATACTTGCACTTAAAAATGAAACACAGAAATTAAAAGTGGAATTTAGAATTATTCGATGAAGTAGAAGTATAATCTCTTTTAATCAAGAACTATAAGAACGCGTGAAATATTAAAAGTATGTTTGAAATCTTGAACCAAATTTTAAACGAACATTTGTAAAATATAAACGGACGGTAACAAGACATTAAAATTTTAAATGTTGTCTATGAGAAGATCTAAAAATATATATGAAGTACAAGAATGTTTTTTTTCTTTTAAAAGAAAGAAGATAAGATTGAATATGGCATATCTATAAAAGTTTGAATGGACATATGACAGTATCGCAGAAAACTTCGGTGTCCATATGCATAGCATTCATTTTGTTCAAAAAGCAACAAAATCTTTAAAATTTAAGCAACATATAATATATAACAAAACATATAAATGCACATATACTAGTTAAAATTTTATTTTCATGATTAACTGACGTGCAGTCACCATGTTATTGTACCTTTGAATATTAAAATGAGAAAAAATGAGGCACAATTAGAGTATAATTGAGCATTTGAAATGTGTAAACCATAAACATACTCAACGTTTATTATTTTTTTTATGCACACAAAAAGTAAATAAAATTTATACCAGACCATATCATATTATATAATAACATTGGGGAAATTAAATTTTGAATATGAAATTTTTAATCAACGATCTGAAATAAAAGAGATTTTTTTTAATGGAAAATTTTGGCACAAAGCTTTTAAACGCACCTTAGCCTCAAAATACACAGATATCTTAATGCAATTAAAAATTATATTAAGATATTTACCAATTAACATATAACTAGAAATAAACACTTTAAATTACCGCCACCTTGAAAAATACAAGAAAGTAAAAGTAAAGACCTTAAACATAAGTAATTATGGCATTATTATTATTATTATTATTTTAACATGAGTGTAAGTAAACACATTGCATATCCGAGACGAGTAAGTGGCCATCTTACTCACCTCAGACATGAAACATAACATTCAGTCATAGGGCCATCTCTAGAAAATAGTCCCACAACAGAAGTAACTACACTCACGAAAAAAACGCAATAGGAAATTAAAAAAAAAACTCTATATATCTAACTGTAAAATGACCTCCATGAATATTATCATTTAATAAAAAAAAATTTAACTGAGAAAAAAAGTATACATAAGTATATCATACATCAATAGAAATATATCGAACTAAAGAGTAATTTCAATGTGAAATTGTAGGGAGCTAGGAACAGGAATGATAATTTTTTTTTTTTTTTAAACTCAAACATTATGAATTTTGTTCCGTAAAAATATAAACCTGAGCAATAAAAGCAGAAATATGTCATCACTCCACCAGAAGTAAAAATTCAGCAAATTAAAATTTTAAATATTTCTACGCAAAAACAACTGAATAAAGCACATAAAGAATGTAAAGAAATGACTGCAATAAAAAGCCATCAAAACAATACTATTATCTAGTAATGAATTTTCATAACCATCCTCTCGTGACCAACATTAAAAATATACACTTTACTTACGTTAAAATACTTACATGTTGCGAATAAAAATTCAAATATAAAATGTTAATATAGTATATATTCAAAAATATCAACTATACCAGTTATTAAACATGAGTAAAACCTGCATACAGTAAATGACTGAAAAACAATTTTATTTTTGAACCTTATGCAAAATCTTAATTTTATTTCATCTGCCTTTTATTTGTTTATTTGTCCATGTTGTTGCAAGGCAAATTTTTTCTTTTGGATTTCAATATGAGCAGAAATAAAATGTTATATATGTCTATACGTAAGTATTAAAACTTATAAAGTCTTGAAAAATGCTTAAAAATAATATGCATAAAAAGTGTGCAATCTAACGCAAAAATGAAAATAACTGCAACATTAATTTATACTTGAAATGGAACTGAATAAAACCACTAAAATAATATTTCTTGTTTACTATTATCGTTATTATTATTAATATGATAACACAAAATCATTCCTCAAACTTCTACGAAAACATATTTTATGAAAAATGAACATAAATCTTTTCCAATATAGCATAAAATTGTAAGTTCAAAACTATATTTCTATGAAAAGCAGTATGTAATTCTATATTAAATCATATCTAGTCCCATAAATATGCATATAAAAATATTGCGTAAAATATGCATGCATGCATGACAAAATATCTCCAAAAATATAACAGATTAATCGAAATTATTAGTTAAAATGTCTGCATAAGCTACAAAAAGATTTATTATTATTATTTTTAACAAATCAGCTTGATATTAAATTTAAAGTATCTAAATTTATTTAAAAATTATAAGTAAAAGTGAAATGTTATGCATATATGCGAATATATAAACATAAAAGTATCTTTCTTGCTTCGAATACACGATAAAAGGATGATATGTCCGTTTTTTTTTAAACGTAAGCACTCTATTATTGTTATTTTTTTTTTTCATGCCTGAATTACACATTGAACTAGACATTTTCGAAAAGAGAACAAATATATCTTCCTTTTTGCACCGTGATAAAAAAAAAATAAATAAAATTCTGTGGAGCGCAGCTGATGTCCGGAATGGAATATGATACACCAAACGAAACTGCACATCTTCGATGAGGAGAAAAAAGCACAGACTGGCGATCTTCATAAATTCCATGGGTCCACTATAATTCGAAAGTATTTTATTTCAGCTTAAAAAGTACTAGGAAATGTATAAAAAAATCGCCGGCATAAATGAAGGAACGTCTCGTAGTACCTGGCGAATTAACACGCAGATTCCACATACATCCAGCAGGAAAAATATACTTCGCACAGCGAGAAATAAACAAGGGGATATCCATGTAGATTTTACGTGCACGCATAAATGTCCCAAAAAAAAGTTGCTTGAAAAATATTGGTAAATCAACGGTCACATTAGGGAGTAACAATATTTATTTTATACACGTCCAGGGATCCAAAAAAAAACTGGAACAGTCATGCATTCATCGGGACAAATCCGGTACGCGTCAGAAAAAAACAGCATTCTTATCAGTTCTATTTTTTTTTAAAAATCTGAATTGGAGGGCTTAACGGGCGTACGAATCTTGGTTTTCCCTTTATTTTAAATTTAGTGACAGAAACAGTGGCCTTAGGCAGAAACCAGAGAAGCGCTGAAATCCGGGAGCCGCAAAAGTCTGGAACAGGCAGCATGTCGATCAGGATACGTCCGGTACTCAGGTCCAAAACAGCAACACTTCTATGCATTCGGCAGGCCGGCAGCTTCGATGACAGTGTCGTTATCAGAACGAAATTATTCGTTGAATAATTTAATCCGGAGCATTTTAAATTTTGTAAAATATATAACGTCTTTAGAAGATATCATATCACGTACAGGGAATAAAATATTCAGGGGACCACCTACAACTCTCATTATTGCATCTTTATAAGTCCGGAACCAAGAATCTATGATGTTGTTTCGAGTCCAAGTGACTTCTGGCCGTTTCGGAAGTAAATAAGCATAATACCATTGCGTCGTTTTTTTGCAGATGACCCATAGTTCTCCTCCCGTGTAAAAATGCATGGCAAGAAGAATAAATAAACTCCATGGAATGTTTTTATTTTAAGAGAAAGAGAGTTGAAAGTTTGAGGTGGCCCCTCGGCACTCAGAACGTAGTTCACATCATGAAAATTCCGATCTTCTCCGTACCAGAGATAAAAAGGATCTGCCGTAATTTCACAATACATTCTCGACGATGCTTTGTTTCCCACTCCAAATATAGTTGTGTATCGCACATTTTTCGCCAGAAAGAATTTTGGACAGTTAGGCATGTGGCATATTAATTTACAGGGGGGAAATGAATCAAAGGAGTGCCCTGCCTGGCTACTAATTGGTATTTTCGTAATTTTTGAGCAGCAACCCAATTAATGTTATGAGAAAAGTCAGATGTGGCTTTCTGTATATGAATCATTGATAAGCATATAGAATTTTGGCAGCTGGGAATTAATTAAAAATAGCATTTACCGTAATTTCGCGCATATGCACCGCACCCTAGTTAAGTCTTTTTCAAACCGGAAATTTTATTGAAAATAAGAAGTCAAATAAGTGCTAAGCAGAAGTAAGTCACATTTTATTTAAAATAAATTCTGGTAGGAAATCGAATTGTCTGAGGTGCGGCGTATATGCGCGAAATTACGGTACATTGAAACCAGGAAGTTAATGTTCTGCTTGGTCAAAAGCGTACATGTTAAAACGTTTTGAATTTATCATTAAGTTTTCCAGACAGAAAGCAAAGTTTGAAAGGATAATGAAAATATCTAACGTACATATTGAATAATTTTGCAGCTGCATTTTTGCGGTTAGAAGCCAGACATAAAAATGATAGAAAAGAAACGCTAATGTATTTGATGAAATATAATTACTTTTAATCTTTAAAATAGAAAGGGTTTAAATAAAAATTTAATTAATCTTTAAGAAACATAAGGGAACTATAAATTTTGAATAATAATGAAAATATGTATATGATCTTCATCATAGCGCATCGGCGCCGCGTTGAACAACCTTGATTTAGATGATTATTTATTTACAGTTACTCGAGAACAATAAAGTAATGTTTAAATTTTGATTATGTAAAGAGTTTAATTATTTTAAACGGTGTATGATGCGGGAGGGATAAATGGAGCAATCAGAAATTTCAGAGGAGGGAGGGGTCAGGAAGGTTAGGGGCCATTTCATTGTGACGGGTGTGACATCCAGACAAAATTTTAAGAGTTTATATCTATATTTTGGGAAATAAATTAGCTAAGAAATCCCTGAAAAGTATTTTAATTATGTTTTTCCATGCATATGCTTGGATAATTGAGCAAATATAGAATTTCAATATTTAAAAAGAAATTATTTTTAACTTGTGACGGGTGTGACACTCTCGGGACAAGAGTTTTTACTTGCATACATATTTGTTAAAATTCCTGTAAATATTTAACTGTGTCATTATTAAAACAATTTTTTTCTAATGAAAGAGATTCAAATTAAACTTAATACATAATTTTCATAATAAATTTTAATTATTTTAATGTATTTCCTGCTGTGACGGGAGTGACAAAGAAGTGATGGGCGTGACATTGTGCAAAGTGTGCAATTTGAAAGTTGTTTACCAAAAAAATACAGTGATCAGTATAGACAGTAAACTCAACAATAATAAATATACAAAAGAAATTTAATAAAACTAACATATTTAAGCAGTTAGTTTAAAATTTGTAGTGCCCCCTACTCGTTATAATTGATGGGGGAGCTACTATTTTTTTACAATACCAAAAATTTTTTAATTGAGATGTCATCTTCCTCTAGCCAAATCCAGTGTGGCCCACTGGCTTGCATGTATTTTAAGCTTATTTCTTCCTTACGGAAGTTGATATTCAAGACATTAGCATAGTACAAGCTATTACGCTTTTTGCTACTGGCCAGGGAAACCAATAGATAATCACCAATATTTAAATCTGATATTTTCAAAATCTTTCTGAGGGGAGATTCACAATTAGCAGTGACTGCCACTTCCCTCAGTGTTGATTTGGCAGTATTTACCATCAAAAGGATAGTACTATCACTACTTACTTTAAAATGGGGATAAGACTTGATGCCTTCCCATTTTCTGTCAGTATTTGTTTAGTTTCTAGTATTTTCACTACTGAGACATACAACGCCTTTATTGCACCAATCTCCTGAGCGCATTTAAAAAAATCCAAAGCAGAATTAACTTAAAAGTAAGTAAGTTGCTACCAACTCACAATTTGCTATAATAATTCAAATATATATTTCATGATTTATCTTCTCTTTTTTGGCAAATTGGCCTTAATATGTTCAGAAACAAAAATGATTCAACCTTACACTTCATTTAAAAAATATTTAAATGCATTTCAAAGCAATTTAAAATGTTGTCATACCTGTCACAAGAATTTTGTTACACCCGTCACACTAAAATTTCACACAAAATAAAAATTTAATGAATTTTTAACGTTTTGTAGTTATTTAGACTTGCAATAGTTAGACTTTCCGAAAGTTTCATGTATTTCCATGGAAAAATGCATTTTGTACAATAACTTAAGCATCTTTTTTGTGACGGGTGTGACAGAGAGACAGTGTAAATATATTTGTCTTTAAAATCGGGTCTTATAAAATTTTTTGAAAAATTAAGTGTTTCAAAAGATACACAAATGTCACAAATAATAATATATGCACATATATGGGAAATGCTGCTGTTTTAAATATTGCTTCTGGCAGAATGAAAATACCCTATTTTACAGGCTGAAAGTTTTTCAAATTTTTTCAACTTTGAGCCTTAATAAATTATAAAAAAAATATTTTTAGAGCTTAGTTCTCTATAATTTCATATGCGTCATATTTACCTTTAATTTGATATATTATTTGTAGTAATAAAAGACTTTTGAAATTTCAACCCTCATGTCCAGTTTTTCATGGAAATGCTCTTAGTTAGATTTCTAATTATATATTTATAGTCACTTGAGTGCATAAAAAAGGGTAAAAGACAGATAAAAAATAAAAAAATTGTTGAGAGGAGAAAGGGGAAAGGCAGAAATGTTGGAGGGGGGTAGTTTAAATGATTGGTTATTTATTTTTACTACAGAGAAGAAGATTTTTTATTTAATTTTAGGGGTGAGAGCAGTTAAACTGAAAAAACAAGAACGAAAAATCATGCGTCAATCATAGATTATGTAACACTTTCCAACGCTTCCAAAATAATGTTACGAATCATACTCTTTAATAAGCTAAAAGATAACATCTAAGTAATCCGAATACTTTTATTCAGCCCTGTATAGGATCTATAGATTTGTATATATACTACATAGGATGCTAAATTTTAGTTCAGTTAGGAAACACGTAGCACAGTTTAAAATTCTCCGTCTGGAGTTAAATAATACGGAAATGTGTTCCCGAACTTTTGTGCTTCCCTGTATAGGATCTACAGAATTTATACACACCACGTAATATACAAAAAGCGATTTAAAATTAAAATCGCATTCAGTAACTTAAAACGCACTTGCAGGAATTATTGTTAACATACAGTAGAGAATTCTTTTGTGTGTCCCTGTAAATGAACGATGACTGCTATACACACAATATTCTGTAGTAAGTCTCTTGTAATGAACCTTATATAAATTTCAATGCGTTTAAAATAGTGAAACATTATTTAAATAAACCGCAGACGATTTTTCTCCATAGACGTAATGTAACGGAATTCTTTTGACTGTCCCTGTAAAGTAAGTATAAGTGCTATGCACACCCTATTCCATATTAAGCTTCTACTAATGCACCTTAGTGATATATATAAATTTCAATGCGTTTAAAATAGTGAAACATTATTTAAGTAAACCGCAAATGATTTTTCCCCATAGACCGCAATGTAACGGAATTCTTTTGAGTGTCCCAGTAAAAAAACTATAAGTGATACACACTTCCGTTGAAATAGGGAACATGCTATAGATAACGATTATAACATATAAAAATTGCAGGGCAATCCGAGCATATTTACGGGAGTTAGAGCACGGCCAGACGGCAGACGGCCAGACAAACCGAAGTCATAAACACTTTTCAACTAGGTTGGAAAGTGTTAAAAAGAGGAACAATTTTGTTTTGCACCCTATGTCTTAAAATTCCCTCTTTTTATAGGAGGGATGGGGGAGGAATTTGAATGATTAATGTCGCTAAAAATTATCAAATAGAAGGAGTTTTTCATTTTTTTAAATCATCTTTTAAAGGTTTAAAATTCTGTGCGCTGGTGGGGGGGGGGGGGGAGGGGCGTCAAAGCAGAAATTTCGGTAGTGGAGGATTTAGATGATTATTTAGTGTTACAATGCAGTAATAATTAGCAGCAGAAAAATTAAAAAAGAGTAAAGAGTTTTAAAGATTTTAGACTTTTTGAGCTGAGAAAGCAAAGGGGTAGAAGCAGAAATTTTGAAGGGAGGGCAATTGTGATGACTGTTTATTTATTTATCGTTATTATAGAATTACAAATAGAGTAGAAATAAAATAAAAATTACAAAAATTGTAAAAGAGGAGAAAAGTTCAAGAATTTTAATGAGTAAATTTTGTATGCTGGGGGTAATAGCAAAGGGAAGAAATGTTTTTCTTTTTTTTTGGGGGGGGGGGGGAGGAGGTGTTTTAGATTTAAAAAAAAGAGGAAATTCACCGCAGCCTGAAATACTTTCTACCTTGTAAAAAGATTTTTAATTTTGTATGTTCGGGGGGGGGGGGGGAGGAGAGAATCAAATATTTAGTTGGTGGGGTGTAATTTAAATGACGTATTATTTATTGTTAGGAAAAATCCCATCTAATATACGTCAAATAGATTATACCAGCATGAATAATAAAAGAACAGAGAGACCTTGAATTCATAATCAGTTCAAATGAGTGTGAATCACGCATCATAAACATCAGTATTTATCTCTAAAGATATAATAACTGTGTGTGAAAGAAGCCTTCTTATTACGTAATAACTTTTTACAAACTGATAAAATTGTTTTAATGCTATTTATCTTATTCTAGAATATGTTCTCAAACAGTAAGGAGCAAAAGTGCTAACGCTCCTATTAATAGTAAATTTAAACTTAAATGTACTTTGTAAAATGTTAAAGGTAAAATTAAAAGTTATTTCAGTGCAAAATGACTACATACAATTATTTTACATTTAAATTAATATGAAATTATATTCTCACCGTACCAAGTAGTGTCAAATGTGATCACAAATTGGATAAATATAAGCACTATGGATAATATCTCACTGGATTAATAAAACATGGATTATGGATTACCACATCACTGAATAGAAAAGGGTGGAAGTGGAAACTTCCTTACCTCTATTTCGACTCACCAGTGGCTGAGAGGTTCAGCTCTCAAAGCTGGTAGACGGGAAGTGTCGCGCTCGTCGACCTAACTGTTTGGAGTTTTCCGTGGTTTTCTTCGAACCTTGGCGTAAATACGGGTTAGGATCCCTTCGAAAGACCCCCACAGAGGGCACTCCCCCCTAGAGCCTATATCCTTCGTGTAGAAAATCGGCTGTCATAAAATCAACCAACCAACTAACCTTACCTCTATTTCAATTAAAGTATATTGAACTTGCGATTCAGGAGATAAATATATCAGCAGATTATTAAGCGCTAAAACAATAATATTTTCCTATCATAAAAAACAACAAACAAGGCAGAAATTTTTTTTTTCTTTTTTGGTTTCATAGATTTTAAAGGTTTTGCGCTGGAAAGGGAGAGGCAAACACAAGAAGCCAAAATTCTGCAGGAGAGATTTTGGTGAAATTTATCAAATAAAATAGAAATACACGGAAAAACGAAATATTCTTACCCATTGAAATGAGTTCTATTCGACCAGTTTTATATTTAAATTATTAGTTTGTTTACTTTAAGCACTTTGTACTGAATACCATTTAGGCTATGAAAATAACATTAATATCAGTGGATCCGTGCGGGGACCACTACGTTATAATCTAATATTTTTTAACAACATCTAATATTTTTAGGTGCAGGTTTAAACTTCTAAAGAAAAATTAATGATAAAAAGACCTGTAACTAACATTAGTCAAGATAGAATATCATCTCATTTGATTCTTCAAAGTTACACTAAAAACTGATCGAAGATAGCAAAAGGCACGTCCGAGATACCCTTGAAATACCACTGTTTCGATCGATCGATGGTTTCTTTTTCTTCTTAACATTCGAATTTGAATTTTGCTTTTTAATCATAAGTATAAAATAAACCCATGCGGAGGCATATTTTTTGTACAATTTATTTTTTTATAATCATTGTTGAGAGCGATATAATGTGGTATTTTAATTTTGTGGCAACATTGACTTGAGAAAGACCTTTTATTTCATTTATGAAAATAATGCTGATTTAACTTTTAATTAACTGCAATTTTTAATTTAAAAAAAAACATGATTTAGCGAAATATGAATGTACTATGTCAGAAGCCGGTTCAAAAACCTCTCGAATGATTGCTCATTCATTCTTGTGCGTTTTGTAAATGTATAGGAATAAAGGATGCTGTAAACAAAAATAATATATATGATTAAATAAATAGCTTAATATCCTCAAAAATAAATTTTATAAGTTAAATGAATAGTTTTAAAATTTTATTCCAAACTGTCAGGTGGGTTCGTTTCATGGGTGCCGACAGATGGAAATTCAGGGAGCTTGATAATCTGGAACAGATGTGCCTGTGATTTGCAGCCTAGACCGCATTTATTAAAATAAAATTCAATACAAATATGAAACAAGATTTTTTTTGTGTCAAAACCCTCCGTGTAAGACAATTTTTTTATGCATGTTAAATTAAAAAAACAATACAGAAATTTAACGATCAAAGATATTAAACATTCAAAAAGAAGTTTCTAACAAATTTGTTTGAATGGTAGCAATGCTTATTTTATTTTGTCAGATGGGACTTTGCCCTCCCCCCCCCCACCTTTTAAGATAATTTTTAAATACATTAAGGCCACCTTTACCTATAGGGGAGACCGGGGCACATTGGTACATTTTGCAGAAAATTGTCTTTTTTATGATGAGTATCCAGATTTTTCAAAATTTTAAACCATGTAATTGAAAATTTTTTCTAATGTTGCAATGTGATGAATCATTTTGAAAAATCTTGTTGTATTAAAATCAGTAACATGTAGTTTAGGAAATAATAATTTTTGTACCAATCTACCCCATGGTGGAGTAGGTAGATTGGTACAAGGATGGCGTACTTTGGTACACTTACAAGAAATATACATAGGGAACTTAACACTTTTATTAGTAACAGTAATTGGGATACAAAAATGGAAAATAACTTAAAAATACATGAATATTAATTTGAAACTGCATCAATGTATAGAAAACACAAGACAAAACATAGGAAAAAATAAGTAGAATTTTTATACAATTAGTGGACATTATAGTCACTTAACTCATCATGAAAAGATAATAATGTTGCAGCTCTAGCAGTACCACCACAAAATGTAGGCTGTGGAACGATAAAACATACATCTGAAATATCAATAATGCTACTATCAACTTGTTCAGGGAAATAAAATTTTGAGCAGTCAGTTTTCTTTCTTAAACACTTTACGGAAAACTCAGATTCTGTATTCTTAACTTCAAACTGGCCAACATAATAAATAAATCTCTTCTTTCCGGGAAATTTTACTAACACATAATCACTAACTGAGACATTGGATCTACCAGACTCACATATTTTGGGCGGGATAAGTTGGTAACGCAAAGGAGATGTATACACTTATTGAACGGTACCTAGTAAATATACCGCAACAATACAGAAATTACAGTAAACTGGCTTTAACTAAAAGAAATACTTTGAAAAAGGATGTTATACCAGTTTACAGTCTATTATGGGGCACATTGGTACATGTACCAATGTGCCCCAATGGGACTGTACCAAACTACCCCAGTAGCAGATTTTTGAAAAAAAGTGCCATGGCTGACGTTTTTTGTTTACATTGTAGTTCAAGACAGTGTGAAAATAAATGTCATTAACATACGTTATAATGTGCTATTATAGTCAAAGTAATAGATTAAATGGAATTCTGATTATAATGTTACAAGTAGACTTCCAAAAGATTACAAAATTACAGTAAAACAGTTAAAGTTACCTTTCCAAGAAACTGCAAATCCAATCCCAGCAAACTTTCACCTGAAGAAAGTCTTCAGTGTTGCCAACTTCTAGGAGAGAAATTAAAAAACTTTTAAATAATACAACTAAAAATATCTACCTTGTACCAATGTACTCCATGTACCAATGTGCCCCGGTCTCCCCTATATATATTTAATTTTCTGAAAGGTTAATTGGGTACAATATTTCTGTTAAAAGGGTATTTGAATCCATTCATTATTTATTTTGCCACAGCTTGTCGAACGTACTGGCTGCGGATTCGCTATCAAAAAACATTATGATGATGTGGAGAAAATGAGGGACGCTATGCGACTATAAAATTGTGCAAATTGCTACATATAGCTGTAAATTTATTTAGCGAAAAAAGGTTTTGTTTATTAAAACTTTCAGAGCAAGATGTGTCTGTTGCTAAAATGTTAAAAGGATTGATTGACATTAGGATTTAAAAACAATCTTATTTGAAAAGAAGTAACAGCTTTTCGTCACGTAAGATATAAAAACAAAGTTTCCCTCGAAAATTCTGGTGCCAATGTGGCATTTGGGAAATAAAATTAAGTGGGGCATATATGTCCCACCGCCTTTCAAGGGGTTAAGAGCGATGAACATTTTAGGAATTTCGCTTGATCTGGAAGCCAGTTGTTAATGCAGATTAACTTCGTGTCCAAATTGCAGAACGCGGCATGTCTACCGTTGCGAGAGGTGCTCTCACTGCTAGACGAGAAAAACAAGTCACTGATAAGCAAAATTATGAGGCAGAGGAAGGACTCTTATATGTTCCAAAAATAGTCGACTAAATGTTAGTTAACATATTTAAAATATATATATATTTAATCTTTTGCCCCTTTTGAATTTTGAAAATCTTACCTTATATTCGAGTTTGGCAACCCAAACTCCTTAAGCCCTATAAACATTGCAGAACGCGGTATGTCCAGCGCTGCAAGAAGTGCTCTCATCGCTATATGAGAAAAACAAGTCGCTGATAAGCAAAATTATGAGGCAGAGGGAGGACTCTTATATGCTCCAGAAATAGTCAACTAAGTGCAAGTCAACATATTTAAAAAAATATTTTTTAAATACTTTGCCTCTTTTGAGTTTTGAAAATCTGACCTCATATTCGTGTTCGGAAATAGAAACACTCTCTCCAACACCCCCCAAAAATAATTTTTATGCAAAACGGACGAAGGGCCAAAATTTTATGCGCCAAAGAGTTTACAAAACTTTTTTCTCGAAACAGGATTTTACAAATCTGCGTAGGTTCTAACGACTCAACCTCTGAACTAATTAACTTGAAATTTTCCCCCAGCAAAGTAAACACTTTTGACCACGGAATTAAACGACAATATGTTAAAATTCGTCATTTTTAAATATTTTCTAAGGCCAAAAAAAACTGTCTGTTATTTTTTATCTATTTTTTAAAAACATTTTCAATTTTTTAAAAGTTTATTCCATAAGAAAGTATGTTAACTAATCTAAAGAAATGATTTTTTGATTTCAGACCACGTTTTGAATAAGCTGGAACACATGTAGATTGGCAGTATTTTTCAAATCCGAGATTCCTCAGACCACCCTATTTAACGCCATCTTGATTTATTTATTTTTTATGGTTCCGTACTTAAAGGTAAACAGAACCATTATAAGATCACTCGTGCGCCTGTCTGTCCGTCTGTCACAGCCGTTTTTCTCAAAAACTATAGAACGGGGAAAGTTCAAACTTGGCAGAATTATAAAGGTTATTGACTAACATATTTACAGATTATTAGCCATTTCCAAATATTTTAAGAAACAATTAAGGGACTAATAAGGTTACTTAAAATTTGTATATCATGTTGGGTATCGTACGAAAGATCTCGTAACACCGAACTCAAAAATATACGAGGGTCGATCCAGAAATAAGGTTCCCATCAAATTTACAAATACACAACAATGTTTATTCTCATTGAAATTCACATCGTTGGAAAGAAGAAAGTTTGCTCTATTTCTCTACATAATCGCCATTTTTTTCTACGTATTTTTGTAGACGGTGCTCCAATTTCAGTATCCAATGTCGTAGAACTCCGGCGCCAACCCGCTGAGGAAGCGTTTCACTTCTTCTTTGACGTCATCGCGCTCCGGAAGCGTTGGCCACCCAAGTGTTCCTTTAACTTGGGGACCAAGTGAAAGGTCCAATGTGAGGTCCAAGTGAAAGGTCCAATATCGCTAGGTGCAATGTCCGGACTGTAAGGTGAGTGGGACATGACAGTCCATCCAAATTGTGCCAAAAGTTCCTGGGTTTGACGGGAGACGTGAGGTCGGGCGTTGTCGTGAAGCAGTGTTACATCGGTTGTCAGTCGTCCTCGGCGGCGTTTCTGGACGGGTGTAGTCCCTTTGGTGTGCAAAAAGCGAATTACGGAACGAATCTCGCACTTGGCGGGATCAACAATGGGAACCTCAATCTCGGACGGCTGCTGAGCCAAGAATGAGCGGCGCAGCAAAGCGTGGTCAGGGGAATCACGAGTGCGGGAACAGCCGCACACAGCGCTGTTGCCGTATTTCGCCTCGCACCTTCCCGTGCGGCTGGAGCTCTTTGGGAACCTTATTTCTAGATCGACCCTCGTATTTGTTTTAATTTTAGGTATTATATTTTCAAAGATATCGTCGAAAATGTATTGCAAAAATATGTTTCCCCTCCCCCTGTTTTCGATTCTACCTAAACTAAAATTATGGAAAAATTAGGGGTAGTAGGAGTTAATTTAAACCTTGAAAAAAAAATACTACATCGATTACACTAGTTTATAAAATTAAACTTTTTGTCTGTTGCCGCGAATTCTGTGGTTGATAATGTTCACTTATGACTTGTTTTTATCAAATCTAACCGGTAAATTTTTTGAGCAGCTCGAGTTACTTTGTTTTTGATTTATATCATTTAAGCATATATATTAATCGATAACAGGCGTATTTTACTGTGTTAAGATTAGTTTCTCAAGTTTTTGCGTCATGAGTAGTTCAAGGAGACGTTTAAACAATCCAGATCATTTTTGCTATATATGCGGAGAATATGTGTTTAACTGTGGAGGCGATGGCGGGTAAGTATACCTAGAACATGAACTCAGCCCTACAATGTCACCGACAGCTTAATATTGTTGCGTGTGAAAGTATGTAGACGGACAGCTAGACCAAATGGAAGTTAACCAATTCTTTTATTAACCTAACGAACATAAGTTATGAAATTTATAAAATAAAATTAATGTGCTTTTTGCACTGCTGCATGACACACATAAGGCAGTAATATCCTATGGTATAGATCCATATATATGCATTTTTATAACAAGCAAAAAAAAACTTTTTTAATTCTTTTGTTAAAAGTTATCGCTTCTCTTTTCCTTTTATTCTAAAATCAAGTCTCATTTATTAACAGATTAATGCTTTATCCTTTTTTGCAGGCAGATGCAATTTATTCTATGTTTCTGGCCGTGTGTATGCACTTTGTCCGGTATTATTTTTCTTTATTTTTAATTCTGAACGTTGAGCATCTGCTAGTTATCATAATACATTTACTTTTAACCTTGTAATTATTTCAGTTTAACACAAAATGTATATACGTCCGCAGTTTATGTTGTTACAAATTGTTATTTCTGTCTCGATATTTCGTGATCGCAGATGGTTTTCCCAGCGCATAAAAACCACAAAAGGGTTACTGATGAACTTTGTAATATTACACACCCCTCTTTAATCGTCAAATTTAAATATATCTATTTCTTATCATTAACGGTTATTTTTGCTGGCGGTAATGAATCTTGCCAATTGCTTTATTTTTGGTGTAAAATACTCACTGGCCGGTGAACATTGTCATGATTTGAGATAATCAGTCTTTGCTGAGATGTAGAGGTGTAAAGACTCTCTTGATACTGCCTTGCTATGGAGCAAGCCGACCACCTGTTTGCTTTTACTTTTATGCAACTTTTCGCTTCAAATAAAGGACTAATTTCGACAAAATGAGTTCTTTTTATATCTCCGAACTATTGTTGTGTCTCTTTACTCAGGAAACGCATCTGAAGTTTTTTTGCGGTACAACGAATTTCATTTTAATAACTATGTACTAATATAGTAAAATATCCACTGTGACGATCAGGCCAACTCTTCGATAATATTATTAGAAGGCAAACGTCAACTATTGTATACCGAAAACTATACTACACAAAGTGGTGCCTATTTTTGAAGTAAAGTATGTACGATAAAATAGGTGGTCTGGCTTCGCTTGCATGTCTACGTTGGTATAAGACTTTTTCATGCATATGTCTATCAATCTACAAAATGGGACTGTATCTCCTTCATAATTGACGGAATCTGTGTGCGGAAAAGTTTGAAATCAAGATATTTACCGACCTGATACACTGCAATCTCCGAATATCTCCTACTTTAGTGTCAAAATAGACGCAAGTATTTGATGACGCACGCTCTGCTAGTGTTTGCGGTATTGGAACAACTTATTACGGAGCGACCATGATAACAAAAAAAGTAGAGACTCATTAGCAGCTCTGTTCAACATATCGTGTCCGGGAGAATTTTTTTTCTCCCCTTTTCATACTGTGCTTGTGAATGTGAGTTTCGTTTTTGTGAAATGCGTCCGTTTGCATCTTTTGAATATGTGGATTCAACAACAGTGTGTGTGTCTCCGGCGGTTAGAAAAGTTTTGTTTTCTTTTCTTTCCCTTTTGTTGCTGAAGGAAGATTTTTGGAGAAATTGTGAAAGTGCTTTTTCCGTGTAGTGAAGTGCTCAAGATATGATAGTGTGAAATTCTTGTTCTATAAAGATATTTTGTGTGACGTCTGCAATCGGTTAGGTACAATGACGAGTGAATTATACTTTGCCCGGATGTGTTTTTCCGCGTCCTCCTTATATCTTGTTTTACTTACAAAAAAAAGGGATTTCAAATTAATTTTCGTAATTAATTAAAGTGATATCGACAATTAATTAAAAAAGAGAGAAGAAAAATTTTAAGGTGTTCACTGCCTTGTGTAAAAAGTGGTTTACTAAAAAAAAAGTGGTACTAAAAGTGGTTTATAGCTTACACTATTTTTAATATATCATATATTTTACTTCAATCAGTCATTTTTGTGGTACACTGCATGCGATATTTTTAATTTATAAGTAAAAGAAAAAGTTAAAAAAAAAATATTCTTATGTTTTTAAAAGTATTTAAGTGTTGGGAAAAATGATAATAATGATTTTAAAAAAAAGATAAGTTTTTACTGCAGTTTAATTTTTCTCATAGTAAAGTACTGAGTTATGATATTTTGAATTGTTGAAGGTTATTATTTTAATAATAATAATAATAATAATAAATATAGGTTCTCATTTTTATCTTTCATATAATAATATGCTCATGATTTTTAAACTAGCTAGATGTTTTGTGTAGATGGAAGAACACCAAGGTAGGTGAAAAATATATTTGTGCAAAATGATGGTAGTAATTTATTATTTTAATATTTTTACTGTGTTATGCATTTAATTTATTATTTATATATTTATTGATATTTTTGTGCTAAAACTTTTGTGTGAGGTAATATATATATATTTTTAAAAGAGAAAGATTTAAAAATTTAAAATGACTAGTAATTTTCAATTCCAAGTTGATGATTTCTGTGGAGATTCCTCCCTTGTGAATTTTTTCTTTGATCAGATTTTAACATACGAAAAACTTAAGGGCTTGTCCCGTGATGAAACTGTGGCTTTTCTAAAATCAAAACTAAAAGGTCCAGCGCGGCAATATATGATAGAAGACCCAGTCTTATACAAAGCTACAGATTTTGAGTTTATTCAGAATAGAATAACAGATTTTTTTGCTAAGACTTCTGCCCCTGCGACTTTAAATGATTTAAATACGCTTACCATTTTGCCGCATGAATCTATTAAAAATTTTGCCCACAGGTTGAATGTTTTGGTAACTAAAGTTTACCCAGAAATTATAGACAAAGATTCCTCGAATCATATAAAATATGTAAAATTTTTGTCTTGCCTACCATCTTCTATCAGGCGTAAATTATTAGAGGAAGATGTAAAAACTTATCCGAAAGCAGTAGAAAGAGCACAGGTTTTGCAAGACATATTTGTACAGGATAATGTGTTCACTACTAGTGATTCTTTTCAGGCAACTGAACAGTTGCAATCGAAAATTGCTGAGCTTACGGAAAAAATAAATAATTTGAATTTTGCTCAACCTGTGTCACAAAAAAAAAATGACTCCTCGCCTGTTAGAGAAAAGAAACACCATGACAGACAAAATTATCAGGAAAATTATAAAACGCGACACAATTTTCAGCCATATCAAAGACGGCGGTTTCCACAAAAACAAACTGAGCGTTGCCAATTATGTTTTCGTTATGGTCATTCTGCTAAGCATTGCTTTAAATGGCAAAGAGCTAATACAAAATTGGACCAACAAGACACTAGATACAAAAGAAATTACTCAGACACTAATTACAAGAATTTAAACTCAAAATGAGTCACACGAAAGCTGACAATGTTGTGCCTCAGGAAAATTTACCTACGTCAGCACCCATTTTTCACATTAATGACGAAAGTTTGCCAAAAATTTCGGCCAAAAGACTTGTTAACTCCATTGCGTCTCAGACAAATACTCAGGTTTGCATTGCAAATGACTGTTCAACACAAACGGAAAACATGTTTAGTGAATTTATTTTTAATGTAAATATCCCAACTCCAGAACTTCCTCTTATAAATACTTTAATTGCTCAAGAAAATGCTTCCCTACTTTTAGACACTGGCAGCAGCACATCTTTGCTTTCGAAGCGTTTATTTGATAAAGTTAAAGACAAATTAAAATACAAACGCTTAGGATCTAATGTAACATTAACGACAGTAAATTCAGAACTTGATTTCACGGCATGTATTCGTTTCACATTTAAAATTCAACAAAAATTCTTTTCTCACCATTTCTATATCGTTGATATTCCTGAATCGCATAATTTTGATGGCATTTTAGGACTTAACTTTCTTGAAAAACATAATATCACACTAGATTTAACGAACAAAATCATGCAGCTCAATGAGTTGAAAGTTCCATTCATTTATACTAAAGAAACAACTGAAACTCTTGAGTGTCACAATATCAATGTCAGTCAGCCTATATCTGAAAATGTTATGCTAAAATCTAAATTGATTCTTGCACCAAATCAAACTAAACGTATCTCTGTAAAAGTTAAAAACATGACTCATGACACACCATATTTATTCCAAAGTAACGCTTTTGCTAAAGATATCCTTGCTTTTGACTCTATTGTCCAAATTGATAAACAAAACACCAGTGAATTTTCTATTTATGTCAGAAATAATGCAAACAAAACTATACATGTAAACAAGAACACCAATATAGGCTCTGTTACCCAAATTGAGGAGATAATCCAAAATTCTGAGGACTTGAAAGACAGCGAAAATGTGGTTAATGAACAAACACAATTGTTTGTAAATTTTATCAAAGCTTCCGATGAAATATTGCAAAAAAGAAAAACAGATCTGTCATCCACGGACTTAAATTAAATCACCTTCCTAAACAAGAAGCAGATAAAATACAGAAACTTTTGTTGGAAAATTATGCAGTTTTCTCAAAATCAATGAAAACATTGGGACATACCGATAAATTCAAACCTAATATCAAACTTACTAATGATTTCCCTATTAAGACATTGCCATTCCCAATCCCTCAATCTTTACAGCAAGAGGCATTAGATCAGATAAATCAATTAGTCGAAGCTGGAATCATAGAACGCAGTTGTTCTGAATGGGCTTGTCCCATCCTTTTGGTGAAAAAAAACCCGGATGGATCGGGTAAACAAAAATTTAGATTAGCCTTAGACTTGCGCATGTTAAATACAATCATTCAGAGCTCCTCTTACCCTCTTCCTAAAATTCAAACGATAATTTCCAACTTGTCAAAATATAAATATTTTACATCGCTAGACTTCCAACAGGCCTATCATCAAATTGATATGCCAACTAAATTTCAAGATAAAGTAACTTTTTCAAGCATGTTTGGCTCATATAAATTTAAAAGGCCCTGTTTCGGTTTGAAGAACGCAAGCAATTATTTTCAAGCTCTTATGGACATGTTGGATGAGATGAGATTAGAAGGTATCTACGTATACCAAGATGATCTTATATTTGGCTCAAATTCAATACAGGAAACTTATGAAAAATTGGAAAGAATTTTCCAAATTTTGGCTAAATATAATATGACTCTTTCACCAGCAAAATGTACTTTCCACCAATCTGCAATTGATTACCTCGGTTTTCATATTGAAAATCATACAATTTCGCCTATAAACAATAACATATTGAAAATAAAATCCTTTCCAGCACCTAAGACAAAAAAACAAGTTAGAAGTTTTGTTGGCTTGGCCACGTTCTATAAAAATCTAATTCCCTCATTTTCTAAATTAATTCAACCACTCATTGATTTATCTAAACCTAAATCCGCATTTAAATGGACTGATTACCATCAAAGTGTATTCAACGACATACAAAAGATTTTCTTTAAACACCCTATGGTCAGGTTACCCGATTGGGATAAGACGTTTTATGTCAATACAGATGCTTCCGGAACGGCAATTTCAGGTGCTCTTCTCCAAATGTATAATCACCAACTCTTACCTATTTCTTATTTTTCAAAGTCATTAAAACCATCTGAAAAAAAATACCCCGCAATAAAATTAGAATTAATGGCCATTGTAAAATCTACAAATGCATTCAATTACTATATTTACAATCGTAATTTTGTCATCTTATCTGATAGTAAACCATTAGAAAAGTATAAAAAAACCTCTAACCCAGCTGACATCACAACTCGTTGGCTAATGCATTTGTCCAAATATACTTTCACATTTCAACACATACCTGGCTCTAAAAATATTTTGGCTGATTATTTATCCAGGTGTAGTTTTAACGACAACAACATAGAAACTCTTGACTCGAATCCCCAACTAATGTCTGAAAATTCACAACCGTTACCAATTGTCGAAAATGATATTAATGCTATAGACTCCCAAGAATTCATAAATTGTTTGGTTAACAAAAATGCAAAAAACAAAGATCCTTTACTAGAAATTTCGAACACAACTTTTGTTCAAGAACAACTTAAAGATTCACAGTTATCACCTATATATAATGAAATTTTAAATTCAGGTTCTTGTGTTAAGTATCCTTCTTTCTTCATACATCCAGACTCTAAGGTCCTTATGCAAAAGAAAAACAACAGTGCTCAAAACTCTTTTTCATATTTTATAATTGTTCCAGATTCTTTAAAACCTAAAGTATTAACAATTTCTCATCTGTCACATTTTGGTTTTATAAAAACTTATGACTTTCTTTCTTCGCGTTATTTTTGGAAAGACATATACACAGACACACTTAATTTTGTTGCTTCGTGCACAAAATGCCTCCAAGCAAAACATCACCGAATTCCTAACGCACCTCTTCAACCTACTTACACACCAAAATTCCCAGGAGTCACAATTTCTATTGATCTTGTTGGACCTTTCAAAAATGGTCACTCTATTTTAACTGTGACCGACCACTTTTCCAGACATCTTGAACTGTATCCACTTCAATCAACCACAGCTCCTAAAATTGTAAAGTGCCTATTCTCATATATGACTATTTTTGGACGTCCGGCAACCCTATTGTCAGACCTTGGCCCCCAGTTTAGGGCATATATTTATGATACTTTCAACAATACCCTAGGCATAAAAATTTCCCATTCGTCAGCAGCACACCCGGCTTGTAACTCTATCTCTGAGAGGGTGAATACTTCAATAAAATACTCTATAACTACTCTAATGCAAGAAGGATATACATTTGAAAACGCTATTGCTATACACAAAAACTTATACAACGGTTCCAAACATTCCTCCACTTTATTCTCTCCTAACTTCTTACATTTTGGCCGAGAACTATCACTAATATTCGACACTTATAATTATAATGCAAATCAACTTTTTTTGGATCAAAATGTTGAAACATATAAACTATTTGATGACTTAAATGGCATTTACAGAAAAGCATATAACAACATTAAAAATTCACAATTTAAAAGAAACAATTATCACCAAAAGACAGCTAAATTAAGACCAATTTGTAAAAAAGACATTGTTTATTTGAAATCTGTTGACAAATTTAAACCCAAATATACAGGACCTTATGTTGTAGTCCAAAAACACTCACCTGTATCCTTTTCAATTATGAAACTCAACTCACATCTTGATAATACCATATTTAGAATTCACTTAGACAGAATCATCCTTGCTCCACCTCGTAATAATCATCTATTCGATACAAGTCATCACAATAATCCTAACAATTTTGTAGACACTAGACAAATTCTAAATCAGCCACATCTCTATAATTTACGCCCTCGTAATTAAAATTTTATATTGTTGTTTTGTCACTCTTTGCTACACAGGAGTTGCAAATCCTCGTGTACCATTTATATTTAGTTTGTAGTATTCTTGTATATGGTTGTTAAGTTTTTGATGCTCATGGCTGGTTCATGGTGTATCGTTTGTTATTTTTATATACAGGGAAGCTATTTACTATATTCTTGACAAATTTCAATTCTTAAAAAAAAAAAATAATATTATATATATAAATAAATAACGCTGATATTTAAAAAACAAATGAATGACAATAGTTCAGGTATGTTTATCATTTAAGTCTTCATTTTTATAATATTTTTAATTCAGATAGTCCATTTCAATGTATCAATAGTGATATTTTAATTTCTATTGTGAATTCTCTAGATTTAATTAAATAATAATAATAATAGTCAAGGAATACAAAATCATGACTCTGACCTTAATTGCTCTCTGCACTCTGGAATATAACTTGAAATTTTTACTATTTTTAACTATGTGTGATGACCAAAAGCAATAACCAATGGTCATATTTCTTGTAATAAATACAAGTTTAGGGTAAAAAGATTTGCATTCAGCAGAATTGAATTGCACTGAATTTGCCCGTGTGTATACACGAAACAATTTTTAATTTTTTAATTTTCATTTCATATATATTCTTTTTAACTTGTAATAATATTTTTGTGTATTTTATAACTGTGTTTAATTTTTGCATTTTGATATATTTATGGTTTGTTAGTAAACAAAGAAAGTAAGTTGAACATGTGTTACAATTTTTTTCCAAAATAATAAAAAAGAGAAAAGCAAAGAAAACTGTACTATTGCATAGCAAAATATAAACATAGCTTTAGCTGTATCTCCAGAAAACGTTTCTGAGTTTACAAACTTTCATAAAAAAAAAAGTAAACACAGCTAGTTGATATAGTAATGCAACTTGAGATGTTCAACATAGTTTAACTTTGTTTATTTTTCACGTGAAAAGGAACATTTAACAAATGTATAAACAAACCAAAGAACTTTTTAAGAATTGCTGATCACAATTCTTTCTTTTTCATATAGCATGGCCACATTTTATACGTTTATCATCATTGCAATGTATGTATTTTTAGCAAGCTATATTTGATAATATAATGGCGGCCAGGAGAAATAGTTTGAATTTTTATTTGTTGCAAAAAAAAAAAAAAAAAAAAAAACTTTTTCAATTCGAAAGACAATTTTTTAAAAAAAGGGCAAACCTTGTGAAGACGCACTATTTTTGACTAGCTATGGACATATGTGTGCATATATATACATATTTTTACTTGCCTTATAGCATTTTTCTAATCATATATATAAAAAAATAATAATAATATTTACGTCCTTTATATTGTAGTGCATTATGTCTCATTTTCAATTTATTGTATATATGTTTTATATTTGAGATGCACAGGTTTTTGGTAAGACTCATTATTATTTTTTTGCCAGCTTTGGGGTGATATATATATGGTATAGATCCATATATATGCATTTTTATAACAAGCAAAAAAAACTTTTTTAATTCTTTTGTTAAAAGTTATCGCTTCTCTTTTCCTTTTATTCTAAAATCAAGTCTCATTTATTAACAGATTAATGCTTTATCCTTTTTGCAGGCAGATGCAATTTATTCTATGTTTCTGGCCGTGTGTATGCACTTTGTCCGGTATTATTTTTCTTTATTTTTAATTCTGAACGTTGAGCATCTGCTAGTTATCATAATACATTTACTTTTAACCTTGTAATTATTTCAGTTTAACACAAAATGTATATACGTCCGCAGTTTATGTTGTTACAAATTGTTATTTCTGTCTCGATATTTCGTGATCGCAGATGGTTTTCCCAGCGCATAAAAACCACAAAAGGGTTACTGATGAACTTTGTAATATTACACACCCCTCTTTAATCGTCAAATTTAAATATATCTATTTCTTATCATTAACGGTTATTTTTGCTGGCGGTAATGAATCTTGCCAATTGCTTTATTTTTGGTGTAAAATACTCACTGGCCGGTGAACATTGTCATGATTTGAGATAATCAGTCTTTGCTGAGATGTAGAGGTGTAAAGACTCTCTTGATACTGCCTTGCTATGGAGCAAGCCGACCACCTGTTTGCTTTTACTTTTATGCAACTTTTCGCTTCAAATAAAGGACTAATTTCGACAAAATGAGTTCTTTTTATATCTCCGAACTATTGTTGTGTCTCTTTACTCAGGAAACGCATCTGAAGTTTTTTTGCGGTACAACGAATTTCATTTTAATAACTATGTACTAATATAGTAAAATATCCACTGTGACGATCAGGCCAACTCTTCGATAATATTATTAGAAGGCAAACGTCAACTATTGTATACCGAAAACTATACTACATATCCAGTTTGCATAGAAAGCACTGTGATGCTCTCCTGGCCTCGTTAGACTCTCTTCTTGTCAATAACTTCCAGTTTAAATACAAGAGCATTCGACTGTTGCCATTGTGAAAAGAATTAATGAATACAGTCCTGTTTGAGAGATCTTGCATCTTATCAACCCGTCCGATTCTGTCATCAGAGAATTCGCATCGGAAAGCCGAGCCATCGAAGTGGGTGTCGAAAAGTAGAGTACTTCCATATCTCAGTTCTAGTCGGTCTCGCTGGTGAAATTTGTCTACTGTCGAAACAGCTAGAGTGACTGCATGAATGGGTTGCTCGAATCTAGGGTAGTTAGACTCTAGAGTTTGTCCACAGCAGCAACAGCTAGAGAGCACTGCACGGATGAGTCGCCACAGGTACTCCCCTCCAGTCTGAAAGACGAAAAGAAAAAGATTATACAAGATCTGTGGGACGAATTTAAAATCTTACATGGCGCCCACTGCGGGTAACGTATGAGGTAGGATCGTTGTCCAGATCGGCGGTATTGAACAAAAAAGCAGGCTAAAGCAGGTCGATTAATGGAAATATGAGTGTCACCATTAATATTGACAGAAAAATACTTGTCATTACGTTCCGTAACTGGATAAGGACCATCGTAGGGTTGTTCCAGAGGTTTACGAACATAGTCTTTTCGGACAAAGACATGGGATGACGTTATCAACTCAGGATGGATAAAAACAGTAATTTTGGTCTGATGCGAAGTTGGAACTGGTCGGAGGCGGTGCATCATCTTCCGGAGTAAAATTAAGAATTCGTGGTGTTCCGGCTGTTTCGTTGTTTGGGAACGAAAAAATTCACCGGGAAGGCAAAAAGGGGAACCGTAAACCAGCTCCGCCGAGGAGGAATGCAAATCAGGTTTGAATGCACTTTGCAATCCCAAAAGTATCGTAGGCAAAATTTCCGTCCATTTGTCTGTAGCGTGGCATTTAATGGCACTTTTAAGGCGACGATGAAAATTTTCAATCACGCCATTGGAGGAAGGGTTATATGCTGTTGTGCGAGTTTTCTGTGCGCCAAGAAATTTCGCAAGTGATTTAAAAAGGTTGCTTTCGAACTGTCGACCCTGGTCCGTAGTTATGAATTCTGGGACGCCGAATCGGACAATCCAGCCATTATAAAACGTTCTAGCTATCGTATCTGCAGTTATATCTGCCGTGGGAAAAACTTCTGGCCATCTGGTATATCGATCGATGCAAGTTAAGCAGTATCGAAATCCATTCGATGATGGTAGTGGCCCTACGATATCTAGATGAATATGTCTAAATCTACATTTAGGGAGTGGGTAATGTCCTATTTCAGATTTCACATGACGATGTATTTTATTTTTCTGACAAGCGATGCACCTTTGAGCATACCCTGTTACATCCTTACGTAAATTTTTCCATACAAAACGTTTTCGAATGAGGTCGACTGATCCTTTAACACCTGGATGCGAAATATTATGCAGCATCAAAAAAATGGGTAAACGAAAATTTGGCAGTACATAAGGTCTCACAGTTCCTGTCGATATATCACACCGAAGTTGTAGTTTGGAAGGAGCAAGTTCAAGGGGAATCATTTTGAGGGTGTCAGAATCCCGAAGTAAACGCAATTCAGCATCGCCACATTGGGCTTTTGCAAGATCGAGATAATCAATACTGTCAGGCACTTTAATTTCCGAAATACGGGAAAAGGCGTCAGCCACTATATTATCAGGGCTACACTAGATACCGGGCTTGCTCATTCATTATCATGACGTCACAAAAGGTGGCTGGCCGCTACCAGCGATTGGTACAAAGCGAAACGACAAAATGAAAGACCAACAGTTATTGGCACAAAACGACGGGCTCGTCGCTTTGCACCAATCGCTGGTCGCAGCCAGCCACCTTTTGTGACGTCATGATAATGAATGAGCAAGCCCGGTATCTAGTGAAGCCTTGATATTATCCTTCCCAGGGATGTAGCGAATGTCTGTAGTAAATTGGGAAATGTATTCCAAATGTCGCTGTTGTCGAGGTGAGCTATTGTCACTCTGATTTATGCGAAAGTTAGTGGCTTATGATCAGTAAATACGGTAAATTGACGACCTTCAATTATATGACGAAAATGCTTAATAGAACAATAGATTGCAAGCAATTCGCGATCATATGTACTATACTTTTGTTCAGTAGGTGTCAATTTACGGGAAAAAACGCGAGAGGTTGAATATCGCCATTAACAATTTGTTGTAATACGGAACCGATACCGATATCCGAAGCATCAGCATGTAACGAAACTTGTGCCCCAGGCACATAGTGAAATAGCAAAGTTGAGTCTGCAATACTTTTCTTACATTGCTCAAAAGACTGCGTAGTTTCATCAGTCCAATGAATGGGAGTATTGTCATTTTTTTTCTTTCCTTTACACAATTCGTGTAATGGAGCCTGAATAGATGCCGTGCCTTTTAAATGTTTATGATAAAAATTTATCATAACTAAAAATCTACGTAATTCATTAACAGTTTTAGGTAGTGGAAAATTAAGTAATTTATCGACTTTTTCTGGCAAGGGAGCTATTCCTTTACTGTTGACTAAAATCCCAAGTATGGTAACTCCTTTACGCCAAAGATGCCTTTTTCGTCGATAAGCACTAAACCATAAGAATGCAAACGTTGAAATATCGTTTCAAGGTCTCTTAAATGTGTTTCCTCGTTTTCCGAGGCTACTAATACATCATCTAGATAAACGAAACAATTAAGACCTCTTAATACTTCGTCCATAAAGCGCTGGAAACTTTGTGCTGCATTTGATAAACCAAAACACATGAATAAATATTCGAAGAGTCCAAAAGGTGTAGTAACGGCACTCTTTTGGATGGACCCTTCGTCTAAAGGAATCTGGTGGTAGGCTTTCATAAGATCCAATTTAGAAAAAACACTTTTTCCAGTTAAGCCGTAAGAGAAGTCATGAATGTGGGGGAGAGGATAGCGGTCGGGAACAGTGACAGAGTTTAAGCGGCGAAAATCGCCACAAATTCTCCATTCCCCATTCTTTTTAGGTATCATATGGATTGGACTCGCCCATGGACTTTTTGATGGTCTAATTAAACCTTGATCCATTAAGGATTTAAACTCTTTCTTAGCGACTTGCAGCTTTTCATAAGATAATCTTCTGGGTCTCGAAAAAATAGGGGGACCTTTTGTCAAAATTGTGTGCGTAACAGTATAAGGTTTGCGAGTGACATGAAGCATAGCCGGGTTAGTAATGCTGGGGTATTTCTGCAACAGCTTATGATAAGCCGTAATGCCGGAAACTGTTTTTAATCCCAGGGCATTTCCAGACGTAAAAACACCTTTCGCGGATTGCTTAGTTATGCTATCAATGATTCTCCGGTTTTTCATATCCACTATTAACCCAAAATGTTGTAAAAAATCTGCACCTAAGATAGGTCGATCCACTTCTGCTATAACAAAAGTCCATTTTAGTGGTTTTTGTAATCCAAGATCAAGCGTGAACTGACATGTACCATAAGTTAAGATTTTTGAACCATTAGCAGCGTATAAAGATAAATGTGTATCAGGTGTTTATGCACTGAAGGGTCTCGGGGAAAAGTGCTACAAGCTGCGCCGGTATCCACCAAGTAGCGGAACCCTGATTTCCTATCTGACAAAAACAGACGAGTTGCACAGTTGCCATTATTTTCCAAAAAACACGAAGTGGTATCTAATTCTTTAGAGAAGTTACACAATCCTGTACATTTTTTAGCTTTATTTCCGAACCGAAAATGGTACCAACATAATTTCTGGTTCCTGGCTTCACGTGAACTACTTCTGGAACGATTACATGCAGGAGGTTTGTTCTTACTCAAACTACGCGTCCGTGTAGTAGACAGAGTTAAGTCATAAACGTTTATGGAGTATGTCAATTTGACGTTTTAATCCATCAAGTTCTGAGGAAATACCAGATGTTTTCACTTCAGATAATATTGGTGCCAAACCAGGAATGTCGCAAATTTTATCAGCTATTTTACATAAATCTGTTAGATTATCTTTACTTATAGACAAAATTTGCTGAACGGATACTGGCAAACGCTGAAGCCAGAGCGTACGCAGAACATCTTCTGATATTTTATCAGTAGCGAGAGTTTTCATTTCATGTAATAGCTGCGAGGGGCGTTTTTCGCCTAATTGCAAATCTTGTAATAGCGTTCTCAAACGAACACTCTCAGATTGAGAAAATTGTTGCGTAATGCGAGTTTTTAACGTTTCATATCGTTTCATAACGTTCCATCGAAATGGGTGTCTAAAAGTAGAGTACTTCCATATTTCAATTCTAGTCGGTCTCGCTGGTGAAATTTGTCCACTGTCGAAACAGCTAGAGTGACTGCATGAATGGGTTGCTCCAATCTAGGGTAGTTAGACTCTAGAGTTTGTCCACAGCAGCAAAAGCTAGAGAGCACTGCACGGATGAGTCGCCACATAACAATTGTAGAAAAGTTATATCAGAGTTGGTGAAAATAACCTATTTTGAGTATTTTGGGATGCACTTGGATAAAAATGAGAAGTCTTGGGCTCCCAATTGTGTTTGTAAAACGTGTGTGGAATATTTAAGATTATCCAAAAGTGGTAAAAGAAGTGCCTTTAAATTTGGAACACCGACTATTTGGCGAGAACCACGAAATCATCTCGAAGTTTGTTATTTTTGTAGCGTGAACGTAAACGGTTTAAACACTAAAAATCGAGCTAAATGGCAGTACCTAAGTACTAGTTGTGTTCAACGTCCAGTGCAGCGTTCACCTGACTCTTCAGAGCCTAAAAATATATCTGAACCATTAGAAAAATATATCTGAACCATTGAAGGACCAAGCTCATCACAAAATGATGCTGATTTTGAAGGTATGTCAAATGAGCCAAAATGCTTTTCCCAAAATGAGTTAGATGATCTTGTAAGAGATTTAAATCTTTCTAAACAAGCTTCAGAATTGTTAGCATCAAGACTAAAAGAAAAAAATTTGCTTTCCTCAGATACTAAAATAAGTTTTTATCGTCAAAGAGATACAGAATTACGGCGTTATTTTTCAGAAGAAAACGGTATTACCTTTTGTTCAGATATCAAAAACTTGTTCATAAGAATGGGCTTGAAACAATACAAACCAAATGACTGGCGTTTATTCATTGACAGCTCAAAACGTAGCCTAAAATGTATTCTATTACATAATGGAAATAAATACGCTGGGGTACCTATTGCCCACAGTACAAAGTTAAAGGAAGAACATTGTAACATTTCACTAGTCTTGAACAAAATAAAATACAATGACCATAAGTGGCAAATTTGTGTCGATTTAAAAATGGTCAACATTCTTCTCGGTCAACAAAGTGGTTACACCAAGTTTCCCTGTTTTATATGTCTTTGGGATAGTAGATCTAAACAAGAGCATTGGGTAAGAAAAAACTGGCCCTTGAGAGAAAATATGGAGCTTGGAAAGCACAATATAGTCCACAATTCATTAGTAGCTCGTGACAAAATTATCCTTCCACCATTACATATAAAACTGGGCATCATGAAACAATTTGTAAAATCACTAGATAAAGACGGGAACTGCTTTTCTTACATTTGCCAAAAATTTTCTCATCTCGCTATGGAAAAGATTAAAGCCGGTATTTTTGATGGCCCCCAAATCAGACAATTTACAAAAGATACTCAATTTAGAAATTCTATGACTGAGTAAGAACTAAAGGCTTGGACAGCTTTCGTCTCTGTGATGCAGAATTTTCTCGGAAATAAAAAATCTGAAAATTATATTGAACTTGTAGAAGACCTTCTGCTACAATTAAAAAATATGGGGTGCAATATGAACATAAAACTTCCTCCATAGTCACCTGGACAGGTTTCCGGAAAATTTAGGAGATATGAGCGAAGAGCAGGGAGAGCGTATGTATCAGGACTTACGCGTCATGGAAGAGCGCTATCAGGGTTTCTGGGATACG
Organism: Maratus michaelseni; assembly: GCA_963931845.1. Lineage (NCBI taxonomy): Eukaryota > Metazoa > Arthropoda > Arachnida > Araneae > Salticidae > Maratus > Maratus michaelseni. Next base: position 72,489,126 of record OZ007599.1, on the reverse strand, counting down.
AATATGATGTCTGACTATTGTTGGTCTCTGATACGTCATTTTCCAAAGTCTACACATCGGAGAAGAGCTTTAAAACGAAGTTTTTTAGAACTCAATGATTAATTATTTTTTTAGTAAAGTTTTTCTTAGTAAATACATGTTTTTTTTCTGTTTAATACCTACATAGCTGAAACTCAGAAACTAGAGCTGATTAAAATATTCTAATTATATTTTTGAAAATAGCATATCATATGTAGTCAGCAACAGCTAAAATTTTTTCGGCATCAGATGTACTGTAAACTAGTGTTATCCTAGGTCACATAGTTTTTGAAAAAATAGCATTTAAGACATATCATAGTGATAAACGGGTCAACGTTTTTCATTCCAATTGAATTCAATTATTGAAGACAATTGTTGAAAAATATTTCATAGTTCATTCCAAGTTTTTACAAAGTCTTGTTATTCATTTAGCAATGATTTTTTGTATTATTTCAGTTTGTAATAAATAAATTTATTCTATGGTACCCTCTGTTCGCGAGTAAAACTCGATCGTGACCGACTATTTTTTTATAAAAAAAAATATTATTCAATTCTTTAAAGGTTAATAAACATTTGTGAAGAAGCCGGATGTTCATAAATCTTGTCTATTGTCTCAAAACAAATACCAAAGTTGACATATTTTCAAGCAATTATAAGCAAACGTGGCATTCATATAAATAAGAAACACGGAACTAAAAATTGATTTCTACGGAAGTTCAAGAAAAATCATTTAGTTCCTCTCAGTGTTCGGTTATTTCCAGTCACTTGAGAAGAATAAATGTCACCCCTTTTTTTAATTCCTCAGAGAAAAATAACATTTAATTACATTTCGAATTCTAGATTGGGACAATGGCCCTTTCTGCCCTTACTAAAGAGGATTCAAATAGTATTGCGGATTCGAATTTTATAATTGAAGTTTTATAACAAAATATGTATCCACTTCCTTTGGAGTCTTTTTTTTTTTCATTCATTGACGTGAAAAGATGATTACATGGGTGTACTTCCTGAAATTGTGAAAAGGTTAAAAAATAAACGATAATATGTTTTGTAAAATAGACTTCCTTGAAAGAAACAATGTAACCTTTGTTATAATAAATGTTTTCAGAACACCAGTTAGGAAAATTGGTTTGTTATGTTTATTTATATGTTTGACAATTTTTCTGACCCCTACTCTATAAAAATTACCAATCGAGTCGATTGGACTCATAAGTAAATATCAACAATTATCAAAATACAAAGAAGTTAATTACCGATTTGATTTGTAAGGAGTATAATTAAGTTGTAAGGAGTATAATTAATTTGTAAGGAGTATAATTGATTTGTAAGGAATATAAATAATACAATGTAATTTATACAAACTTGAAATAAACTTATCGGATGTGGCAATCCCAAAGCTTTCTTCTATCACATCTTTCTTTCACGTCGAAAAATGTAGGCGGTTTTGCATAAAATTGAACCAAACTTCATATATATATATATATGGTTTTGACTATGGCCAGCGATTTTTGTGCCATTTTCCTTATTGTGTCACCGGAAAGAGTACGAATGCATAGAATAGATCCAAACATTATATATATGTTTTTGACCATGGCCGTCAGATCCCAGTTTAAATTGAGAATATTCCCCCGGAGGGGGAGCTGTGATAGCGATTTTTTTATCATCGGAAAATGTATGATGTTATGGGTAGGATTGAACCAAACTTCATACATGGCTATACATAGAGCTCCTATAATACAGGCTGACGCATCCTCACAGATTTGGGTCTCAAATTGAAGTTCAGTCGAAAAACCAAGCTAATCAGAACCGGTTCAGCCAATCAGAACCGAGTCTTAGGCAACCCCAACTCCGGCTGCGGTAGATTGATGCTGAGCACGATGATTATGAGCACAAATAATCCGAAACAAAATGGATATGCGTCAGCTCCTATTATAGGAGTCTTAGCTATACAGACTATGGACATCAGGTTCCAGTGGATAATGGGGATAATTCCATGGAAGGGGGCGCTGTGATAGCGATTTTTGTGCGATTTTTTTTAATCATCAGAAAGTGCATGAAGAATTAAACCATAGAATTAAACCAAATTTCATATATATGTTTTTGACTATGGCCGTCAGGTCCCAGTTGAAATTGGGTATATTCTCCCGGAACGGGACATTATGATAGCGACTCTTGTGCATTTTTTTTTATCATCGGAAAGTCTATGAAGTTATGGATAGAGAATTGAACCAACTTTATACATACGTTTTTGATTATGTACGTTTGATTATGTGGTCCCAGTTGAAATTAGAGATTTTCCCCGAGAACGGGGCGCTGTGATAGCGAATTTTGTGCGATTTTCTCGATTTTTGATGTTTAAGTGAAGAATTTATGAATATTTTTCGAGGAAATTTTATATTTAGATGTAATATCATAGGTCGAGAGTAGTGTACACCCCACTATGGTAGCCAGAAGTAGGCGTGGTCAGCTGTCAATCAAAAGGGGGAGTGACCGGAAGTGAGAGAGGGAAATTTTTTCCTGTACTGTTAGAGGGGGTTGACTTTTTTCGTACTGTTGAACAGGGAGGGCGTCCACCTGTCAATCAAAGAGGGGCGTGTCCAAACAGGTACTGTTAGACGTGGTGCTTTTGTCAGGGGTGGGGGGGCAGGAAGTTTAGTTTCGATTATCGAATGATTTTTTTTGCTGAGAGGGGTTTTAGTTTAATTTAAATAAATTTTATTTAAAACTAATATTTTTATTTTTCATGGAGGCTTTAACGACAATTATTTAATTTTAGAATATTTAAACAGGTTCATTTTTAATTTTGTAAATTCAGCAAGAGTATAATGAATTATGATGGAATTCATAATATTAAAAGATATATTTTTTTCTAAAATGACTGTAACACGTGGTTTAGACAAGATGGAATTTATTTTTTAGTTTAATTTAATTAAATTTAATTTATAGTGGATTTTGTCAGAATTTTTTCCTCGTTTAAAAACATTTTTTTATTTGAGTGGAATTTATTTTTTTATTTATTTTTAATTTTTTAAATTTTAATTAGGAACTCCGTTCAAACACAAACCAAGGAGATCGATCCTGGATACACTTGTACACGAGAACGATGAATTTATCAGTTCGACCATACTTGTCTCCTTGAAATTCTCTCTGTATTGTGTTATCTTGAAGGAGTTTTCTCTGCCTTCTTTTGTAATAAAAGAATCGCGTTGTTTGATTAGGTTTAGATATTTTGAACATTGCTTTACGATCGTATTAGAATAAATATTTTATTATTATTATTATTATTATTTATTTATTTATTTATTTTTTGCAAATACTTTTTGAGGTTTTATGAATATTTTTTCATACGAACGATTTTAACATATTTTAGTTATGACCACATACATGACACATTGGAACATCAAGACTTATATGATTTTTAAGAATAAGTTTATATCGCTATAATATCCACTGTTTTGTTATTAAGAAACCATCTTTCAACACACTTATACTTATTTCAAGTTTTTCATTTTCTTTCTTTCTTTCTTTCTTTCTTTTTCTTTTCTTTTTTTTTTCTTGATAAACCAGAATTTTTTTAAATCTGTGTTTGAAGTTTTTATTTTTGGCAAAACAGACTATACTTTTCATTCGTACTTAAAGTTTTTTTTTTTTTTTTTTTTACACACCATACTTTGAATTTTTACTGAAAGATATTTTTAATTTTAAACTTGACTTTATTTTTATTTTAATAATATTTTAATGAGTTTCTTTTAATTAAAAATTTTTAGCGAAGTTATTTTTAATGTTTCTGAAATTCTGATCCACTGAATTTTTATTTCCTGTGGGTCTCAGAAAATGGCAAAACCAAATATACTTTTAATACGTATTTTATACGTTTAATACTCTATTTAAATATATTATTGTTAACAAAAGTGAATATACTTTTAATACGTGCTTAAAGTTTTGATTTTGAACAAAAGATACTTTGAATTTTTACTGAAACATATTTTTAACCAAATCCTTAAGGTTGAATAATTTTATTTATATCTTGTATATTTTAGAAGTTTTTAAATACTAATATTAGTTACAACTTTCAGTTTTAAATAATAGAAAATATCCACTTTCTACTTATAAAGCAGCCTTATTTTCTTTTTAATGCGTATTGCTTCATTTAAAGTTTATGTGTGTGACAAACCAGAATATACTCTTAATTTTTAATGGAATACCAGCCTAAATTCTTAACTAAATCCTTAAGATGACTCTATTTAATCAATTTATGAATATATCTTATACTCGAATTATGAAATACTAAAAAACAAAATGACTGATGATTTTTTAGAAGAAACTATTGCATATTTTTAAGCAGAAACTTCTAAAAATTTCCATGATTTCTTAGTTAGCTTTACATCATTTTGCAGAAAATTAAGAAAGTACACAAACACAATCAATTAAATGGGGGGAAAAAAGTCAGAAAAGAAGTTTTTGAAAATAATTTACAACGAAACAAACAAACAAAAAAAATAGAGTAGAAATTTACAACAAAAAAATTTACAAATAAACACTTTAAAGAACGAAAATTTTACATATAATGAAATAATTTACAACGAAATCCAATATACGGAAAGAAAAATTAAAAACGTGAAAAGAAAAAAATTCATGATAACAAAAATATTTAACTTACGAAAATAATTTAGAATTAATAAAAAGATTAATGAAAAAAATGAGCATTTCAAAATTTTATGCGTGAAATAAATTTCTAACTGATATAAAAGATCATCAAAATTTTTGAAAATCGATGGAAATATGAAATTTAAGGACATCTATATATTTAACACCAAAGGCATTTTTCGTCAACTCACACAAAATTGGGTGCAACACGCATGCGTCAAAATTCAGCCAATCAGTGAGGTGCTGTTACTGTCCAGAAACAGATTTGGATTTTGGACAGTCATATATCGCTATTTATATGGCTTCCTGCACGCTGATGCGATCGTCAAAATGTTTTTGAAAGTATTTATTTTATTAATTATATTTTGTATAAATATCTAGGTGTCGATTTCAACCTAAGCTCATTTAATGTTCGCCAAATCGACCTAGACGGAAAGTGTCATTTTAGAGCTTTTTTTTGTAATAGTACAGAAAATAATTCACGTTATACAAAATTTGGCCCCTTGTAGTCCGTTTATTATCGTTTATTATTTATTCGTACGGTGTTCCGATTACTCCAATAAAACTCATAACATGTGAGAAAACTGTGTTTTTTTTTTACCTCATATTTACAAGTTATAATTGTTTTGATGAAAACATACACTGAATGTTTTCATTTCTTAGCAAACTCTTAATTTTTAAGAAATATTTACATTATATTGTTTGTATGTATACAAATCTTTAGAATGTTTTGATTTGCAAACTCTTAATATTTAAGAAATGTTTACATTATATTGTTTGTATCTATACAAACAATATATGTATACAAAGAAGTATGTATACAAACAATGTATAATGTATCATGTAACAATATATGTATACATATATGTTTGTATACAGTTCCACTAATCATTAATATTTAACTTAATGTTTTACTTTCTTATAAAATTCATAATCTGTGAGAAAACGGTGATATTTTTTTTAACCTCATACTTACAAACTAAATTGTTTTGTTGAAAACATACATCTATATAAAAACCAATGTGATTTTTGGCCAGGTTTTTTTTTATAATGAGTTTGATATTTTCATAGGGATTTCTTCTGAAACTGATATAACCTCATTCATTTCGCCTGAAGTCAAAAATAGTTTTTGTTTTCCCATTCTTGGGCAAAGATGTATATTGTCATGAAACCATTTTAATTTGTAAGCACGAAGTCAATAAAATCACCATTTTGTGATAAATTATGAGTTTCATAAGAATCGCCCAAGAACTGACATGCAATCTGGTATGAAATGTAAATTGTCATCGCCAAATAATGAAAACAATGATAATAAATAACAACATTCAAGATTTGTATACATACAAACAATATAATGGGTACTTTTTCATTATATGGACACCATGCCAAAATGTATGCTAATGCATAATGTATATAAATGTATTCTTGGCGACAATGGTGTCCGTATAACTGAAAAGTACCATATAATGTAAATATTTCTTAAATATTAAGAGTTTGCTAAGAAATAAAAACATTCAGTGACGTGTTAGAAGTATGCTTTCATCAAAACAATTATAATTTGCAAGTATGAGTTAAAAAAAAAATCTCCATTTTCTCACATATTATGAGTTTTATTGTAGTAATCGGAACTTCGTACGAATAAATAGTAAACGGACTATAAGAGTTCCAATTTTGTATTATGTGAATTATTTTCTGTACTATACAAACTAAAGGACAGAGCTCTAAAAAGGCAATTTCAATTTGATCGATTTGGCGAACATTAAATGAGCCTAAATTCATTAATTCCTTTTTAACGCTAAAATTAAAATCGACACCTAGGTATTTATACACAATACAACAAATAAAATAAATACCTTCAAAATATACGTAAAAATTAACTTTTTTACTCACTGGCCACTGGCCAGTACATGGATTTTTTTACTCTCCGGTGTTTTTCAGCACATACAGAACATATCGTTAGAAGGGTCTTTGACAGCTTATTCATGTTATGCGTCTCCGGGGTCCATCCCGTCACTTTTCTAAATTTTATTGACACCTCTCATGTCATATATCGTTAGAAAGGTCTGTGACCGCTTAATCATATAATGCGTCTCCAATGTCCATCCCCCCACTTTGCCCCAAAGGGGGGTACTTTTCTAAATTTTGCACCCACCCATCACGTGATTTATCGTTGGAAAGGTCTTTGACCGCTTATTCATGTTATGAATCTGCGGGGTCCATTCTGCCACCCCCCCCCCCCAAGAGGGCACTCTTCTAAATTTTGTTGACACCCTTCATGTCATATATCGTTGGAAAGGTCTCTGACTGCTTAAACATATTATGCATTTCCCGTGTCCATCCCCCCCCCCCACTTTGCTCCCCCCAAGGGGGTACATTTCTAAATTTTGCACACACACCTCATGTTACATATAATTGGAAGGGTCTTTGACAGCTTATTCATGTTATGCATCGCCGGGGTCCATCCAGCCACTCCGACCCCCTTGGGGGGCACTTTTCTAAATTTTGTTGACACCCCTCATGTCATATATTGTTGGAAAGGTCTGTGACCGCTTAATCATAGTATGCATCTCCGATGTCCATCTCCCCACTTTGCCCCCCCCCAAGGGGTACTTTTCTAAATTGTGCACACGCCCCTCATGTGATATATCGATGGAAAGGTCTGTGACCGCTTAATCATATTATGCATCTCCCGTGTCCATCCCCCCACTATGAAATTTGTCAAGCGACAACAGAAAAAAAGTCTCATTTTCCATTCAATCGTTGCAATTGGCAAGTGTGACTATTAAGTTTGGCAATATACTCAATCGCCAAATTTTCAGTATTACTCGCTGATTGGCGAATGCTAATTTTTTATTATATCACGAACTGTACTTACATGCACTATAATGACAAAATGGTTATTGGATCAGTAGATGGAAAAGTGTGTAGTGTATATAAATGCATTTTGCATTAACTGACATCGTATAGTGACAATTGTGTATGATTTATCACTGTTGTGCCATGGTTTTCCATTTACTGGCACAACAGCGCTAAATGTGTCAGATGAAAGAAATTCTGTGAGTGCATGTGTCAGTGAAACTTAGCCAATTGCTTTTCTTCAACCTAGCTTTAATTCAAGGTGGGTTTTTTATTTATATGAATTATTCCGCAAAAGTTTTAAACATTTTAAAACAGCTATGAATTTTATTTTTATGGTGCTATCAAACTGTTTGCCGTCAAATTTTGACGGGTTCCATCTAGTCGTAATTTTAATCGTTTTTTCCAACTGCTCTTCAATTGAAATATAATTAGATTTTCATGAATTGAAGTACAGATTCGTGAATTTATCAGACAAACGGTCGATTGTTAGTGTACTCATGTGGACTTTTTAGCATACACCTGTTCATTTTCATAAATTTTTTCTCGGCTTGTTTATGGATTTTTGTACGGTTTTCCAAAACTTTTTCTTAATTAACATTAAATGGATAATTAATTTTAGTATTTTTTATGCTTAGTATATACTGTTTTCACCAACTAGCCATATTGCTTGAGCTTTTACACTATTACAAATATACAGGTAAATTAACTACATACCTCTACCTAAAACACATGTTTTGTATATATATTTGTTCTTAAGGTATTTTGGTACATTATTAAGAAAGTTAAATTTCATGCATACTTACCTCTAATTTTAGGAAAGTATAACTTTTTTATACATTAATATTAAGTTTTTAAGGGTTTTTTTTTTTTCAAGTATAGTCTTAAAGTTTTATAATTTACATATACTTTGTGTGTGAATATATATGGAAACATTTAATATTTAAAGACGCTACATTTTTTATATTTTGTTTAATATACATTTTACCATACGTAGCCATTAACTAGCTTACATAACAGTATCTTACACATACTAATTTTTTACTTTTAGGAAATTATTGATATTTCTTTTATAATTTTATACTTTTATAATTTTGCATTGATCTCAAACTGTTGTGAATATAATTTACATAATTTCAGTTTAATATTTATTTTTGAAAGTTTATGCACTGTATGCTTGAATATAATCTTTAATTTCAAGTACTTTTTTTTTTATCTAAAAAATATCTACTTTATATATTTGGCTTATAACATGGATTTTATAACACTTGATAACATTAGATATTTTAGGTAACATTTCAACATTAAATAGTCAATACTTTCTGTTTTTTCAACATACGCTAGATCACGTTTCAACATTTCGAAAATTCTAACCATTATGTTTTATTACATAATAGACATTTATACACTTAATGAATAAAATTAATCTTACAGTATTGTATAAATGTCTGTTATGTAATAAAAATAATGGTTAGAAGTTTCGAAATATTGACACGTGATCTAGTGTATGTTGAAAAAACAGAAAGTATGAACTATTTAATGTTGAAATGTTACCTAAAAGTATCTAATGTTACCAAGTGTTATAAAATCCATGATACAAGCCAAATATATGAAGTAGACATTTTTTAGATAAAAAATATTACTTGGAATTAAAGACTATATTCAATCATACAGTGCATAAACTTTAAAAAATAAATATTAAAATTGAAATTATGTAAATTATATTTACAACAGTTTGAGAAAAATTCAAATTTATAAATATGTAAAATTATAAAAGAAATATCTATAATTTCCTAAAAGTAAAAAATTATTCTGTGTAAGATACTGTTCTGTAAGCTATGTAATCTTAAACGTATGGTAAAATGTACTAAAACAAAATATATAAAATGTAGCGTCTTTAAACGTTAAATATTTCCTTAATAAATAATATATTCACACACAAAGTATATGTAAATTATAAAACTTTAAGATTATACTTGACAAAAAAAACCTCTAAAACTTAATATTAATGTATAAATAAGTTATACTTTCCTAAAATTAGAGGTAAGTATGCATGAAATTTAACTTTCTTACCTTAATTTCCGGCGTATAATCCGCAGCTCAAAGAGTCGTTTTTCGACCCAGAAATATTATTTTATAAAATGTAACTTAAAAGATCGCTGTAAATATTTAACTACAATTATTGAATAAATTTTCTGGGTCGAAAAACGACTCTTTGAGCTGCGGATTATACGCCGGAAATTACGGTAATAAAGTAATAAAATACGTTAAGAACAAATATATATACAAAACATGTGCTTTAGGTAGAGGTATGTAGTTAATTTACCTGTATATTTGTAATAGTATAGAAGCTTAAGCCATATGGCTAGTTGATGAAAACAATAGATACTAAAGCATAAAAATTACTAAAATTAATTATCTATTCAATGTTAATCAGGAAAAATTTGTGGAAAACTATACAAGAATTCATAAATAAGCCGAGAAAAAATGTATGAAAATCAACAGGTGTATGTTAAAAAGTCAACATGAGTACACTAACAATCGAACGTTTGTCTGGTAAATTCCTGAATCTGTACTTAAATTCGTGAAAATTTAATTATATTTCAATAAAAGAACAGTTAAAAAAAACTATATAAACTTCTATGTCCTTGAATTTCACATTTCCATCGATTTTCTGAAATGTTGATAATATTTTATAATAGTTAGAAGTTTATTTCAAGTACTTATAAAATTTTCAAATGCTAATTTTTTTTTCATTAATCTTTTTATTAGTATTTAAAACTTCTAAAAGATACAAGATATAAATTAATTTATTCAACCTTAAGGATTGGTTTAAAAATGTGTTTCAATAAAAATTCAAAGTATGCTTTGTTCAAAAATAAAAACTTTAAGCACGTATTAAAAGCATATTCAATTTTGTTAAAAATAATATCTTTAAATAAAGTAATACGTATTAAAAGTATATTTTGGTTTGTCATTTTCTGAGAAAAAAGACCCACAGTAAATAAAGATTGAGAGGATCAGAATTTCAGAAACAGATATTTCTATGTTGAGTAAAAAGGAAAAAATATTTTATGTGTTCATGAAAAAATATTGATAGGGTCAGAATATAAAAAAGATATTTCTATGCTCAGTAAAATTAAAAAGAAATACGTTCACGAAAAAATTATTTCTATGTTCAGAAAAGAATTTTTTTTTTATCGAATCAGTAAAATAAAATAAAAATATTTTATATGTTCAGGAAAAAATATTGATAGGATCAAAGTATAAAAAAAGATATTTCTATGTTGAGTAAAAAGGAAAAAATATTTTATGTGTTCATGAAAAAATATTGATAGGATCAGAATATAAAAAAGATTTCTATGCTCAGTAAAATTAAAAAGAAAGACGTTCACGAAAAAATTATTTCTATGTTCAGAAATTTTTTTTTTTTTTTTTTTATCGAATCAGTAAAATAAAATAAAAATATTTTATATGTTCAGGAAATAATATTGATAGGATCAAAGTATAAAAATGATATTTCTATATTCAGTGAAATGAAAAAGCTATTTTTAAAATGTTCAGGAAGTAAAAAAAAATATTTATCGGATCAGAATATGGAAAAATTATTTCTATGTTCAGAAAAGTAAATATATTTATCGAATCAGTAAAATAAAAAAAAATATATATATGTTCAGGAAAAAAATGTTGATAGGATCAAAGTATAAAAAAAGATATTTCTATATTCAGTAAAATGAAAAATATATTTTAAAATGTTCTGGAAATAAAAAATATTTATCGGATCAGAATATGAAAAAAATATTTCTATGTCCAGTTAAAAAAAAAAAAAAAAAAAATTCTGTGTTCAGTAAAAATATTTTCTGTGTTCAATAAAAGAAAAAAAAATATTTATAGGATCTAAATAATTCTATGATCAGTAAAATTAAAAAAAATATGTTCATGAAAAAATTATTTCTATGTTCAGAAAAGAAAAAAAAAATAGTTATGACTAAAAAATATATATATTTGTAGGATCAGGAAAAAATATATATTTATAGGTTCAGTAAATGAAAAATATATCTTCAGAAAATAAAAACTATTTATAGGATCAGGATATAAAACTCATTTCTATGATCAGTAAAAAATCAAAGTATGTTCTGTTTGTCAAAAATAAACATCTTTAAGTACGGATTAAAAATATATACTGCTTTTAAAATTCTAAAACAATCATTAAAAATAAATTCGCTAAAACGTTTTAATTAAAAGAAACTCATTAAAATCGTATTAAAATTAAAATAAAGTCAAATTTAAAATTAAAAATATATTTCAGTAAAAATTCAAAGTATGTTTTGGTATGTCAAAAAAAAAAAAAAAAAAAAAAACTTTAAGTACGAATGAAAAATATAGTCTGTTTTGCCAAATATAAAAACTTAAAATAGAGATTAAAAAATATTCTGGTTTGTCAAAAAAAAAAAAAAAAATTAAATAACTGTTGAAAAAGGGATTCTTAATAACAAAAAAGTGGCTATGATAGCGATATAAACTTATTCCTAAAAATCACAAGTCTCGATGTTCCAATGTGTCATGTATGTGGTCATAACTAAAATATGTTAAAATCGCTCGTCTGAGAAAATATTCATAAAACTCCAAAAAGTATTCGCAAAAAAGAAAAGAAAAAGAAAAATTATTCTAAAACGATCGTGAATTAATGTTAGCGGGTATAGCGTGGGGGTTCTGGATACAAAATCTGAGGAGGAAGTGAGGAGTGAGAAGGTTAGGTTCTTCTTCCCCCACCCTGTTTTTAAATTTTAATTAAAAAATATACATAATTTTTCAAATTTATACTCATCCGCATAAAAAAAAAAAAAAAAAAAAAAAAAAAAAAAAAATTCAGGACGCTACAATTTTGAAGAAAAAATTTTGCCAAAAATATTATCTTCGCTAAGAACTTTCACTAAAGTCATAGTGACTAAAGTCAAAGGTCTCATTGCTCCCGTGCACCATGGGGAGGTTGATCACTGACACACGCACACACACGCACACACACACATACACACAGCGAAACTTTCTTTTATTAGTATAAGATATTGTGTACAGTTATTAATAAAGTATAAGAATTGCAAATAATAGCCAGATTTTTCTGTAGACCACCAAAATTTTCTCGCGTACCAGTGATGGTCCCCGAACAACCGGTTGATGACCTCTGAGCTAGAAGACTGTAAGTAACTTTTTTTTAAGTGTACGTCCTATTTTACAGCTATATCTGTTTGTTTTATGTTTTTATGTTCATTAATGTTTTCGAATTTTTTTAAAATAAATAAATAAATAAAAACTTTTGTTCGTTTATTAAAATGACGTGCAAGTTAAAAATTGAAACAATAGTAAAAATAACAATGGTGGATTTTCAAAGTTACTTTAAATAGATATAATATTTTTTTAGAGAATATCCAAAAGTAATATTAATTTTTTTTCTAAATGATATTATTATCCTTAATGTCATTTATCATTTAAGCACTATGCTGCTGCACGACAACAATACTGATATTATTGTTGAACATTTTAACCTAGCTCAAATATCTTATTCATATTTAATTTTAAGACAATTTATATAATTTTATTTTAATTATTGGTTTATAAAAAAATTAAATAAAGTAAATGCGACCCTTTCACCCAAATCATTGTGACCCTTTCATTTTATGACCTTAAATAGTTTGAAATACAATGCGTTCGATTGTTACAAAAAGTAAATTTATAAAAAATTAATATTTCAAAGACAGCAGTGCTTCAATACCATTTTCTTTAAATGTCAAACTGTCATTTGAAGAAAATGCAAATTATGGCCATATTATGATTGAAATAAGGAAGGGTTTTTTAATGCAATGGTTTTGAGAATCTTCATCGTAGAATTGAAAAATAGATTGTTTTCGGTTAAATCATCAGCAAAAGAATTGCAGTTTGTTTCGAAGAAGCATCCAAATCTTTTAAAACTTTAATTATATTCTATCTGTTAACAATGGCGAAATCCTCCGCCGCAAGCCTTTTCCGACTGTCTGGTGGCAACGTTGTTTCTATTTTAATTCTTTTTTTTTTATGTGTTCTTTTTATTATGCGTCTAGGACTATTGTTTCGAAGATTAAAAATCACCAATTAAGGTGATTCTGAAATTCCCTGCACCCAAACGTGAAAGTTTCTGACACATTTTCTGACTCACACTGTAAAAAAAATTGCAGTAAAATTACGGGCAGAGGCCGGCAGCAGAGATTCCAGTCATACCCCGTAAAAAAAAATCCATGCCCATCACATTTGTGCAGCCCGTAATTCTACGGGGCAAAGTAATATAGCATTACAATGCACAGGATATAATGCACTTTAAAACACAATAACACTTTGCTTACTGTTCCGTAGCACGTTAGATAATCATCACAGAATCGCTGTTTTGGCGGATTAAAATTTTCGAAACACGAGTAAAATGAAGGGTTACACCCTAGCGGAGGACAATGTATGGGGTCGTACCGTATTTTTACTAACATATGGGCTAGAACTGTAAAAATATGTGGATTGCTCTTAATTTTCTAAGTATTTAAGGGAACGGCCGCTTACCCGACTTTGTTAACGGCCGCTTATTTAGTGGATCAGACCGTTTTTCATCAAATAAGGCTGTTGCCCGTGAAAATTGAAAGGCAAACGCTCATAAATTTACAGTTTTTTCTGAGCGTGCATTTTTAAACGTAAAACTATAAAATTGGCAGATCTGACTATTGAAGCGATTTGGAATCGAATTGCGCTTTCCATTTTTTATAAATAAATTACCTATCGAGTTGTAAGCGATTCTTTAAGTTTAAGCGATTAAGTTTTTCCCTTTTCTCGTGCGGCCGCGTTGGGAATTTGCCGACTTTGTCAGTATTTTCTGAAGGACCTTTGAAAAAAAATAGAAAACCCATTTTGATTACATAGTTTTTGAATAAGAACACCTGCCAATTGCATGCGTTTCCGAACAAACACGAATTCAGAAATGTGTCAGAAAGTAGCTCTTTTGGATTTGAGATCAGCCTTGACGATAAAACATTTATTAACGTAATGCAACAAAAGAAAAAAATCATTCATCACCATACTGCAGCATGCCACTGTTCCAAACTGATTATCGTACAAAAATTACGTCACATAACGTCTCAGTTTTTTTCCATATAATTGTCAATAGAATTATGAAAATAACAATAGGAATACAGTTACAGATAGAAATAAAGCAATGTAAAACAGAAAGAATAGAATACTACGCAATAATACTTAATACAGATTCGACTATCCTAGGATTCACTGGTCTCAGAGACATTTTACAATACAAAACTTTATCCACATATTTTTTTTATATAAATTATATAGTACACAAATTATAAAAGTGACTAAAAACAAGCAAAAAGAAAATATTTAAATACGAAGTTATGAGAATTATATTATAATACAAGCAGTATATTAACCAAAAATTAAAAAAAAAAAAAAATTTAAAGCACAAATTGTGCCTATTAGTTGCTAAAATCAGTGTAAAAATTGTTTTAAACTCATAAAAGAGCTAAAATCCTACATGTTTCGGCTTTAAACTTAAAGCCATCATCGGGGAAGAAGAACAACACAAACGACTACGGACCTTTTCAGATTCAATTGTAAAAAAAAAAAATATTTGCAAAAAAATTAATTATGATAATAATATACAAAATACTATTAAATTTTCGAAAAAGACGTCATCGTATAAGCAGATGTAGAAATATTATTGGGGCCAGGATGATCAGCAGCCTTTTTCAACCTCATATCTATCCCTGGAATTGACTTTGCTTATTTTATATGAGTCTTAATTTTAACCCTGTACGAAACAGAGTTCGTTGAGTAGCCACCAGATCGCCAATTTTGTATTTAATACTTTCCAACATAGTTGAAAATTGTTTATGAATTCGGTTTATCTGTCTGTCTGCCTGTCTGTCTGTCCGTGCTCTAACTCGCGTAAATATATCCGTATAGTCATGCAATTGATATATATTATTGAGGTTTTCTATAGCATGTTCGGGATTGAAAATGAAGTGTGTAGCACTTATACTTTTTTTACAGGGGCACTCAAAAGAATGCCGTTACATTATGTTCTACGGGGAAAAATCCTTTTCAGTGCATTTTAATGATGTGACACTATTTCAAATATATGGAAATTGATATACATCACTGAAATACACTATAAGATGCAGATTAATTTTAACACAATTATTTCAAATTGGTAAATAAATCATACGAGTTGTAATTAATCATGCAGGTTAACTGGATGAATTATGCCCTCCAGATTCGACCAGGATGGCTCAGTTGGTAGAGCGTGGCGGCTTCAGCCAAGATATCTCAGGTTCGAATCCTGGCCCGAACACTATAAGATGTTTACTATCAAACATGGTACGTCTAGCACTTCTAATTAGTTTACAGGGAAACTTAAAAAAAATCCATTACATTATGGATTAATGTGGAAAATCGTTTGCGGCGCATTTTAATCACGTTTCACTATTACAAACATAATGAAATTGATTTCAATTTCTGAAATGTACTAAGACATGCTTTCTGTAGAATAGGAAGTGTAAAGCTTTTTTCTTTCATTTATACAGTGCCACACAACAGTATTCTTCTGCATAATGGCCTACGGCGGTAAAATGCTTGCAGCGTATTGTAATTATGTTACGGAGTTTCAAATATAATGAAATTTATATATATTATTCAGGTTTACTACAAGATACTTGTTATGTGCATATCATTTATCGTTCATTTACAGGTACACACAAAATATTTCGGGTGCGGTACTGTGTCCGAAGTATTGTTTATAAGCCACGATTGGAAGTGGGATTTTAGTAAGGTATGCGTTTAACTAAATTTTTGATGCTACACTCTAAAAAAATCCGTGAAAATACAAGAGATTTTCTGTAGATTTTCACGGAGAAGTTTCATTCAAAACAACAGTATAATTTCCGTAAATGACATTAGTTCCGTAAAGGAGATTTCAAATCCGTAAATATGCAGAAAGTTTTCCGCAAATTTAATGAATTTTGTCCGTATTTCTTTCAAAACAGTACAATGTCCGTATTTCTTCTAAAACAGTGCAATTTCCGTAAATAACTTTTAGAGGTTTGCGTACAGAAATCGCCTTGTTTGAAATGGGAATTAAGATTGTTGTATTTACTAGAGTTCTTCAAGGATCCAGGCCTGACCCGGCTCGACATGCTGGCCCATTCTAACCGGGGCCGTGTCTGGACAGTTATTTTTTGTGAAAATAATAGTAATACACTAGGACCTCGATTATCCGAAGTAATTAGGACCGAACCTACTTCGGATAAACGAAATTTTCGGATAATCGAGAATTCATCAATAATCATCTAGTTTAATATGTAGTATCGTCATTGAACTGTTATTATGACTTTTTTTAACTGTTAAATAAATTAAAATTATAAATGAAAATAAATTTATTTCCGAAATTAAAACTTACAATGGTTTAAATTCAAGCTTCATCTGGTGTAAATTGGCCATCCTTTGCCGTGCAGCTCTATCCCGAAGTTTTCTTAAAAGCATGAGTTCAGAGGAATCACACTGTTCCTGTTGCTCCAACCAAACAAGGCCTTTTGAGAAACACTCAAAAGCATCATTGTTACTGATATTATTTACTCCGGAATCATTCTTATCTTCATCATCATCTTCTTCTTCTGGAGAATTTCGGACTTTTACTTTTGATATTAATTCCTTATCATTGAGCAACTGGAAGCCTGCATCTTCCACGTCACAATTCAACCAATCTGTGATTTCTTTATCCCCACAATTTTCAAAACCTTTCATTGTGCTAAAAAGGCTTGAAAACTCAGTAGTAACACTATCTTTTACAATGTCTGTAGCATTTTCATCTGAGCCAGTTGAAAAATTCGGCAAAAGTTTTCACCAACTTCGTCTTACAAGGAGACCGCCAAACATGATGCGCACAGATTTTGATGATTTTAAAGTATGTTATAGAGATCATAACCCTAACTATTCAGGTCAAAGGTTTCCTTCAAATGGGCTTTAGTTTTCGAGAAATTTCGGTTAAAGTTTAGCATTCATTTCAAATACCCAATAGTTCGCAATCTTGAACAAGGTCTCCGTGGTGCCGAGGTAGCGTTCGCGATTCAAGAGCCGGAGGAGGGTGTTCTGTCCTCTTGCGTGACTTTTACCCTTTTTTAACAAATTTTATATATTTGTCGCGTAATAAGTTTTATGCAGAATTATGAATTCTGCATCTTTGAACTTTTTAATATTTTTCTAATAAATTCCATTTACATTTTCGAATATTTCGGGAAAATTTATAGTTTTTGCGCAATTTTTATTCTAATATTTCTTTTGACGAAAATCCAAACTAATTTATGTCTTGATATCTCGTCTTTTAAAAATGATTATTGTTTACATTTATGTATATTTACTTATTTATTTATCGTATTTATGAAATAATGCATTTATTCTATTTGCATTTTCTATTTTAAAAAAATTAAATGATTAAAAAAAATTAACAAAATAATATATAATTTTATTATTTGATTTGTTTTAAATATATTGAAATATGTTAACTGCTGAATTACTAAAATATTTATCATCACCGACATCGACATTTTTAGTTTATTAAATATGGAACTAATTGTGTGATACCTATCGCAAAAATATTCGAAACAAATTCCGCATTAAAAATCGCCTTTAAATAATTCTTTTAACAATATTGAAAGAATGTATAAATTAGCATATTATATATTCTATAAATAAAATTGTGATAACTATATTAAAAAATGCATTAAATTTGAAAAAGAAATTATTTCAAACGTGGTAATAGTCTGCAAAGGAAGCTGAGCGAAATGGATAAAAAGAAAATTTTATTTATTCTGATATTGCCGTAAAAGTCATTGCAGACGATTTTTTTTCAGATATTTTTTATATGTATTGTAATTTACAAACGATTTTTTATTTCTAGTGGAATTTTTCTGCATGGCATCGACTTGTTAGACTGAAAAAAAAAATATTTGTAATATATTTTTTATTTGTGCAAATCAAAAATGATGTTGAGTTTGAACTTTACAGTTAAATGTATTTAAATAACATAAAAAAAATATATATAACTGGCTAAAACTTGGATATAAGCGTTATTGCTTTAATATTTGATTACTCCTTTTAAGATATGTTGTTGGAATTAATTAGCTTGGAATTTCGTCAATAGAAATATTAATTTCAAAACTGCACAAAAAAGAAAAAAAAATGTAAATTTTCACGAAATATTCGAAAATGTAAATGGAATTTATTAGGAAAATATCAAAAAGTTCAAAGATGCTGAATTCATAATTCTGCATAAAACATATAACGCGACAAATATATAAAATTTGTTAAAAAAAGGTAAAAGTCACGCAAGAGGACAGAACACCCTCCTCCGGCTCTTAAATCGCGAACGCTACCTCGGCACCACGGAGTACTTGCTCAAGATTGCGAACTAATGTTTATTTGAAATGCATGCTGAACTTTAACCTGAAATTTCTCGAAAACTAAAGCCCATTTGAAGGAAACCTTTGACCTGAATAGTTAGGGTTATGATCTCTATAACATACTTTAAAATCATCAAAATCTGTGCGCATCACGTTTGGCGGTCTCCTTGTTAGTGTCGATTGCGGTATAGATTCCCAGGCGTCACTGATCATATAAATGTAGTATTTGATGTTGACAGTTTTCCAAAACTCAATTATTGAAACTGCACCAGATTCAGAATCTCCTTCAAAAAGTATTTTTCTGATTAATTTCTTTCGGTAACGCCGTTTTAAAGACTCCAAGACGCCCTGATCCATAGGTTGCGCGCAGAGACGTTGTATTTGGGGGCAAAAATAAACACCGGATGTTTCCAGATTTTAGAGAGTTATCTTCAGGATGAGCCGAACAGTTGTCGAATAACAAAAGCGCTCCATTCAAAAGTTCTTTTTCTTGCCAAGATTTTACTGCAAGCACAAAAATATATATAAAAAAAAAAACACTTCGAAAACAAATTGGAATCCATCCAAGCATTTCTTTGATTTAAATAGTGTACAGGAAGAGCAGATTTGTTTACATTCTTAAGACATCTCGGATTCTTACTTTTCCCAACAACAGCTAGTTCAAACTTGTGGGAACCCGATGCGTTGGAACAGGCTATTACAGTGACCCTATCTTTCATTCTTTTCCTTCCGGGAGCAGAAGTTTCATTTACCGCAGCTAAAGTTTTTTCAGGAAGGGCCTTCCAATATAGTCCGGATTCGTCGCAGTTGTAAATTTGATCTGGGGTTAAATTCTCATCTTTCATCAATTTTTCGATTTTGTGCGACAAATGAATCAACTGCTGCGACATTTCCAGACATTCTTTCACCCTCGATATTGAGTTGTCTTATACCATGGCGAATTTTAAATTTTTCTAGCCAGCCACTACTGGCTTTGAAGTCATCATTATAACCTTCCAAATTTCGAAATGGGGTGGATTTTGTTTAGAACAGGGACGTTTGAAAGTGGGGAAGAGCACACTCATACCGAGAATTGAGCTTGCGAGAAGTAATTCTAAAAAAGGGAATTCCAAAATATTTATCCGCACTCGTAGTTTGGAAAGGACGGCTTGCATACAAAAGGAAAGTGGAAAAAAAAAACTTTAAAAATGCATGTTTGTTCAGAGAAAATTTTGGATGATAGTAGAAAGTGAAAAAAAAAAAGTTCAGAAGAAACCGACTTCGGTTAACGGAGAGTTTCGGTTAATCGAGGTTCGAATAATCGAGGTCCTAATGAATTATTTAGAAATTGATTTTGTTTTTTTAAGCTACAGAAATTTTTTTTTATTGATAGTGCTTCAAAATTAGAACTTTTTTTTCACTAATTTTTTAAAATTTTATTTTAACTTTTCTAACGTGAGGCAATATTGGGTTATTTAAAGGTTTCATAACATAATATCTCTGCAAGTTATCTCTATGTAAATTGTATTAAACTAAACTGATTTGGCTTAAAATTTATGAATTAAACTAAAATTTATTATTTTATAAATTATAATTTTACAACGTTTATAATTTTTTCCTTAAATTTATAAAAATAGTTAATATTTCTTTACTTTTATAAAAATGAAGTTTATAATTTATTAACTTTATAATTTGTTTCTTTAGCTTATAATTTTATAAATTAAACTAAATTAATTTAAACTAAATCAATAAGTCCAAATTTAAATCTTACCTATCACAAGATCATTAATTTCGAAATTGTCTTTAAGAATCAATTTTTTGTTTTAATATTATTAAAAGTATTCAGTTTGACAGAACCGTACACAAAAGTTCTCAGCATAGCTCAAATATAATAATTTAATTTATTATAAAATTGTTTATTTACGTAAGTTTTTTAAAATAAGAGATAACGAAAAGTTATTTTAATAGCATGTAATAAATACGTCTCCCTCAAGATAATTATTATTTTTATTGGAATTGATAAATAGATCATCAGACAAATAATTTTAAAAAGTGTATGTTCAAAAAAAGAAAATGTTGTACTATTAGAAAAGGATGCAATGATACAATGACTCTTAATACAATGTTTTACGCATATAATACATAATAAGTTAAAATTTATCTGTTATAAAGCATCAAATAATAAAGCAAAATATTGAAAAATATGAAAAAAAAATATTGAAAAGTGTGAAAAGAAAATATTAAAAACATTGGAACTGAAAAAAAATTCATGGAACCTTCAAGTTTTTGCATAAAAAAAAGCGGCTGAAATAAGTAGCAATGCTTGAAAAAATAGAGGTTGGGACCTCCGGTTCAGTAAGCGAAATATTGCGGGTTCGATTCTCATCGAAGGAAGGGTTGGTTGTTTACACAAAACTCACTCAGAAATGAGAGAAAAAAAAAAGCAGTATATCTGTCCTTTATAAAGTTATTCTTGAGAAGGAACTTTTTTTTGTCCTATAATGTTTATTTTAACATTATAAAAATTTCTAAAAAATACGGAAGATACCTGTTATAAAACGGAAATTTAAAAACGGATATTTCAGAAATCACGGAAAATTTCCTGGAATTTACGGATTTTTTTTCCGTTAATAAACGGAAATAGTACTGGCGCTGGCGTCTCGATTGCTAGTACAATTTCCGTTTTTTTCAGAAATTTGTTTACAGTGTATGAGCTGTATATATGCTACAGACTATGTATAAATATTTTTTGTTATGTATAAATGTAGCATGTATGTATGTATAAATGCTACAGATCATATACATGGCTATACAAAAAAACTCGTAAGCATTACGGTGCATCAGCGTAAATTGATTAAAATGGGTTTTTAATCGAGTTATGCATTTTGAACATGAAATATACTTAGTATACAGTCAAAATAACCGCAGTTGTGGTATGTGTTTTTTAAATTTAACTATTTTTTTTACACATAACTTGGTGTGTATAAATGCTATAAATCATATACAGGGCAGCACAAAATATATCGCATACATTTCGATTAATTGACGGAAATTTCTGAATAGGATTTTTTAACTGTTCTATACGTTTCGTAACTGAACTAAATTTTAGCATACTATGTAGTATATATATACAAATCTGTAGTTCATATACAGGGCTGAACGAAATAATTCGGATATTTTTCCGACTATTGATGGTAATTGTTGAAATTGGGTTTCAAATTTGTTATGCGTTTTCCAGATTGTTTACATAGACATCACTTTATTAATCGGTAAAGTTTTGTTAAAGTATTATAGATGTGTTGGAAATTGTTTCATAATCTATGCTTGGAGCACGATTTTTCTTTCTTTTTTTTATTAATCGGTAAAGTTTTGTTAAAGTATTATAGATGTGTTGGAAATTGTTTCACAATCTATGCTTGGAGCATGATTTTTCTTTCTTTTTTTTTATTATTGATGGCCGTACATAATAGAACACTAGGAATGCATACCATTTACATGTACACTGCTGAAAAAAATCGCACTACCCGTTTAGTAAATTTGCAGCATGTCATCGTATAAAAATGCAATTGGTACCCATGGACAGTAATAACATTTAATAAATCCTGCCATAATTACATTTTTTAGGGATCATCTACATATAGAAATTGTACCAAAATTGAAAAATTTTGAAACTACTACCTAATTTTAACATCCGATTTTGCCGCAGATTTTACTTTCGGATACCAAACGGGAAGTCATTTGGCCAAGTACTTAGGTCATTAGGACTTATGCTGCAGTGCAAACTTATAGTTTAGGAAGTCATTAGGATTTATGCTGCATGTTTAAAATTTGAAACTTCTAATGTTCAGTTTATCGTAATCGTTGCAAAGCACATTGCAATGCGGGTAGTTTTTAAAGCATAAAATAAATTAAATATCTCATACTTTTTTTATCAACAATATCTATATGTAGACGATGCTTAAGCAAAGTTTCAGTATATAGCTTTAATTAGTAGACGTTATTACTAACAGATTGGTACCGTCAAATTTTTATATGATTGTTAGCAGGGAGTGATGCGTTTTCTTTTCGGACTGTACTTATGCATATGTATTAATGCATTAATTGCATACCATATGCATACTCATATACCTAACACCACAGTTGTGGAAAGAAAAGTGAACACCTCCCACCCCATAAATCTGCAATAAATTATCGCAGAAGAAAGTTACTGGCACCAAACAATTGGAAAGAAAGTCTGCTTTTAAATCATGTATATAAAATTTGCGTAGGGGGCCACCCTACAACATGGGGTCTACATATCAAAGCCAACCCAAACTTTTTTTTATTTTCAATGGCACACCACGATATTTGACACGATATTTTAAATCTTTGGTTCAAACCATGGCTAGATATCAAATTTCAGGTCATTTGGATCGATAAGTTTTTACATTATAAACATTGAAAATTTAGAGCTTCTAATGTTAAAAACATTTTCAAATTTTTATTAATATCTCCTGAAATTCCTAAATGTAATCCGAAAAATAATCCTAATGTGCTAATTTTTTGTTTGGTTATAATACTAAAAAACGCAAACATAAATACTTCGAATATGTAATTTTTACAATTTCATAATAAGAATTATGAATTATGAAATTAATGTTCGAAAAATTATGAATTGCTTACAATTTGTTTGATAGATTCATATTTATTATGTCCTGCTTTATGCGCATTCAAAATTTAAAATTTTTCTTCCTAGTAGTTTTCAAATTATGCTTACAAAACGGCAAGATGCTGGTTTAAAGGGCCGTCCGTGATGTGCAAAAAAACATAATTTGAAAAAAACATTTTACTCATTTTATTGTTGATCAGAATAAAATATTTTTGTGTTTTTCTGTGTCTGCTTTTAAAATTGCTATTAAAATAACGTAAATCGTATTTGCATGAGATATAGTTTACGTCAGTTATGTAAATTAGTTTGCAAGAAATGATAAATTAATAGAATTGACTTAGTCATTCTGTAGAATTTCAACAATCGAGTACCGATCTTCAATTTGGATCCAGCCCTTAAAATATGCTCATTTTAAAATAGGAGTATCCTGAAATTTGGTATCTAAGCATAGTTTGAACTGAAGATTTAAAGTATCCTGTCGAAATTGGGTCTTGTCATTGAAAAAAAAAAAGTTTGGGTTTGTTTTGATATGTAGATGTCCCCCTAAGAACATTTTGTATACATCATTTAAAAGTAGTCATTTTAAAATTTCTAATCGTTTGGTACCAGTAACTTTCTTTTACAATAATTTGTTGCAAAGTTAGTATAGGGGATGACTGGGCTACACGTACACATGCATAATACCATATCCATATAGATATGCGTACTTACATGTACATATACACGCGTACAAAAAATATGCATAATCAATCATTCACACACTAAAATATTATATATGTATATATGGCCAGAGGAATCTATTAGGTATTTCATATTTTTTTCATTGTTTTTCATTATTTTATAAGTAATTTTATATTATACTAGCAAGCTACGCCCGCTACGCTGGTCAATTTCTCTTAACGAAATTTTAATCAAACAAAATATTGACATTTCATAATTCACTCTTATATTTTAACAGAATAATAAGGCTACTATAATTTGTGACTCGTGCCAATATACACGTCAGGACACTTCGCCCTTATCATTATCTTTTCACGCATGAAGGTTTTGCTATGGTACTCCATTGTGAATTTTAATAATTTTTGAAATTCAATATTTGAAAAACGGCATAATCATTAAATTTGAAATTTACATCAAGAAAAATACAATTTTTGACCTTTTAAACGCAATTTGTCTAACAATTTTCTGACAAATACATTTCGAGCTATTATTTTTTTCAGTAACTTCAAATGTTTCATTTTCCGAGATTAATCTGTGGCAACAATTAGCGAAAAACCCAGTCTTCAGCAACGCATAGCTTTTTATTAAAGAGGCTGTTGGAGCAGGGATTGTCACCACCAATTTGCCACCATTACTTTTGAAATCGGTTCTGTAGTTCCAGAGATTCCATAGAAATTGTAATTTAGAATGTTTTTAGAACGCTTTTCGCTCATCTCACCCGTTTAAATTTCGATTTTTATTAGAATTTGTTCTTAGAGAGCATTTACATCTTCTAAGTAACTACCATGCCAAATTTCATGTTTCTAGCTCATTCAGTATTAAAAAAATAGCAATTTTAGAACGTTTTTCGCTCCTGCACCCCCCTGGGATTAGTGGCACCGACATAAAATATAGCCTATATTGGAGCAGGGATTGTCACCATCAATTTGCTTCCATCACTTTTAAAATCGGTTCTGTAGTTCCAGAGATTACCCCCCACAAACAAACATACAAACAAACAAAAAAACAATCTTTACTACTTTGTAATATTAGTATAGATTTGTTTGGTCAGTATGTAATAATTTCCGCAGTTCTGCTTTATTGTATTTAATTGCCTCATATTATGGATAGCTGTGTCATATGAAGAAATGATATTCATATTTTAATTTATTTCTCTATTACTAGATTAATTTTTAACACAATTATTTCAAATTGGTAAAGCAATCATACGAGTTGTAATTTTCCAACTGGACGAAAAATGTCCGGACCAGGATTCGAAACTGGGATCTCTTGGCTGAAGCCGCCACGCTCTACCAACTGAGCTATCCCGGTCGAACCTGGAGGCATAATTCATCCAGTTCACCTTATTGATCAAAGCATCTGGTCTGATATTTTAATCAGCTCAACAAAATAGATCACAGGTAAAGGAACTCCAGTAAACGCTGGATACACTAGATTAATTTTTAACACAATTATTTCAAATTGGTAAAGCAATCATACGAGTTCTAATTTTCCAACTGGACGAAAAATGTCCGGGCCAGGATTCGAACCTGGGATCTCTTGGCTGAAGCCGCCACGCTCTACCAACTGAGCTATTCCGGTCGAATCTGGAAGGCATAATTCATCTAGTTAACCTTATTGATCAAAGCATCTGGTCTGATATTTTAATCAGCTCAGCAGAATAGATCGCAGGTAAAGGAACTCCAGTAAACGCTGGATACATGATATTTGGTCACGTATCCAGCGTTTACTGGAGTACCTTTACCTGCGATCTATTACTATATTACTTTTATTTTCCTTTGGTGCATCAGTGGTGTACATTAATTGTTATTTCTTCTGTTTATATATATATATATCTATATATATTTATATAATTATAAATGCATACATATACATATTTATACATACATGCTGCCGAAATGGTTAATCTTCTTTATTTTAAAGTCAGTTTAAAACATCTAAATATGTTTACCAAATTTTTTCTGTAACGTGTATGAGCCAACAAGCTGAAAATTCCTATTATCTAAACTACTTTTTTCTTCTTTCTTTTCTCTTTAACCTCTTCAAACCTGAGGTACACAAACATAGACCTCTATTATCTTCCTCATGAAAACTAAACTGTTTGATTTTTAAAAATTTTTACTTTTCTTCAACATACTGAATGTTTTATGTTTTGGAGCAAAACCAATAAATGGCATCACTGATGCTTATTTCCACATAAAATAAAGGTTTTTTCACCTGAGTTTCCAAAATGCTTAAAGACTGTGTGGACAAAAAACTCAGAAATTCTTATAATTATTTAACTTGAAAATTTTGAGGATTTGCAGATGATTCACGTATCTAAAGCCCTTCAATTTGTTATTGCGTGAATTTAGGTTATTGAAAATTAAATTTGTATTTTAGGGGGCTAGTCATTTTAGATCCGTATTTGTGTGAACCTAAATTACCAGTCTCCGAAAGTGTCCATTTCAGAAAAAGGGCTCTTTGTGTCATTTATGGCGTCATTTTGTTTGTGCAAAAGCAATGAATGTGCATTTGTAGTGTTATTTTACCTTCAGGTCGCAAGAGGTTAATATATGAAAGACACAAAAGCTAACTACATTTACAGACATGACAAACTTTTCTCAATGTCACTAAACCTCAAATTTCTTATTATATTAATCTTTTAACTCTCTCACGTAATTTTAGTTTGAATTTAAGCGACATTATCTTTAGATAGTCAAGGAATCAGAATTTCTGAATGCGCGTCTCATAATGCTATGTAAAGGCATTTATTAAATACACCATAAATAAGTTATAAGTAAAAAAAATAAGTAAATTATAAGTAAGTTTGTTTTTATTTATTCTTTTTAACACTTTCCAACCTAGTTGAAAAGTGTTTATGACTTCGGTTTGTCTGGCCGTATGGCCGTCTGGCCGTCTGTCCGTGCTCTAACTCCCATAAATATGCTCGGATTGCTCTGCAATTTTTATATGTTATTTTCGTTATCTATAGCATGTTCCCTATTTCAACGGAAGTGTGTAGCACTTATAGTTTTTTTTACAGGGACACTCAAAAGAATTCCGTTACATTGAGGTCTATGGGGAAAAATCATTTGCGGTTTATTTAAATAATGTTTCACTATTTTAAACGCATTGAAATTTAGATACAGGGTGATCTTTTTTTAAAGTGACAGTGTTTGGAGAGCCCTGTAGCGCGATCTAATAGCCGAAATGGCACCAAACTTGGTATTTAGACTAATCAAGACATGGGAAAAAGGATTCCGTGAAAAAAAATTAGTTCCAAAAATTGCCGCTAGGGCGTTTTGTGGCGCTGCTGTAGCTTACAATAACGAGAATTAGCATAACGCGGGTATCAAAGAAAAATGCAAAGGTTGTGCGATGACAGCGCCAGTAATAGGGGCTATAAAAGCAAGTAGTAGACAGCTCCGACAAATAATCTCAGCTGAAGTAAACGAGCTCCAGTGGACATGCCTCTCACGTTACCGGAACGTGCGTTACTGGTGAAGCTGTATTATATGAATCAATGTAATACATCCGCAGCTCTTCGGGAATTTCGAACCAGAAAAAAATTACGAAAGAGGCCTTTATCGCTGAATGCTCTTAAGAAAATGATTAAGAAGTTCGAGGAAACGGGGTCACTGACCATTCGCGCTGGGAGAGGACGTAAACAAGTATCAGAAGGTGTAATAACTGATGTGGCAACTGCAATTGTCGAAGGATCGCAGGGAACCATTGCTGGTACTAGCAGCGCCCGGGGTGTAGCTCGACAATTGGACATGAATTATTCCACGGTATGGAGAGTTTTGCGGCACATTATTGGATTTTACCCCTACAAAATCAGCTTCTTGCACGAACTGAAACCAAGTGATTATGATAAGCGAGTGACATTAGCTCTATCGTTTCTTGCCAGGGTAGAAATTGATGATGCTTCCCATGGCACATTCTGTGGGGAGATGAGTGCCATTTTTATCTCAATGGGTCCGTAAACACACAAAATAGCCGAATTTGGGCTTCTGAGCATCCCCACACCGTGCATGATATCCCACTAAATTCCCCAAAAGTCACTGTTTGGTGTGGTTTCACAGCCGAATTCGTAATTGGGCCATTCTTTTTTGAGGCCATCACTCCAACATGACCCGAAACGTGCACCATAAATGCAGAAAGGTACCACGAAATGCTGCAAACGTTTGTTATTCCACAACTTCAGCAAAGAAACCGTCTCCAACAGAAATCTTTATGCAGGATGGTGCTCCGCCACACATTGGTAATAAGGTAAAGCAGCTGTTGCGCCAAACCTTCACTGATGATAGAGTCATAAGTCGGAGTTTTCCAGTTGCATGGCCGCCTCGTTCCCCTGACCTCACGCCATGCGATTTTTGGCTCTGGGGTTATTTGAAATCTCAAGTTTATGTTGGTGGAGTATCAAATTTGTCTATTCTAAAGGACAACATAACAAAGACAGTGCGGTATATTCCTCGTGATATGTATACGGCTGTGGAGAACGTTGTGCACAGAATGCACAGGTGTTATTTCTGAGAACGAGGCTCACATTGAAGGTGGTATAATTCCTCACCGGGGAAGTTAATGTAGTAAATAAACATTAATAATTTAACTGTACGATTGTATGTGATAGTATTTTTCTTTTCTCACATTTTATACATGGCAAAGCGCCACAAAATACCCTAGCGGCGATTTTTGGAACTATTTTTTCACGGAATCCTTTTTCCCATGTCTTGATTAGTCTAAATACCAAGTTTGGCGCCATTTCGGCTATTAGATCGTGCTACAGGGCGCTCCAAACACTGTCACTTTAAAAAAGATCACCCTGTATATCACTTGGATTTTTTTTGTTGGATTTTATTAAATTGATTTTTTTTTTTAATTCTAGATCTGCAAATTTTCGTGTCGAAAGACCTAATAGTTTTTGTAATTTCGACATGCTGCGAAAAGGCGTATTTAAAAGTCATTCTGGTAACCCGGCGTCTTTCGTGTAAACCTAAAATATTTCTTCCGTCTCCCAACACAGAGCTGATCTCTGAAAAAGATAGCATTTTGTACGCGATGATTAATGAATATTAATTAATATTTTGGTTAATTCTCAAAATATTAAAATTCTGAGACTCAGGTGCATCAGGGCAGACATTGGACAACTCTCATCTAAATTTCAGACTTCTAGGTGCGCTAGATTTTGCTAGCCATCGCACACACACACACAGAGCGAAACTTTATTTTATTAGTATAGATCACTTATAGGGCCGGGGGACTGTATAAAACATTAAATTTCGTAACTTTTTAAGAAATGTTTTTATCGACCCAAATCGCTTTTAAAATACTTTTTTGCCTCATTTAAAACACTTTTGCAATTGGAACTATATGTCTGTGACTAACGACTTAGGAATTAGCCATTGGACACCGTTGAGAGTAGACACCCTGCGTAACATTTTTAATTAGTTTACTTTAGAAAAAATTCTATTTATAAATAATACCGGAAGAAAAAATTCAGAGTATAATTTATTTACTTCAACGAATGCAAAACAATAACTATTTAAACTTCTGTAGGAATTGTTTTATTAATCATTTGGAACACTTAAGAACACTTAAAGACTTAACTTAACCATTAAGATGTATAAGAGAACCATAAAGAACGAACCTAAACACTTTAAAGAACAATTAAAAAAAGAGTATTTTACCTTTCATGGGATGAACAGTTTGGAAAGTGCAGTTACTTACATTCTTCTATTTCATTTCCTATTAGAATAATACATCTTCTAAAAAACTAACAATAGGAACAAACTGAGTATTGTTCTTTTTGTAATAATTAAAATTTAGATTTGTCCCTTCTCGTCTTTGTCATTCGATATTTAGATAGCAAAGGAAAAAACACACATTATATGATTTACAAGACTGGTTGATTTCCAGTTTTTCTTTTCTTTACCAAACAATACCATTGTCTTTTCTTTTTTAATCAATGAGAAAAATAAACCGTAAGCTTACGGAATGAACTGGTTTTTCCAGGCGACAAAGTTTAAAAAAATAAGTGATTCTCCAAAACACTGTTTAATTACAACGAATTCAAAATTAATTAAAAAATCAGAAGTTCCAATATTTGAATGCCTTTTGTTCTCCTGAATCTAAAAATAAAGCAATTTTTCTTCATCATGCGTTACTTTTGTGTTACGCAACCATGAGAAATTGCTGGAAAGGTATAAAATTTGCAGTGTGATCAAGTTTATTACTTACCCATCATACGTAGTATAGGGTAAGTCTTGTAGTTGTTTTGAAAATCGAAAAAAAAAATTTTGACGGATTTACAGGTTTCAGACAATGGAGATTCCGAAAAACATATTTTTAGAAAAAATTTTGCCGTCCGTCTGTCTGTGTGTGTGTGCGTCTGTAAACGATCTATCTCCCGAACAAATTGAGATAGAGACTTGAAATTTGGTATGTACTTAGTATGTAATAATGGGAAGAAGCTTATTGAATTTCATGTAACCTCGTTTATCCGGAACTATATTTTTCGGACTCTCGAAATATTCGTTCTGATAAAAGGTACATAAAAATTTCGAAATTGTTTATTTTAAGTAGTGAATATAAAACACAATAAAAAAACATAAATTTTGAAAAAAAAATGAAGTTGATCGGATAATGAGTTGCCGAGATATTTGTAATTCTATTTCCCACACTCTTCGATTTTTCATGACCCTGTATTTCATTGAAATTTCAATTCAAAGATATATTTTAATTGGAAATGAGAAGCTTAATCCGACGCAGTAAACCGGTAGTTAATAGGATTATCAGTTTTGGAGTTATAAGGATGTTTCTTTTACGCAATTCAGTAATAGAGCATTTAAAGCGAGGCTAACGAAAAAGAAAGGCTACCGCGGTACTTTACGCGTATCTTTTTTTACAGACCGGCGGTATCACGTGATGCTCGAATCCACCAATGCAGGTGTACGAAAAGAGCTTCACGTCACTCTCACAGTCTGTAAAAAAAGATATGCAGAATGCACCGCGGTAGCCTGTCTTTTTCGTTAGCCTCGATTTAAAGTTTATGACGTCATCAAACCACGATTTTATTCGAATTGCAATGTATTTTATAAATAGTTTATATATGTTTTATTTTCATATTTTATATTATGCATATCCATGATGGGTAAGTATTCCGGTGGCCCCCAACGACTAGTTTGTATATAAAATCATACAAATTGTAATTCACTGAACTTATTTAACTGGAAGAAGTAAAGAGAGCTATTGAACTGCGCGCTCTTGCGCTAAGAAATTATAAATTTTTATTTATCTTATGGATTTTTCTACTACAGGATTTTATTTTAATGACAAACATTTATTTTTAATGAAATTACTACTTTTTATTTTTTGTTTGCTTAGATAGTGATGTTTATTATTAGTTTTTAATATATAACAATTTGTTTAAAGGTTTTTTAAATATCTGATAATTTCAAATTTTACCAAATACACATTAGTAAATAAAAATTTAAATATTTTGCTAGAGAATTTTATTTACAGTAGACAATGAATAAAATATTAATGCGTTAAAGGATTTTTAAAAAAAGTAATTAAGCAATTTTTAAATTTGATTAATAATAATTTTATCCCAGTCTCGCCAAAAATCTCTTTCAAAATTAATCTTTTTTATAATAAATTGTATTTTCAATTATTTTTATGTTTGTGCAAAATTGTTACAAGTATACATAATAGAAAATAGAAAAATAAATGTTAATTAATTTCGTTAAGTTTAAAAATATGTTGAGGTACTATATAAAATTATAAATGGAATGCAAAAATTTATGTTGTGAAATATTTAATAAAGTTAGAGTAAAAATTTAGTAAAATAAATGAAATACAATAGTGAAATTATACTATACAACTTTAATGCAGTTCAAAGTTTAGTCCGATTATCAAAAGAAAAAAATTATGCACATTAAATTAATTTATCTAACTAAAAATCTATTATTAGAATTTATTCTATAACGTAATTATAAAACAAAAACATGATGAAAGAAATATCATCTTCAAACCACTAATAGAATAATCTGATTAAAAAATAACTGAAAACTATAAATGCATATATAAATTTGCAATAAAGTTAAACTGCACAGATGAGACAATAAGTGAAACATAAGATCACGTAGTGAGCGATAATTTCATAGTAACTATTAATAATGAATATTTTATGGTTGAATAAGACACACGTTTACTAAAATAATAAATTTAAATTTAATTTGGTAATTTTTTATGCATGTTTAATGCTAAAAATTATTAATTAAGAGACAGAAAAATTACATCTTCAAAAGTAAAAAAAAAAAAAAAAAAAACCAAGAAAAACTAATAGAATAAATAAATGACAATTATATATTTATGCATTATTTAACGTAGTTTAAAGTTTAGATTGAATATTAAAAGAAAAATGAAATGCACCACAAATCGCAAATTATTTATTAAAAAAGATTGTTATCTAAGAGCAGTATTATCTGTAACTATAATAAAGAAAGAAGTGTGTGTATCTGTGTGTCTGTCGGCTGTGTTCTGAAGAGACCGCTGCACGCAGAGCTACAAAATTTGGTGGGAAGGTACCTCTATGGATTTAGTTTTGCACCTCGAAGCCCGATTTTGGAATTTTTGAAAAGATATTTTCTTATTTCATTTTGTATGCAATTTTTTTCACGTTTTGCTACGATTTTTCCACATTAGTAATAGGAATCCGGTTCCAATCTTTTAGCCAAATATGGTAAATTTTATCCACTTTTCAATAAAATTTATTCGGAATTCATAGAGTGATTTTTGAATTTTTTACAATTTTTTTTTCTTTGACACTAAAAACTTTTCTCCAGAATGCTTGAATGGTTCGTCTTCTTTTACTCTCTTATTAGCTTGGAGAGAGTTTATAATTCTTTACAGATAAAAAATAATGATTTTTAAAGGGAAAAAAATTTGATTAATTATCCCGATTTGGATTTTTTTATTATATTTTTTTTATAATTTCATTTTTTATACGTTTTTTAAAGTTTTTTTTTTAAATTTTTACAGCGTTTTTTGTTTCAAATGACGTCACAAACCGCTCATTGGAAGTCAAACACCGTTCGAGGGCAGTTGTGATTGGTAGCTGAGAGGATTGTAGGCACATCTGGAAGTCAACCAGGGAGTTGTGATTGACGGATGAAAAGGTCACCAGCTGATTGCAATTCAAACAGCGATTAGTGAATTTTTCGTGATTTGTTTTATGCGATTTTTAGAGATTTTTCATGTACGTGACGTCATTTATGTATTTAATTAAAGAAATTGGCTATGATAACTTACTGTATTTGTATGTCAAAACAACAACAGCAGAAAATCGTCATTTTGTTTCTGTTTCAAAAGTTAATGATAATTCCTAATCTTAAAGGTCATTGGTTTGATTTTGAGGTGGGGAGGAGAGTGTCCTGTTGTAATTTAAATATTGCGTTAATTTTCGAATATTGATCGAAACTCCCCCCTTTCCCTCTGCCTCCCAAATCAGAACTTATTTATTATTAGTCCCATTCAAACGAAACCTTTTTAGGTGCGTTCGTAATTATATAAATACGTAGCACCTATAGTCGTCGCTTGGTCCGTCCGTCTGTCCGTCCGTCTGTCTGTCTGTCCGTCTGTCCGTCCGTCTGCATATAACAACGCAAAAACTACCCAACCGAATGGTTTGCAATTTAAAATATATTATCTTTGCAGAATTTTGTCGAGACATTTCAAATTTTATTAAAATCGAATCAAAACTTTAGGAGATATTAATAAAAATATGTATTAAGAAATTTGAATTTTTTTAAAAAAAATCGGTGCTTTTTTGTTATAGGAGCTTTCGAAGTTTAATCGTCAAGCGACCGAGATACTTATTTTATTACAGAAATTAATCTGCAGACGATAGAATTCATTTCACAGAATTAGAAATCATCAAGATCTGAATATTTATATAACTAGCTGATACATATATATCTGAATATTTATATAACTAGTTAAGATATTTGTATGAACAGTGTCATAAAATATATACTTAACTAGCTGTTTAACCCGTTCTACGCACGGGAGATCATGAATTTAATTCTAAAACGTGCGTACGAACGCACCTCGTTTGTAACGTTTGACGTACAATTTTCAACTTGTTTAACATTATTCTTAGGATTCTCAGGTACTAGATAAACTTCGGTATAATTTTTTCAGTCCTCAGTTACCACTATTTCTGAATATTAATCACCAGGGGGGGGGTTATTTTCTCGGGTTCTATGGGCCCAATGTCAACGAGAATAAGTTCATTCAATTCAATACAAACTAACTAAGATACAGATTTGGCGCCCCTTGGCGTTAGAAAGTGAAAATAAAAGATTTTGTAGCGCTTACGTAGCACGCCTGCTATACGGTGTCGTAGGCAACGGGACACGCGTCGAACTTTCGATCGAAAAGTGTTTTAGTTAGAACAACAGAGTGCGTCCCCTAGCGGTGGGAAGTGAAACTAAAATATTTTGCATTTAAAATTGATCCGATTCAAACAAAGGGCTCGATTTCAACGAGAATTGCTTCATTCAACTTTATATGAACTAATTAAGATATAGATAACTAAATACGACAGATTTGGTGCCCTTTCTTGGCTGTGGAAAGTGGAACTAAAAGATTTTCAGCGCGTGTACAGCACGCCTTCTATACGGTTTCATAAGCAGCTGGGACACGTGCCGGAATTTCGTTTGGAAAGAGGTTTGTTTAGAATAGACTGCGCCCCTGGCGGCGGAAAATGTAACGAAAAGATTTTGCATGTGATATTGGTCCGATTCTAACGAAATCTTTTCTAACATTCTTCCGAGGTATCCCAGATACTAAATAAACTTCGGTATCATTTTTTTAGCCCTTGGTTACCTCCATTTATAGATATTAATCTCCAGCGTGGGAGGGGGGGGTGATTTATTTTCTCGCGTACTATAGGCCCGATTTCAACGGATATTGGTTCATTCAACTTAACATGAAATAATTAAGACACAGATATGGTACCCCTGGCGGTGAAAAGTGGAAATAACAGACATTCCGTGCGTGCACGGCAAGCCTTCTATACTGTGCCGTAAGCAGCGGAGATGAGTGCCGGAGTTTCGTTCGAAAAGAGGTTTGTTTAGAACAGAATGCTCCACCTGACGGCGGAAACTGGAAATAAAAATCTTTCAATGCGTTCGCAGCACGTCTGCTATACACGGTACCGTAGACAGAGGATGTGCCGGAAATTTGTTTAGAACAGAATTCACCCCCTGTCGGTGAAACTAAAAGATTTTCCTGTGCGTTCGCCGAAAATGGCTATTTTTATTGAAACTGCCAAAAGAAAGTTACCGATTTAATAATCCCAGACAAAGAAATATTCTCATTTTCACTTATCCTCGAGTATTAAGAAAAATATTTGAGGTATCGATTCGAAACTCGCAGTCTGTACGTAATTCATTTTTCTGATTCCGAAAATGCAAATATTGTGAAAATTGAAGGGTTCTTTTAATTTTGACCAAAAACTGACCGTTTTGAATCAAATGATCCAGACATTTGAGAGGGTAGTATTGAATTTACTTACGCTTTGGGGATCATCTCGCTATTTAATTTCCGTGCACGAGTGTCGTACGGAAATAGGTTTGTTTAGAACAGAATACGCCCCTGGCGGTGGTAAGTGGAACTAAAAGATTTTGCAGCGCATGCGCAGCACGCCTGCTATTTGGTACCGTAGCAGCGGGGACACTTATCGGAGGTTCGTTTAGAACAGAATGCGCCATCTGGCGGGGGAAAGTGGAACTAACAGATTTTGAAACTAACAGTGCGTCGGAAACGGCTATTTTTATCGAAACTGCAAAAGAAAATTACCGATTTGATAATCTCAGACAAAAAATATTCTCGTTTTCATTCATATTCGAATATTAAGAAAACTATTGGAGTTATCCATTCGGAACTCACAACAGATACGTAATTTATTTTTCTGATTCCAAAAATGCAAATTTTGGGAAAATTGGACGGTAACTTTTCTTAATTTTGGACCAAAACTGTCGCGCTGTGAATCAAATGACCAAGACATTTGAGGGGGTCGTATTGAATTTACTTCCGCTTCGGGGTACGTCTGTCTGTTTACTTTCCGACTGCAGAAAAGGTAACGGTTTTGTGCATCGATTTTTACAGTATATTCGTGGTTCGTACTATTTTTTGACGGGACCTGGCAACGCTGGGCGCCAGTCTATAAAAAAAAAGAAAAGAAGATTGTTTGTCTTTGTGTCTCTGTGTGTGTGTCGACTGTGTTCTGAAGAGTGCACGCAGAGCTACAAAATTTGGTAGAAAAGTACCTCTATGTATTTAGTTTTGTACCTGGAAGCGCGATTTTGGAATTTTGGAATAATTTTTTAAGGGATTTTTAGCGTTTTTTTATACTAAGAGGGGATTTTTCTACATTAATAAAAAAGAATATGGCTTTAATATAGTAAATTTTATCCCAATATAGTAAATTTTGTTCTCTATTCATCGTTTCAAATTTCGTAAAAATCGGTCCACAATTACCCGAGATATTAATTAAAAAGTTATTAAAAAATCTCCTGAAAATGCTATCTTTTTTAAATAAAACAGGAAAATGCATTTCGCTGAGTTTCGATTTTCGAAGTTTGCAAAAATTCGTTTTAGAACTAGTTTGCAAGGACTGCGATTTGCGATGTAGCCGCTAAAAAGAGGACGCAAAGTAAAATAACCGATTTCTTTAAGCATAATTTAGAAAAACTGATGTCTAAACCACTATGTAAATGAAGAAATAAAATGTATGTTACCTAAATTAGTCTCTATTTTATGCTCAGTGTTTTGTTTTGACTTTCCTGATTTAACGTTTTTCGCATATAGCGTCACTTCAATGTGGTCCATTGAATAACGTTAAATCGGGGTTTCACTGTATACATTGATTAATTTCTTAAGAATTTAATTATTTTTTATTTAGAGCCTCAGAACGCATAGGGCTGAAGGCCGCTATTGCAGTGAGCGTCGTATTAACAATTTATGGGTGAGAAACTTCCCACTAAAACAGAACACACCAGGAAGGATATCGTTTTAGCGAGGGCAACCGTTATAGTAATTACCGTATTGACAGCGTTTCGGCGCTAAGCACACAGGGTGCCCGTTACATTTAGGTCTGGTGTTATAGTGACTGGTCTTTTTAATAATTTATGGGGCGCGAAGCGCACAGGACTACTCTATAATGATTGTGGTTTTAATGGTTCTTGGCGCGCGAAGTTCACAGAGTTATAGTGATGCCACTCGGTTATAGTGATGACTCCTGTTATAGTTATGACTCCCGTTATAGTGAGAACTTTTTATTGTGATCATCGTTTTAATTATTTGTGGGTTACGAAACGCACAGGGCTAACTTATAGTGAGGACTCTTGCTGTAGAAATCGACGAATCAATGTTTATGAGCATGAAGCTCACATTCCTCATTGTATCGGGAGTCCTTATTATAGTTATAGTCTTTTTAACGATTTATTAGACTCGAAATGCACAGGATTCTATTATACTGAATGCTTTCTTCATAGTGATAATTGTTTTAACGAATTATGTAGTTGCAAAACGTACAGGGTGCCGTTCTAGTGAGGGTCCCCGTTATGATATTGTCGTTTTAATTGTTTAGGGGCGTGGAGAGCACAAAGACCATTATAGTGAAGGGACCCCATTATAATGATCATCGTTTTAACAATCTATGAAAGCACACGAAGCACGCAGTGCTCCGTATTTTGTAACTGTTGCATGTATAAATTATATTACGCAGCTGAAAATGTTTACTTGAGATTAATTCACATACGAAAAACTGATATATTTTAGTATTAAAACCGAGTTGAGGAATGTGATTAATACACTGTAAAAACTACTGTAAATGTTCTCTATAACTACGGGCAGCAAAATATACTTGTTTTACAAATGTTATTTCTTTAAATATCCGAAATCTACTGGATTCTGAGGTTTCTGAAGATAAAGGAATTCTTTTCAAACCTGTGGAGAGCTCAGTAGAGATTACCGTTCTAGTGAGAGTCCCCGTTATAATATTGTCGCTTTAAGAGTTTAGGGGCGTGGAGCGCATAAAGCCCATTATAGTAAAGGACCCCCGTTATAGTGATAGTCGTTTTAACAATCTATGAAAGCACAACGAAGCAAACAGTGCTCCGTTTTTTGTTACTCTTGCATGTATAAATTCCATCGCTCAGCAGAAAATGTTTACTTGAGAATTAATTAGCATACGAAAAACTGATATTTAGCGTTAATACTGAGTTGAGGAATCTGATTAATACACTATAATTACGGGCATCAAAAGAGATTTTTTTTTACAAATGTTACTTCTTTAAATTTTCGAAATCTATTGGTTGTTTCTGAGGTTTCTGAAGTTAAAGGAATGCTTTTCAAACCTGCGGCTAGCTCAGTAGAGGTCATTCTTTATATCGTATTTTTATATCATTTATATCATTTATATTATACCACGACTGTTTTTATAATAAAGTGCAGGCGTTTGGCTCAAGTTCGAGCACTCAGTTAAATAACTAAAGGGTTCGGCGCGTGACTGACCTTTGGTTTTGATCTTGGCACGCGCCGACGAGGGTTACTATGTAAGGCAAAGGGTTAAATACGCTTAAACATATTAATCAAATTATGAAGAACAACCAAGTGTTCTCATTTTAATACAAAGGGATTGCTCTTTTCACTATCAGATGATTGCTAAAAGGTAATCACAGGTGACATATTTGCGTTCAGAGCTTTACAAGTTTGATAAAATCTGGCAGCTATCAAAAAATTCTAGTCGCCAATAAAAAATATTGATCTCCCCCCTCCCTTCTCCCCAGTCAATGAGGAGCACAAAAGTTTTTTTATGAATTAATTGAGAAAAATAATAACAAGCATGGTTTTAAATTATTAGTTACATAGTTTAGAATAGTACATAATTTAGAAATATAACAAACTAAGTTTTCTAAAGAAAATTATCAGAATTATATATCTTTGTAATAAAAAAAGAAAAAAAGAAGAAGAAAGAAAAAAGTAGTACTGTAAAAGGCTGA
This sequence comes from Maratus michaelseni, assembly GCA_963931845.1. NCBI lineage: Eukaryota > Metazoa > Arthropoda > Arachnida > Araneae > Salticidae > Maratus > Maratus michaelseni. The sequence goes on along the minus strand of OZ007599.1, from coordinate 72,449,725 downwards.
ATTTACTGGCATGTTCGGAAAATGCTGATTGTCGAGTGCTTCAAATGTCCGGATAGTTGAATGCTACAAAATCTATTTTGTTAGGCTCCGGTGTCTTGGCATTTCAAACACGGGGTCCGTTGAGGAAGACATCGATGAAATAGTGAAGCAGGAAAACAAGTTTTTGTTTATTTTTCTGTCGAAGTATCAAATAATTCTGATTTGATTATTTAAAAATTTGAATTTGATGAACTTTTTTTTGTGAAATTAAAAATAAAAGTTAAAAATATTTGTATTTGTTTGAATATAATTTCTAAATATATTTCTTAATACGGGGGAGGAGAAATACCGTTTGTACTCATTTCTTAATTCAATTTTGGTACAAAAAAAAAAAAAAAAAACTACCAGATTAAATGTCTGGGTCGGCAGATAAAAAAATTTGGGGACGTATTTGTGAAGCTCTCGTTGCGATCATCGACCAATTATTTTATTTTCTAGATCAACGGTTTCCAAACTCTATAATCGTGAGATCCACGTAGTGTGCAAGTAATACAGGTCTTTGTATAATTTATTATGCGGAAAATATCTCCATTTTTAACACTAAAACACTAACTACAAAAACCTGTTTCTGTACACACTGTAAAATAAAAGACTTGGAAAATATAATATAATACCACTCTAATAAAAAGAAAACTGTCCAGTTAAACTGAGGGCATTGAGCTCACAGGCTATTCACACTAATTGTATATCAAAGAATTGTATTTCAAAGAATTTGAAATAAGCCCCTCGAAAAATAAAGACATCGACAATATATTAAGGGGGGAGGGGTCATCCCCCCGTTACCCCCTCATAGTTAACTAATGAACCCCTTAAACTAATCAGGGAAGCCTCTAATTACCATGAATATATATCTACAAAATTTGAAGAAAATCGGATAATTCTGCATGAAAAAACAATTTATCTAAATTAAGGGGGGATTAGCCTCCCCCTTTCCCCTTTTATACTTAACCAATGAACCCCCAAAACTATTCAGAGAAGCGCATTATCACAATGAACCTATATACAAAATTTGAAGAAAATGGGATAATTCTGTATGAAAAACCCATTTATCTAAATTAAGGGGGGATCATCCCCCCGTTACCCCTTCATAGTTAACTAATGAACCCCTTAAATTAATCAGGAAAGCCTCTAATTACAATGAATATATATACAAAATTTGAAGAAAATCGGATTATTCTGTATGCAAAACCCATTTATCTAAATTAAGGGGGATTAGCCCCCCCCCCTTCCCCTTTTATATTTAACCAATGAACCCCCAAAACTATTCAGAGAAGTGCATTATCACAATGAACTTATATACAAAATTTGAAGAAATTTGGATAATTCTGCATGAAAAACACATTTATCTAAATTAAGAGGGGGGGGAATCAGCCTCCCTTCCCCCTTTATACTTAACCAATGTACCCCCAAAACTATTCACAGTAGCGCATTATCAAAATGAACCTATATACAAAATTTGAAGAAAATGGGATAATTTTGCATGAAAAACTCATTTATATAAATTAAGGGGGGTTAGCCTCCCGTTCCCTCCCTTTATACTTAACCAATGATCCCCCAAAACTAATCAGGGAAGCGCCTTATCACAATGAACCTATAAACAAAGTTTGAAGCAAAACGGTTATTTCTATCAAGAGTTATCGCGTTACGTACATACGTACTTACATACATACATACAGAACGGGCGGGCACATTAGCTCTCAGGCTTTGATAGCCTGTGAGCTAAAAACGACATTTTCAAAAGTGAGCAAAAAATACTCAAATCTGAGTATGTCGCATAGTCAAAATGGCTCCAAATCCAAACTCAAGTTTGAAACATGTATATACTCATTTCTGAAAACAGGCACACACTCAAGAATAAAACATCATTGGCTCCTATTTTTGCATGTCCATGTTTCAAAAATGAGTATGAACTGACTTCTATGGGCTCATTTTTGAGTATTTCCATGTTTCAAAAATGAGTTTGAACTGTTTCTAATCATTTTTTAGTATGTTCATGTTTCAAAAATGAGTATGAACTGCCCCTATGCGCTCAATTTTGAGGATGTCCATGTTTCAATATTCTGAGTATTTCTGGTATTTCAGAATTGAAAGCATTGGATCGAGATTTATTTGCATAGAGCATTTGCATTAGAGCATATTTGAAACAAAAAGTTTCCTAACAAAAGGAAACCATCGATTTACTCAGATTTGAAAGTGTCAATTTTCTCAGTGCACGAACGAAAATATACAATAACCACTTCCGATTTACCCGCAATTCCAAAAAGCGCTCTTTATCCGTAGTAATCTCAGAAAGTATTCTATATTTTGGAGATTTCAAAATGTATTGTTAAAAACAAAAATTCTTTTATTGCCACTGAATTTCGGAAACGTTTTTGAATATTTTTTGTACTGTATTAATCAGTTTTCTCAACACGAAATATCTGTTTAACATTTTCCTATTCCAAAAACATGTTTATTCATGTTAGTAATATGTATGGTTAGTAACATGTAGTGGTATGTATTCATGTAGTAGTTAGTAATAACATGTTTTCTAGACAAACATGAATCAAAATTAATCAACTACATAATTGAGAATGGATAGCATCCTAAAAACCGATATTCAAGTTAATTAATACGCTATAAAAATGACTCGGAAACATTTCCGAAAAAAAGAAACTTTGCTTTCATAAATTCTTCGCTAAATCGTCAAAATAGATCGCTTTCTAAAGCCAATGAACGCTTTTTGGAATCGTGGGTATAACTCGGAACAGGTTATTGGATATTTTTGTTCCTGGTGATATTATATTTTCGTAAATTAAGAAACATTTGTCTTTTTTTACAATGCAGAAAACAGCTACAACAGTTAACCGACATCCGCAACAGGTGGCCATTTCCTTCAAAACTGCTCGGAACGGTAGTAGACCCGATCACGGAAAATCCCAGCGGAAAAATTTAAAAGCTAAATTCAATAACCTTAACACATCTGCCAGCGGGTCCTCACTGTGAAAAAAGACAAATATTTCTAATTCTGGGAAAATATAATATACAAACTCTCCAAGATACCCACAATTCCGAAAAGCATTTTTTATCTTTAGAGACCTGAGAAACCAATATATTTTCGAGATTTAAAGACGCATTTATAAAAATAAATTTATTTTGCTTCCACTGATTTTCGGAAACGTTTTCGAGTTTTTTTTAAAACAGAATATCGCTTTTAAGATGCTATCAATTCTCAAATAAGCATTTTCGAGTTTAATAAACATGTTTTACAGACAAACATGCTTTTATCAGCATTAGCATTAACATTAAAATTATTATCATTTTCTTACTCTTGAGAGTATAAATTCAGTTAGCTGCTGAAAAGGTTTCCTTGAGAATTAATAGTATCCTAAAAAACTATGTTTGAGAAACCTGATTAATACTACTACACTATAAAAATTACTTGGAAACGTTTCCGAAGATCAATAGCTGCAAAAGAAACTTTGTTTCTATAAATTTTTCTTTGAATCTCGAAAATATATTGGTTTCTGAGTTTCTAAAGATAAAGGACGTTTTCGGAATTGTGTGCAACTCGATAGAGTTTATTGTATATTTTCGTACCTGTTTATTATATTTTCGTAAATTAAAAAACATTTATTTCTTTTTACAGTGCAGGCGTGCCGGGCCGTTTAATAGACCGGATGACCGCTGCTACTTCGAACTCACTGATAGATCTCCTATATTTATGGGATCTCAATCTATTTATACAGTCAAAAATACTAGGGTGTCGCACGCCGAGCCGAACTCGGAACTTTTTCACAATTTTTACAATAATGAAGATATTTTTAATGAAAATTGCAACAGATTTGCTTCTTTTTTGTTTGTGAAATATAACGATATCAGGAGAAGTGGTCGAAGAGGTCATCATCCATGGACAAGATGGGCTCAATTGAAAATTCCGTATTTCGGAATGTATTCACATTGCATACGATGTCACTGATCGAATGACTGTGCATTTCCAGCACTTTTCCTGATAACATTGCATTGGCAAATGGTTCGTTAAGAGAAGAGTGCACGTTTTTACCGACAATTTGGCGAGTAAAAAGTATAGTGCGCGAATTTGTGTTTCATTTTTTATTTGGAGGGGGGGGGGGGGACTGTACCATATCAAATATTACCAGCTACACAAAGAGTGGGGAACAGATTGAGAAAAAAACCCGGGGCTGAAAAAAAATCACGAAGTACACTGTAAAAAAAAATCCGTAAAAAAACGGAAAATGAACTGGCAGCAAAGTGGCTATCTATTCCCCGTTTCTTCACAAAACTTCTGTTTTCAAGATGGAAATTTCCCATTATTCAAGACGGGAACTAAATGTGAGCAATAGCGCAATATTTTAAAAATATCTAAATAATAATTATATATACTGATGCATATTTACACGAAACAGGTATCTGTATTGCGTATTACACCCGTTTTTAATCGCTTTGCCTTCCTGTGGATTCGAACCTCGATACTTGCCATTAGTGGTTGAATGCTTTTTCTCCTACACAAACTGGCCATATTTACCGACTTGACTATACGCCAAAACATCCATTACGAAAATTTAACTGGAATTTTTCCGTTTTCTCTCAATTCAAAAGGAACATTTCCGTTTGTCAAGTTTCTGAAGAAATATTCCTGTTTTTAACATTCAACGAGTAAAGTTAAAAAAGGAATGTTCCGTTTATTCCAGGAAAATTTACGCTTTCTACTCAAAATAGAAAGTTTCCATTAAAAGACAGAAACTTCACATAAAATGACCTGTATATATACGAATTTTTTTTTACAGTGTAGCACTGCACTTGGTTTTTTTGACGTGAACATGCTCACTAACATATGAAAAAAACTGACTGACCGATGGGACATTTTCAGAGTAACGAAGAGTAGCCACGCCGAACATTTGTAAAAAAAAAGGTAATCTTTGTGTGTTTCGCAATCTTTTAATCATCTGAACACTCATGTTTGACTGTATAAGTACGAGTAATAAATCATTCTTTTTGCCCATCTAATTCATGTATTTAAACAAAGTTATTGGAAATATTTCCAGTGAACGTCAATAAGTTTCCCTATTATCAGTTTTATTGGTTTTACACTTGCTAAACATTTATGGATGCTAGATTGACAAATATCAACATTAACCCTTTCCGGCATAGTGGTCCCACTCCGGGCACACCTAATTTTAATTCCAAACTTGCATTCGGCACCAAGAATATTTTAATAAAATTTTGCTTCTAGAATGAAAGCTTAAAGTAAGGAGTTTTTATTTTCTAAAAAAGTCGTTTGTAAATTCTGGTGTCAGTCAGTAATTTCGCATTTTACGAACAGAATTTGTCTGTGCCGGAAAGGGTTAAAATATTGGGGCAATATTGCATGCCAATGAATGTAATGTTGGACTAAGATATAGCCAATATCTTATGTGGGCGGTCTTAACAGAACAAGTCAGTTTTGGGTCAAATCAGTACAGTTTCATATTTCACAATGGAAAAATGATATCTATGGGCGGTTAAAAAAGTATAAGTCAAGGTGGAAGGTAACGAATGGTTTTAGTTAGTGATAATAATAATACAAGAAATAAATGTTCCCTATTACATATATCAGAGTACTCACTGCACAAAACCGAACAGTAACAATTATTACTTTACACTATCAAAATACATTTCACTGTGAAATACATTGATATTACCCAAAACAGGCGTACACAGTTTTTTCACTTTCCTCTAAAATTGCAATTTCGGACTTTCAAGACCGCGCACATAAGATATTGTCTTGCTATTAGGGGTGCAGATAGCATCTGAAGGGAGATATTTTGAAAGGGAATAATATTGTGGTTCTATTTTTTGGCAGTTTTTGTTATACGCCCCTTGTAAAAAGTCGTGGCAGTAAATTTAAAGTAAAAGACAACTCAATCCTTATATACACGCAACGCTTTTCAAAAGTGTTTATTTACCTTCTGGACTTGAGTTTGATTTGTTTTTTTATTGTGACTCAAACTTTTATGGCAACGATTTAGAAGGACAAGTTTCACCCTAGCATTAGACATTCCGAAAAGATTGGATTATTTTGGGTACATTCTCATTACTTCATGAGACAATTAGCAATCCAACAAATCACATTTAGGTATGGATTATAGAAATCAGAAGGTTGTAGACCCTGATCGTAAACCAGGATATATATTTTAGTTAATCTATCAATGTCTTCAGGTCGCACAGAGTATCGCTAATTGATACCTTTCCTGAGATAGACGGCGCCACAACTAGGCTCCAAGAGGTCATTCGACTAACGGAAGATTTCATATAAAAACGCATCAACAGAGCATTCTAAGAAGGTTAAGCAGGTTTCTTGTAAACATTTGGTGAAAGTTTCTCTTTTGTTTTGTTTTTGTTTATAATTAAATAGCTGTTATAGGAACAGTGTTTTTTTTTTTTTTTTTTTTTTTTTTTTTTTTTTTTTAATACTGGGCCTTAGGAATGTTTTGCTTCTATATGTAAACATTCCCAGATAAATGAGCTGCATTTCAAAGCTTCTGATTTATGAGACATTTTATTTATAAGGATTGTTGAAAAGAAGATCTAATTTGATAATAACAAATGTTATCGATGGAATTTTTGGAGATGAGATTTTTTTTTAATATTTTAGCTTAAACACCTTGCTAATTAAAATACATGGACAGGTGATTTCGATGAAAATAATTTAGTAGTTCCTTTTAGTTTCAATTTGCCAATAAGAAAAATTTGACACCATCGGTGTCAAAACGTGTGATATTTGTATGAATTCGCTAATAAAGTGGATTATGATTTTTGTTTTGTGTGCATATGTGACGAAAGAGCCCCCCATTCCTCTTGAAATGGCATTGGGAAGATTCAGGCAAGTCTAATTCATATGAATGACTGGCGAATTGTGTTGAGTATCGGTCAAGCTCGCTGTACAAAGTATAGAAAACTTCGGTTCTTGATTTCGTGTGCCTTTTTTTGTGGAATTGTTATCCCATGCCTTTTAAATGACTAACTATAAAATGCTGTTTCATTCTGTAGTTTTAGCTGAAAATGGATCCAAAGAGGGAAAGTTTTTTTAAGGCCACCTCATAGAAATTTTGTTTTAGCTGCATTGCAATTCTCGAGATTTTCTGATTCACTAGTAACTACCTGTACAGCAAGCATGGTCGGAGTGACGTAACTGTAACGTCCTCGCAAGTCACGTATGTCATTTCACATCTGTGATCAAAATCCTAACATTCTGTGACGTCACAATGTGACCAAAATGTGAACGTCTTGGAGATAATAAGAAAACTTCATAGGAAATTTTAACACATCTTACAGCAACAAGAAAATTACTTTTTGAGATTTTTTTGTGACGTTTCTGGGCTGTTACTGCAAGTTCTGTAAGTCACGTCACATTTGTGACTAAAATTTCAACGCTCCAGAGCGTTACACTACGACCAAACGGTAAATTTGGAAGAAACATTTATCAGAACAAAAATAAAATAAATTATCAATATTTAATTTTTAGAACTATACAATTTTTTAATCTTATAAAATGTAAAATTGAATTATATCATGCATTTTAATCTTTGGCATTGTCTCTCACTATTTAAATTAATACAATATTTTTAAAATAAATAAATAAATAACTATATATATATATACATGGTAGTTCAAAATTATTGAAAGCATTTCATGTTTGAATTAAAAAAAAGAACAAAATATGGTACGTACAGGTTTATTGTTTTCTTCGAAAGACAATTTAAAACAGTTTTACACAATCCAAAACAATCTTTGGTATAAGCTCGTGGTATAAGATAACAATAATTAAGTTAAAGGATGTGATCGTAATTATACCTCTGTCAGAAGTAGGTGGAAATCCTGCATCCGCCTAAAATTTCCAAATTAAATTTAAAACGAATGCTTAATTAAAAATAAAAACTCGTGCTGTGTACTTTTACGAAGTACTTCGGCTTATAAGTTTCTAGCTAAATAAATTATACAAGCAACGTAAATAAATCATAAATATTAGCTAGGAAAGATTATTGCCAGTTATACCTAAATAAGAAGTAAAAGAAATAATACATGATGCAGAAATAAGTAGAACAAAATTAATATTAAACACACATTATTTATTTACACATTATATACAAGTATAAATATGTACAAGCAAAAGAGCGTGTTGGCTTGATGCTTTGGATTGCTCTTCTAAAGCGTAACTGATTCTTAACCTGCAGGAAACTTTCTAACACAGATAAAATAAAAATTGCTCAGCTCTGAAGTAGCAATTCAGTTTAGGTTTTCTTTTTCAGTTGTGTTTCTATTATTATTATTAAATTATTTTTATAGTAAAAATTGATGTTTAACATCTGCATTTTATAACACATAAGAAATTAGTATAATTAAAGGAATTTGTCATTCATAGCTTGATTCTAAGCATGTATATGAGATATTTACATAAAATACTTTTAAAAAATGCTTTTTACGCTTATGATCTAAATTTTTATATTTTGTTTACATCAAAAAGTAATTTAATGCTTGATATTATTTTCAATATTTTTAATTTTTAATACTTTTTAACATAGTTGAAAAGTGTTTAATAATTTAGTTTGTCTGTCTGTCTGTTCGTACTCTTACCCACGTAAACATGCTCAGATTATAATGCAACTGATACATGTTATTGAGAATTAGAATGGCATATTCGATATTGAAAATGAAGTGCGTAGCATTATTATTTCGTTTACAGTGGCACTCAAAAATATTCCTTTACATTACGGTCTATGGGCAAAAACCGTTTGCAATGAATTTTAATGATGTTACAGTATTTCAAACATATTGAAATTGATATACATCACTGAGGTGCACTAACAGATGCTTACAGTAGAATAGGGTGTGCATAGCATTTATCGTTCATTTACAGGAACACACAAGAGTATTCGGTAACAGTACTGTAGATGTGCAATAATTGCTGGAATTGCATTTTTAATTGTGGTATGAGTTTTTAATTTTAACTATTTCTTTTTATATATTACTTAGTGATCCTATACAGGGCTGCACAAAATCTCGAGTACATTTCCGTTTATTGACAGAAATTGCTAAGGGGGAATTTTCAGCTATGCTATGCGTTTCCTAACTGAACTAAATTTTATCATACTTTAGTATACAAATCTGCAGATCATATTTACAAATCTGTATACAAGAATTTTAATATTTTTCTGAATGTGATGGTAATTTCTGAAAATAGGTTTTCAAGTGCGTTATGCGTTTTCAAAATTGTTTACTTGGATTCTGGGCGTGGCTAGTGGAGCTCAAGCTGAAAGGTAGGCCTCCCCACCCAGTTTGACTTTGACCTTGTTTACTTAGACATCAGTTTTCACTTTATTAATCTGTGAAGTTTTTTTACAGCATAAATTTATGAATATGTTTCATAATCTATACTTAACGCATGATTTGTAGGTCTTGTTATACTATAATACAGATAAAATAATATAATTTTGTAAATCATTTACTTTTATGCCATTAGGTAAAATGAAATAGCGATTAAGAAGTCACAATAAAAGCACAGTGGTAATGAGTTATCCCAAAAGTTGGGAATAGCCAGAATGAAGTAATAAATCATTTTACGAAATGAAAAATATTAAAGACGTACCTGCTAAACTTCCGTTTTTTACCTCACAGGCTATCAAAGTCTGAGAGCTAATGTGCCCACCGGTTCTTTATGTATGTATGTATGTACGTAATGGGATAACTCTTGATAGAAATTTCCATTTTGCTTCAAATTTTGTTTATAGGTTCATTGTCATAAGGCGCTTCCCTGATTAGTTTCGGGGGTTAAATGGTTAAATATAAAGGTAATAACGGGGGGCTAATCACCCCCTTAATTTACATAAATGGGTTTTTCATGCAGAATTATCTGATTTGCTTCAAATTTTTTGTATAGGTTCATTGTGATAAGGCGCTTCTCGGATTCCTTTTGAGGGTTCATTGGTTAATTATAAAGCGGGGGACGGGAGGCTAATCCCCCTTAAATTATTGTATATTTCTTTAATTTTCGAGGGGCATTATTCTTTGAAATAAGAGTATAATATACAATTAGTGTGAATAGCCTTTGAGCTCAATGCCATCAGTTTAACTGGCCACTTTTCTTTTATTTATAAATGAAGTAAAAATAGAAATTTTATAAAACAAAAGATGTTAATTATTCGATAAGCTCGATTAAATTCGATTAACTCGATTAAACTAGAAACATTTCATTAAGTATTTTTTCTGGTGGAAATTGTACTTATTTGACTTTTTAAAAATCGCAAAGTTAGCAGCTACGATATTATCGCAATTTTAAAAACCCAGGTACAACTACAGCGTTCCAGGAATTTTTAAGTATATATGTATATATATATATATATATATATATATATAACCATAAATGAAACATTATCATAACACCAACTTAAACCATGAAATAATTAAGTATGAAATAATTAGTTGACAATGAAAGATTCCCCAACACACTTAATATGGAATCAAAAAACATTGAAAGAATAAGAAATTAAATAAAAATTGAATCAATGGAATAAATGAATTAAATGAAATGAAATTTGTGGAATTTAGACAGAATTATCAAGTCCCAGTTGCCTAAATACCACAAATAAAATGAGATGTTTCATCTTCATATTAGCCAAACATTGCTAAAAAATATGATATTGGGACTACATCTCAAATAAAATGATTCAAATCAGTGATAAAATAAAAAATAAAATACAATATAAAAAAGGAAAGAAACCATACTTATAAAAAATCCATAAAGATGAAAAGAGATATAAATAAGATACCTTGCAGTTCATGAACCATCATGAAAACTCCAACATGACGGGGGAATGAATTGCATAAAAAATCATATCGTGTTGCCAATTTTAGAAATATAAATTGCTTAGAAATATAAATTGCTTGCACTGATGCCAAAAAGAATGTTAAAATATAATGGATTATAAAATAAACAGGAACATTAGTGCTGCCATCTAGTAGTAAAAAAAAAAAGTGGATATAATCTGAATCGAAGGAATAGAATGGAAATAAATGTTTCATAAATCAACCAAATTACTAACTTAATTGATACCAATTAGTTAAATAATAAATAAATGAAATTAATTAATAAATAGAAAATCGAATTATATTAAAGGATGTATTAATGTATAATACTATGTTAAATAAGTATTAAGATGGAAAAATTAATAATAAAAAACAACTTAAAATAGTGCTGCCCTCTAGTGGTAAAAGTAAATATAAAGTATGGATGGAAATTAGTTTTTAATAATTAAACCAAATTACTATCTTAATGATAGCCATTAGTTAAATATTAAATAAATGAAATTAATTAATAAATAGAAAGTTGAATAATATCTAAGTAATGGATGTATAAATTAATAATACTATGTTATAAAAAATAGTAATATGAAAAAATTAATAATTAATGCAACATTAAAAATGTACCATTAAATGTCAACAACAATTAAATAACTGTACTAAAAATGCAACATCATTTAAAATAAATTAAATTAAAATACTAAAGATTTGAATTAAGAATCAAAGAATTTAAAATTAATATTGAGTAAATATTGAAATGAATTAGTCACACAAATGTGGCTTTAAACAAAGTTAAATTAAATAAAAACACTAAATAAAATTAAAACATATTATATCAACACTGTATAAAAGTAAACATTATCTTAGAAGTAGATATGATATTGTCCTCCAAAGGTATTAATCCAAATCATTAGATCAAATACATTCTTAATATTAATGAATATAAATTCATTTAAAATAATTAAATAATGAATAAGTAAATCTAACTAAATTAAAATACAAAAGAATAACACATCACAGTCCATTATAAAATGTGTATGATCAAACAATTGTGTAAATCAAAATAGCCCCCTTTTTTTTTTTTTTTTTTTTTTTTTTTTTTTTTTTTAAATATATAAATTAACCATGCGTATTTTTCCATACAACGCCGCCACACACCTCCTCAATCCAACGTCTACCCACCCAACCGTCCTATTATAATTTTTTTTTTTTTTTTTTTTTTTTTTTTTGTAAATATTCATAAGATTATATGATTTTTTTATACATTTTTAAACGCATGTGTTAATTTGGTTGTAAAGATCAAATAGGAACTAGCTATATATTAAGGAATAAATGAATTTTTTTGGAAAACCATGTTGTAATGCGTCAAAGATAAGTTTTTTAATATTTTTGTTAATAAGTTGAGAGGAACATAAACTTTTTATTCTATAAATATGATTAAGGAGTATATTACGATATACAGAATTATGAAGACATGATTTAAAATTAGTAAATGAATTAACTTTAAATTTAAATTCTTTACGTTTATCAAATAGATCTATTATTGTTTTGTTATCTTTTAGTGTAATATTAAGATCTAAAAAGTTAAATATATATATATATATATATATATATATATATATATATATATATATATATATATGTATTCATTTTAATTTATCATGCACACTAACGTGGTTTTAAAAAAAATCACCGTGTTTCACCCACGTAAGTGCAAGGTTCAGGAAAAATCTTCTACAGCAAATTATATAACCTAGCAACAGCTAACGTTTCGACGCTATATAAAACTGTGTACTCGTGAACTGCTACAGTCTCTGCTGGAGCTGAAGTTCTCTTATGCTAAAGCGATTTCTTACGAATCAAACGTCGTCGTAGCACACTTGGTCCAGATGTGAGTGACATTAAAATTCTTAATAAATATAATTTTAGTTAATGCTGTTCGTGTTTTTCTTTAGTTTAAGAATAATTTCGGCATCTGTGGCATTAAAAGTCCGGACATTTCCAAACTTTTCTTGCTAAAGTCGTCTTCTTTCATAAAATGAAATAATAATATGACATAAAGATCTTGTAAAATATTTAAATTAAAAAGATTTTTAAAAGTGTACTGGGTAACTTTAAAAATATCTTAAAAGATAAGCCGTAAAAAAAAAAAAAAAAAAAAAATCATGTTTCCCACGAGGAAAGTCTTGATTATTTCATGCCGATTTCGGTTTTCACTTATTTCTTTTCGAGTAAGAGCTTACATTAGTTCTTTTTGAAAAATTATGGGATAGGTGCACATGAAACATTCAATTGAAAGATAAATCGTTATTATATATACACTTTTTAAATGTAGATCTATTTAACAGCACGCATGCTATATCAAAATGTAATATAACATGTGCCATGTATTTATTTCTTAAAGAATAATTAATGAAAATTAACCTACCATCATGTCAATTAGCTCAACATAACTAATGAGTTCTTGCCAGCAATAACATTGAATCATTGTTTGTAGATGTTTTAATCCTTTCTTTTTTAGTTTTACGAACTAACGTTCTTGAATAATCTTCTGCCTTTCATGTAATATTATTTGTGTAGCGTAACGCCTTTTAAACGTGAAAAGAATTACATGAATATATGCATGGAAACCTTGTATCATTTACTAAACGTTTTTGCATGATTTATCATGAATAGTTGATAGATAACGTTTGAATAGAAATTTCTTCCTTACTTGCAACCCGTGAGATTTTCGCTCCACATCAAGTTGCATCGGATGAAGCAAAAAAAATTCTTATTTTAATCTTGTACATAAAAAATGACGAATAATGTTGTGTATGTGGAAATTTACACTCTAAAATTGGGAGGAGTGAGAAGTTGACTCTTTGGAAGAGTGAGAGGCATTTTCACTCTCTTTGGAGTGAATTTTATAAAAATGCACTCTCTAAAGAGTGGAATTTTCCACTCCCTAGAAAAGAGTGAAATATGTCACTCCGTTGCCGAGAGTGACTGTCTCACTCCTTTGACAAGAGTGAAATGCTTCACTCCGTTGAAGAGTGAAAGCCTGGCATTATGTAATTTTGTCCCCATATATTTATTGAGAGAAACGAAATTATCATTTTTTTTTAGGTAGATTTCGTAAGAAATGCTACCTATTACATTCTCTCCTATGTTGGAATTTCTGAAAAATTTTGCAGATATACGCCGATCGTGATCCCTAGAACCCCAACCCCCCTCCCCCCCAGTTCAAAACTTTATCTATCTATCTATCAAGTTTGATTTTTTATTGAATTTAACACGGTAGCGCAAGCTTGGCAATTCAAGAGCGATTGAAACTTACTTCAAACTTGCGAAATGTCACATGATAAACCACGCAAGATGTTCCTTGAATCGGAAAAGATATAAGCTGCGCGCGCAGATGTAGATGTTGCCGGTTGCCGCCTTGCTGTATTTTGTTTTGACGAAGATGTATGTCGTGAATCGTGATCCTTGTCGTGATCTCAGATGATTTTCAAGGTAAGTTAAAAAATATATTTTAATAATATTTTGTACTATTGCTTGCAGTAATAATCTATACCTCAATAAAAGTCGTACTCATATTTATTTTATGCATACTAGTTTAGTTTTCATTCGTGGCGAGTAAAATGAAAGTTCTAACGTTCTAAGCCTAAGTTGAACTCGTAAAAGTCGTATCATCGTAGGCTACGTAAAAGCTTATAAATGTACCACTTTTATATATTTATATTTCGATAACGTTTGGCGAAATCTGATAATGGATAATTCATTTCTTTCTAGTTGCTACTCCTAAATTAACGCATGTATTTATAACATATTTTAGTAAGCAAATGAAAAATAATCTTAAAGATAGAAAAAAAAAAATATATATATTATATGGTTACATACTTAAAAGAAAAGGTAAACAAACATTTTGCCTTTTAAGTTTCAGTGTAGGCTGAGATCTTTCATTTTAATCTCAACGAATGAAAAATGAATGTGCTTAAGCTTAAACCAAAATGTATATACAATTTTTAGCGCCGATTGAATCAGAGTTTCCAAGTTTGTTTGTTTTTGTATTTTACTACTTTTAAAATTTGTATTATGCTTGATGATAGGGATTATTATTATTGTACTGATTTTAAATGTGTTAGAGAAACAATCTGTGTATGTTAACGTCTGTTTATAATATTGTTTTATTACTTTTTGTATTCAGAGAGGGGGTGAGCAAAGAGCAACCAGACTTGATAGTAGGTTATATGTAATAATTCGAAACAATGCCCTATAAGTAGCAAAACTGCAGGGAATAGTTCTTACTTAATAAAATAAAAAATCTCTTTAGACAATAACTAAACTGTTGATTAGTTGGAGGAAGCTTATTTAAATTATTAAAAGAAATTTTATGTTAAAACTGATGACTGGGTGTAAAATTGTATTTGTCAAAATGAAATTTATTAATATGTTGTTAATTTATTATGTTGTTAAATTTATTAATATGGTTGTTATCAACTTTTCCTCACCTTTTTTATAATTACTCTTAATTTTGTGCATTCTTGAATCAGTGATTCTTGGGTGGGATTACAAAAAAAGTTGCCTAAAATTTAAAAATGCTATGCCAGCAGCTTTTATTTTTTTATGTTTATTGGTTTTTGTATAATGAAGTATTTTTAGTTTAAAAAAAAAAAAATTAAGTAATAAATTGTGTAATTTAACTAACTTTTAAAAAATTTAATTTTATAATTTTAATAAACAGGGGTGGGGAAATACATGTTTTTACTCACTACTGGTGAGCGGATTTTCTGACAGGGCGAGTGAATTTTTAGGAAGTCTGAAAAATTGCAGACTATAGAAGATATGCCAAAAACTTTATTTTTTTTACTAGTTCACTATATTTTGTAACTTTCCAATTGACTGTTTAATTTTATAGAAAAAAAATATGAAAATGCATTGTAGCAGTAGCAATTGACTATTTTTGAAGACGTGCATTTTGTCATAACAATTTTCAATTCTATGCTGACTGGTAAGATTACTGAAAATTGCCCAGCCCTGTTAATAAAGTAACATACATATCAAAACAGTGATTTGTAGTCAGAGTTGAAAAATAGTCATTAGATTTAAACAACATACAAGTCTTATTTAAATTGACTTTTGACATTTATTTTTTAACTTAAATAGTGAAATATTTTTAATTTGAAAAGCACTCACTTAATGAAATAATATATTTATTATAACTGATTTAAAGAACTTTATTGGATGTGTAACAGTCTTGTTTACTTCCTTAAAAATTAGTCATTTAATAAAAACACCATTTTTTACTATTGAAAACAGCTTTAGGAATAATAGATGAAGAATATTATTTATTTTTACTCTTATTTTTTTTAATGATATTTTTATGTAGGGGAGACTAGTACACAGTGGACTACTTTTTCAGTTAAAATTTTTTTTCTTTTAACAGACAAACCGAACTGCATGAAAATATTTTTGAATATTCCTTAAACCTTTATACATTCATCATAATTTTCTCAGAACACAGTTTTTAATACATTTTTCAAGAAAATATTTTTTATATGCACCCGTAAAGTGGACCAGTGTGCCCCAGAAGTGGGGCACACTGGTCCACCCACCGGGACACAGTGGACCGCTATTAGGTATTATCTGAAATACAATATAAATCTATTTTTTATTAATCTAATTCTTTTTTATTTCCCCTTTATCCACAAAATAATATAGTAATATAAATTTACAAGTAACATTTTGAAACAAAAACAAAACAAAAAAATTAATTATATTTTGGAAAATAATAACAGATTAATACAGGAACAATTACAATTTAATTGAAGTTATTACTTAAGTACAAAAAATCAGCGCACATTAAAATTTGCAAATGAAATTCCAAAATACTTATGAGTAAGATTGAGCCTGGAATTTTCCTGAAATACTTTTGGGTCTGGGAGCAACATTATGAAATCATTGACATCAACAACAGATTCATCTACAGTTTCAGGAAATATAAACTGATTTCCATTCAATTTGCATCTCATGAATCTTACTTGAATAGAATCATCGCCAATTAGACTACAGTTATATTTATCAAAGGCAGTAAATACAAAACAAAATATTTCTTACTATGTTAAATAAATTGTTATTTTTCTTTGTTTACTTTATTTTACAGTTAAATAATTACTTTAAAACAATATTTCTTTATAGAAAATAAGCAATTAAATATTTTGAACATTCTGCATTACAGGATCAGAGTGGATTGTGGACCACTGTGCCCCATGTTGAAGTTCAATAAATAATCATATTAATATTGTTTATTATAGCTTTCTTTTAAACATATTAACTTTAAAGTTAAATAAAAACAAGTTATCTCAGCTTTGCAAAAAAGCTGTTTTATCTTATTTATCTACAACCTTTAATTACTAAAAAAATAAAAATATGATGATGAAAAATTTTACTTTTTGAAGCTCAAAACAACCAATCAGGATAAAATAGTTCAATCTGAGCTAAACATATTTTCTGAAGGCTATAAATAATCTGTGCAGTGCTGTTGACTATTAGGATAGAAGAGAAGCTTTAAAAAAAAGTAAATAAATAAAATATTAGGGGTGGTCCACTGTGCCCATAGGTCCAGTATATACCGGTTTCCCCTAGATGTAATATTGTGTAAATATATTTTTTTGAGAATTTTTTATAGATATTTTCCTTTTTTGCGTTTATTTTTAAATATAATTCCAGTTGTGAATGCTTAAAAAAGGAAATTCTAAAACTACTTGGTATTGGCTGAGTACTCGGCTAAAATTTGAATAAGTACCAAGTACTCGGCAAATTGGCTGAGTACTCTGTACGGCTATAGTATTTTCATTATATGTTAAAACATTGAAAATGCTGATAAATATTTTTGTTTTAACATTGTACTAACTTTTTACGATTGTGCAAAAACACGGTTTAATGAACATATGTTTATAAATATTTAGTTTTTCCGCCATCTTAACAAATTTGATACAATACTAAAATGCCAATCCAAACATAGTTTATTTTAAGAAAGAGTTGATTCAAAAAGAAAAAAAAAAGGGGGGCTATTAAAAATTATACTACAAGATATGCATTCATATGGTGTTCCTGTGTACTAGCTATAAAATAGCAGTTTGTATGAGATGACCTTGCTGCTAATTTAAATATTTATGGATTACATATCATCAGTGCAGTAGTACTTAAAATTAAGATTTTTATGTGCATTAAGAGGTTTTTTTTTATCATATTTCAGGGAACAAATGTGTTGTTGGTCTGCATGATAAATTTGGCGATTTTTTTTTCGCGCCAAAATGCCGTTTCCGAAAATGATCGCCAAACTGAAACCGCGCGAAAAACCCGTTTCCAAAATCGAGTGACCACTTGCAAAAGTCAATAAAAACTGCGTTTATTTTTAAGAACGAAAAAAAAAATTAATAATTTTAAAACCTTTAATTCTATGTCAGGGGGGCTCTGCCCCCCTGAACCCCCCGTTAAACATCGTAATTTGAACTGAAATTTATAAAAATTTAAATTTTAAACGGAGTTAAAAATCGTAATTTCAACAGAAATTTGTAAAAATTAAAGATTTAAACTTTTAAAAATGATCACTAGATTAGAAAGAGAATTTCATTGGTGCTTCAGAATTGCCCCGTTAAACATCGTAATTTGAACTGAAATTTATAAAAATTTAAATTTTAAACGGAGTTAAAAATCGTAATTTCAACAGAAATTTGTAAAAATTAAAGATTTAAACTTTTAAAAATGATCACTAGATTAGAAAGAGAATTTCATTGGTGCTTCAGAATTGCGATCAATTTTGAAAACGCATTTTCAGCACGAAAAAATACAAATAAAAAGCAAAATTGTACTTACATTTTGAAGACAATTTCTTGAACTTTCAGGAAAACACAAATAAAAGAGTGCAGAAACAAAAAAAAAAGAGCGGAAAAATTTAGATACCAAAGAAAAAAATTTAAAAAAATCTATATACAGGGTGCATGCGTTTAAAAAACAATTACAAAAAGATAATAAAAAATTTGAAAACCCAAAATAAACATAAAATAGGCAACAAAAAGTAAAAAAAAAAAACGCAGCAAAAAAAAAAAAAAAAAAAAAAAAAGTGGGAGGGGGGGGGGGGAGAATTAATCAGAATCCGAAAATTCTGAAGAATCAGACGACGATTTCGAAGTATCAGACGACGAATTCGAAGATCCATTAACCGGCCCTCCCTGAACAATATGCCAGTCCCTCCAATCAATATCTCGAATAATTTCGAGAAAACGCGTGAAAGGATCCACGTTTTGTGAATCACAAATACACCTAAACATGAACCATGCGATGTACCCTCCAAAATCTCCTTGACGATTGTATGCCGGCAAAGAGGCCTTGAAGTGACGCCAGGTTGACTCAATCAAGTTTGTATGTGCTCCGGTCTTTGGATCTTTGAAATTCACCGAATGATTTACCCTTAAGTGATCATAATTATTTTTTGACAACCGGTCGTAACCCTTCCAGCAATCAGAAATAACAGTTGTTCCAGGCTTGATCCATTGCTTAATAAGACCTAAGAGAGTATCCGCTGTTCTGTCGTGCACAGCAACCATGAAACAGCGCCCCGAACCGCGCTCTATACCGCCAAAAACCCACTGACCCTCAACGAAATGACCACGGTTACATTTCCGTTTCCCAATTTTGGACTCATCCACTTCAATAATTTTACCCATTCCCCCAATCTCTTCCGTATTATCGCGTATATAATCGATTAATACGTCAGTGCAATACCTTCGCCAATCGGCCATAGCATGTTCATAAACACCGAGGTCTCTATGAATGTTTTCAACACTGGAACACATAAAAAATTCAAAAACCAGTTGAAGAATGATGGGAATGGGAAGATTGCTGCCGGTAAAAAAAGAATTATGCCTAATAGACTTAGCGGCATTACAACGGCCAGATCCAAGATCAACGCCGCAATACCACTGCCGCTTGTCTACAAGTCGCTTTCGCTTGATCAAATGCATGTCCGAGAATCACACTTGTGGCATTTCATTTGATCATGAAGCAAAGAGGACTCAAATAAAAAATCAAAAAAAAGTTCCATGCACCCTACCATCATATAAAAAAAAGCCCTATTAGGCAAAGGGGATTTCCCAAGACGATCCTTATAGGGGCTGTCATCATCCGCTCGAATCTGCAACTCTTTCTTATATTCTTGAATCACGTAAGCCATCGGCACTTTTTGAATATCCTTCCTTTTCGCAGAATTAGAAGCAGAAGCCATAATCGAAAAAAAAATGAAATCAAACTAGAAAATATCCAAAAAAAAATAAAATAACGATGCTTGGATGCTCGCAAAAGTAGGTCAAAGGCAAGTGCGTCGCAAAAAGAAATGACAGACGCTGACCAACGCGGGAAAAAGCTACCGTTATAATTTCAAGAAACAGGTTTTATAAATGCGCAAAAGTCAAAAAGTGCACACTGCGCAAGTCCGTTAAAAAAACGACATCCAAGGCGCAAAAGATGACTCTCCCCCTCCTCCCTACCCTCAAAGCCAGAAGAGCGGCTAGGGTTGCCATTAAATAGGGGGTTTGGCAGGGTTTAGAACAGGGTTGCCAGAAATGCACGTTTATCGCCAAAGTTGGCGAGATTTTTTTTCGCGTATATTTTGCAGACCAACAAGACATCTATACCTATTTCAGTATTGAAATATAACAATAAGAAATAATTCTTTGTTCAAAATTGAAATGTACTAAAACCTCTCCAATTCAAACAAATTGGGACCAAAGTCTATTTGAATTTGCTGATTTTTTGGATTATCTGAATGATAAATTATTACAGTAACATATATTAAAAATTATTATTATTATTAAACTACATAATGCATAATAATTTAATTAAAATTACATATCAGGACTCTAATTTCAGGATGGATTCACATCGAAATTTTTGAAATCCCTTTTGGGCAAGAGACTCCTGACCAAAATATTTTATCACTTTCAGGAGAATTTTTCTTTTTTAAACGACGATCAACTTCTGTGACCGACTGAGGAATTTTGCTATATTTTCCCGCTACCAAACAACGCATTTAGTTTTTTTTTTTTTTTTTTTTTTTTTTTTTTTTTTTTTTTACCACAACAAACAAATTTTGTGATTATTATATTTTTTCTACCACAACAGAACGACAAATTTCGTAATTTTTTTTTAAGCAACTGATTGCAGAATTTCACAGCTTCTTGTGACAGATTGACAAGATTCAGGATTTTTTTTTTTTCCTTCATCAGACTAAAAATTTTTTTTTTTTTTCTACAACTGACAGACAAATTTTGAAATATTTTCCATGACTGATTGATGAATATCTTGATATTTTTCACCGACTTATTAACAAATTTTGCAATATTTTCCTGTGACCAATAGATGATTTTCTTCCTTGAAACTGACACATTTCTCTATTTTTTTCTGCAGCTGATTGACGAATTTCTTCTTACGATAGTTTGACAAAATTCACGATTTTTTTCCTCTGGTCCAACTGAAAAAATTTTCCCAATTTCTCTTTAGCCTTGACTGACTGACAAAATTCACAATATTTTTTCTATCACCGATTGACGTACATCATGATTTTTTTCCCATTGACTGCAGAAAAGATAAAAAAGGGCAGTAAGGGCCACCGGTCGCTGCATCCTCCCAAATTGTTTTAAAGTCTGCAGTAAACAAAAATAAGATTAGAAGAACTGGAAAGATCTTGTAGTGCACTTGAAAAGAATAAAATAAATCCGAATTACAAGGAAACACATATAGAAACACAAAATTAGTTGATCTGTTCAATTCACAGAAATTAGGACTTGACAATTACTATTTATAGTTAAACTACAATTCCCATGTGATATAGGTGAAAATTAGCAGTCACCACTTGCCATGTGGTGATTAAAGTTGTAAAAGTGGCAATTAAAAAATTGTCATTGATCGCCACGCCTGCACAGTCACTTTCCAGTTACACATTCCATTGTAATCCTTGAACGACTGGCGAATTTTGTGATTTTTTTCCTAAGAACGTGTTAAGAATTTTGCGATCCCCCCCCCCCCCCCTGATTGATTGACAAATAGTGCAGTTTTTTTTCGGCCCTGACTAGCAAATTTCGTGATAATTTCATGTGACCGACTGGCGAATTTCACAGGTTTGTTCCATGATCGATTGACGAATTGCACGATTTTTTTTCATGATGAACTCACAAGTTTCAGCTCGTGAACGACTGAAGAATTTTGTGATTTTTTTTCTTACGATCGACTGACAAATTTCTCAAATTTTCCCTGCTAGCCAATTCAAGAATATCGCAATTTTTTTCCTGCTACCAATTGGCTAATTGTGCAGTTTTTTCTTGCGACCAATCGGCAAATTTACATATTTTTTCCCTGCAGCTTACTAGCGAAATTCGCGGGGGTTTTTTCATGCGACCGACTAAAGAATTTCCCGATTTTTTTCACGCGATTAACAAATTTAGTCATGAAAATAAATTTAGGAACTTCAGTGTGGAATATCACACTCTCATTATGTTTTGTAGTTTTGTATATATATTATATAACATTTATTTATTACATAAATTAGTTGAAAGTTTTTAAAGAGTATACAAACTGAAAATATTCTTTCATTTTACATTACTAGGAACGTGGATTAAAAAAAGACTTGCTAGAACAACATTCTCCAGTATGAAGCCCAACTGAAAGAAAAAAAATAAAGAAAAAGTTTCATTCCTTACTTGTAAGTTGCAATTTTCCCCCTTCTTCCCTTATCTCATTTTCATTATACTGATAGAAAGAGTTATATATATATATCAATTTTATAGAAATTCTAAAAATTACACATACACATATATACAGTGACCTCTCACTTATACGCGATGTTCATTAATTACTTTCTTGTAGCACTATTTTAAAATAGTAAAATTCGATTTATAATTTCTGCAATTTAATAAGGCTAAAATTCTATTTAAAAAAAAAAAAAATACTGAAAAGTAATTTTTGTGTACCACATATAAGTGAGAGATCACTATATATATATATATATAGGGATGCAACGGATAGAATTTTTGCCGGATACCAGGTATCAAATATCTGGCACAAAATTTTACCCAATATTTGGTATCCGGCCGAATACTTTCTTGTTTTTAATTTCAATAGTAATATTTCTATTTTATGCTTGCTTAAAGAAGAAAAACTTTAATTTATTATAATTTTATTTATGTCATTCAAATGTTAAATAATAGATTTAAATTCATTTTTTAAGTTAAGTTACTTAAAAACAAATGCATTGTAGTACCGTATTTACCTGCGTATAGGTCGAGAAATTTTGGACAAAAAAAGACTTTAAAATTGTGGGGGTCGACTTATGCGAGGGTCCTTAATTTTTTTTTTTTAAACCAGAAGTCAAAAATGCCCTTCTGAAAGACAATTGTTCTCTTCTCGCATTCCATAACACAATGACGTCATTTACTGTCGATTTCCATACCAGGAGAGAAAAAGAGGAATTAATTGTTTTTTAATTGCCCAATGGGTTAAAGATGCGTGGAATCAAATTCCTTCTGAATTTATTATAAAATCGTTCAAGAAACGATGCATAAGCAACGAACTAGACGGCACCGAAGATGATGCCATTTTCGAAAGTGATAACGACGATTAAGAATGTAGCGATACAGAGATTGAAAACATGTATCATGATGAGCCGATGACAACGAAGGATTTTTGTGAATTGTTTGGCGAGTCCGACACTGAATCGGACCTTGAATCCGTTTAACTTTGTATATTACTTTAGTATATTATTACCGTAATTTCGTGCGTATATGCCGCCCCTCAGACAATTCGATTCCCTACCAGAATTTATTTTAAATAAAATGTGACTTACTTTTGCTTAGCACTTATTTGACATTTTCAATAAAATTTCCGGTTTGAAAAAGTCTTAACTAAGATGCGCGAAATTACGGTATATTCATTAGGGTATATTTAGTACTTTTTTTTCAGATGATTTCGAATTAATGTAAAAAAAAAAATTAAAGTTTCTTTATTATTGTATATTTAGTACTTTCTTTTTTTTTCAAGTGAGTTTGAATAATGTATTTTTTTTTTTTTAATTTCTTGATCGGAAAAGTGGGGGGGTCGACTTATACGCGGGATTTTAAAAAAAATCAAATTTCTTGATCTGGAATGTGGGGGTCGACTTATACGCGGGTAAATACGGTAATTAAATATTGATATTTAATCATGTTTTGCCTTTGCCTATTCTAATACACATATTAGTAGTTTTTTCATTTATTCAGTGTCATTGAACATAAAAAGATAAACAATTAAGTAATTTCTCTGTTTTTCATACTTATAAATCTTTGTTATTTATAAATATTAAACATCCTATTGAAGTGGCTTTTTCTTTTCCAACATACTCGTACATATTAGTACTTACCTTACTCATGACAAATGTTTTCTAACAGAATTTAAATAGAGAAACTCCTCATTGTAAGTATCTTGTTTTGTAGTACAAAAGGGACAGTTAACTATTGAAGAAAATGACACAATTCTTTTCATGTCAGTATTACTTTACCACAGCTAGTTTTTCATCCATAGACAAAAAAAAAAGAATAAAATCATTTTTATTTTAGGATTGTTGAAAACACAAGAAAAGGAGACCATCTGAGATTGAACACTTATTCTCAGATAC
The DNA here is from genome assembly GCA_963931845.1 of Maratus michaelseni. Classification (NCBI taxonomy): domain Eukaryota; kingdom Metazoa; phylum Arthropoda; class Arachnida; order Araneae; family Salticidae; genus Maratus; species Maratus michaelseni. The sequence continues at coordinate 72,425,163 of OZ007599.1, read as the reverse complement.
AGGAAATATTTGTGATAAAAAAATATAACAGATTACAGGCTGAAAATGCTAAGCACCTAATGTTCCTACATAATATATATATATATTTTTTTGTCATTGTTTATTTATAAATATTATATTTTCATGTTCAAAATATTATAGTTTCATATATAAATCCTATAATTTCATTTTTGTGACAATGAGAATTTCTTTCTATTAACATTGTTTTAATAGGATAGCACATTAATTTCGCACTAGCTTTTTCTGACAATGTTAAAAATATAATAAAAAAAAATTTGCTATTCGGCAACCAGATATTGAAGTATTCGTCCGGACAGAATATCTGTTTTGAGTGCTGAGTAAGCAGGATATCCGACAGGAGCTTGATATCCGGTGCATTCCTAATATATATATATATATATATTCCTAAATGCCACAATAGCACCAAAATTTTGGTTTAAAATTTTACATTCATTATATATGTGCTTTTTCTTATTTCAAAATTAATTTGCTTGTAATTCCAGTTTCATTCACTCATTTCACATTTTAGCAGTAGAAGTGGTTTGCTCTTGAAAGGGTTAAACATTCAACATTAACAATACTTTTATTTATATAACATCATTAATTGTACAGTGGAACCTTGCTAACTGGGACCCTTTTAACTCTGATCTCTGGATAACCCGGACTAAGTCTGCTTGAGTTTTGAATTTCCAAAACAGTATTTTTTTGCTCATTCCCATTACATTTTGAAAATATATTTTCTATCCTAAAACTTTCTAATGGCTATGATTGCAAGTAAAAAGAAGGCGTTTCAGGTAGTGGGGCTTTGCCTAAAGGCTGGAACAGTGCATAGATCAGGGGTCGATGCAGGTTTTTTTCCTTGGGGCCCATTTTGTAAATAGTAAGTTATTTTGTGAAATTTATTTTTTATAAAAAATAACATTTTGCAACGAAAGATGAAATCCAACTACTGAAACTTAAACAGAGCATTTAATAATAACTTCTTTAAGTCCTGCTAAAGTTTTTCTTTCTGGTGAACTTGTTTTATTTACAAATTACACATTTTAAAACTTAACAAAATTAAAATAATTAATGAATGCAGGGTTCGCACAGACTCCTTAGACTCCTTGGAAACTCCTTAGAAATGAAAACATTCCCAAGTAGTACTTAGAACTACTTAGATAAGCAAACGACTCCTTAGAAACTCCTTAAATTGTATTGCGGCTTCGGACGCAAGCGATGTTGCTGCCGAGGGAAAAAAATCGTAATTGTAAAATGCACGGTAAATCCTTTATGCACGTCATTTATCTGAAGCACAGCATCATGCAAAAATGCGAATTTCCCCCCAGAAGATCACGAAAAAACACGAATTTCCCCCAGAAGATCACGAAAAAAACACGGTTTCCATCAAAAGAAGGCAAAAAAACGTCAGTTTCGTCAAACGATCGAAATAAAACGCGATTTCCATTAAAAGATCACGAAAAAACGCGAATGTCTCCCAGAAGATTGCGAAAAAACGTGAATTTACCCACAGAAGATCGTGAAAAAAAAACCGCGAACTTATCCCCAGAAGATCGTTTATAAAAAAAAAAACGCGAATTTCTCCCAGAATATAACGAAAAACACGCGAATTTCCTCAAAATATCACGAAAAATGCAAACTTCCTCAAAAGATCACGAAATACACGCAAAAAACGCGCATTTTCTAGAAAGATCGCAAAAAACATGTGAATTTCCTCAAATGATCGCAAAAAACACGGCAATTTCGTCAAAGGATCGCGAAAAACACGCAATTTCCATCAAAAGATTGTGAAAAAACGTCAGTTTCGTTAAACGATCGAAATAAAGCGTGAATTTCATTAAAAGATCACGAAAAAACACGAATTTCCCCCCAGAAGATCGTGAAAAAAGACTCAAATTTCCCCCAGAAGATCGCGAATTTCCTGAAAACATCGCGAAAAACATGCGAATTTTCTCAAAAGATCGCGAAAAATATGCGAATTTTCTCAAAAGATCACAAAAAACGTGCGAATTTCGTCAGAAGATCACTAAAAACACACAGTTTCCATCAAAAGATCGCGAAAAAAACATCAGTTTCGTCAAACGATTGAAATAAAACGTGAATTTTATTAAAAGATTGCAAAAAAACATGAATTTCTCCCAGAAGATTGCGAATTTCCCCCAGAAGGTCGCAAAAAACACGTGAATTTCGTCAAAGTTTCACCATCAAAGAAATCTATTACAGCTGTTCTAAAAGTATAAATTCAAAACTTGTTATATTTTTTCTTGTATGTTGCGTTTAGCATTTTTTAAAAAAATTTCTTTAAAATGTATCATGTATGTGATATACATAATAAGTGTTTAGGGTTTGACTAATCTCTGTTTATATGACCATTGGTCGCTGCATAAAAAAGTTGATTGTCTATTTTGTATTTAAACTTACGAAATCAGTAAACAATATTTTGTGAATACTTTGCAATTCCAGCACTAACAATTAGATTCTAATAGAGTAAAATTTGTTTTTGTCTCCAAATTGGGCATTAAAAATTGGAGTGTGCATACCACATAACGATGCAGCACATAAAAGCAACAACAACAAAAAATAGCAAATCCTTAACCATTTTTTGGACTCCTTGGATTTTTTCTTCCCAACTCTGTATGAACCCTGAATGTTTTTATGGCATGGGATTTTGTGAAGGGGCTTGTTTTATTAAATGGATTTTTGTGAAGGGGTCCCAAATTTTTCCTGGATCAACCCCTGTAAACTTAACTAGCATGTTTTCGTTTGCAATTTTCAGAATCTTTGATGTTTTATGACTTTCACAGAATGTCTAAAATTCAGAGGTCAAAGCAATAGCAGTTAATAGGAGGGGACAGCTGTTTACACCACCCCTTTCTTTTGTACATGACCACAAATTGATTCGAGAAGAATGGGAAGGGAAAGGATTTATGCCAACTGAGGACAGCTTGCAAGTTTGCACACTAAACACAACCTTAGGGCTTTCCAAGTTTTATTCCTCGAAACAGCCACAGACTATTGTTACGTTTCTTATCACCAGTGACAATTGGTATTCAAAGCTTCTTAACAGGAAATGCTGCTTAACGAAGCTGCCCTGATCAGCAGAAATACCCACAGTGTTCAGAGAATAAATATAGATGATATGTTTATGTTTGCTGTGACGCTGAAAATGCAACCCTACAGTCGGCCCAAACAGCTGGTGGCTTTCTTTGAAAACCTCTCCCCATCCAATGAATCCAGTCCTTGTTTCACGTGCAGCCTCTCTCCGACCAATGAAGTCAGCCCTTGGGCCACATAGAACATAGAGCTCGAAAGCCGCAAGGATCTTTTGATAGCTTCAGAGCCCCGAGCCCAACCCTTCCCGCAATTCGGTGTCTTTAATTTAATAAATTTCCCTTTTAAATTTGTCCGGTTTCAATTTCCACATTTTTTTCCCTTTCTACCTGGCTTCTGCAAGAGTCCCGGTATAAAAGGGACGTAGCAAAGGACCAACATGCTAAACATCGTGCTCCGTGAATTCTGCGGCGGATTTGAGCGATAACAGACTTCATATTGCAAGTCAATTTTACGATTCACTGCCTCTCTATTCTTTCTCTGAATTTTGTGAAAGATACCACACACAATCACTTTTCTCTCTAGACAAGGTCAAGCAACATCATAATTCTTTTTCTCTCCTTATCCATCTCAATTTGTGAAAGAGCCGAATTCTGTATGTGCATGCATGTGCCAAGATTTCGGTAGAGTTTCACGCCGCATGCGCATTAGAGATGTGTCATTTGTCAAGGAACGATTCCAAAGGAACGACTCCGGCAGTGAAATTGAAGGAACGATTCCAGTCTTTAAAAAGGAATCTGTCCTTTTTGGAACGATTCCTCAGATTTGGTCCAAAACATATCGAATCCAGAAAGGACTGATTCCTCGGAATTGGTCCAGAATGTACCGACTCCAAAAAGGACCAAGTCCTCGGAATTAGTCCAAAATGTAGCGATTCCGAAAAGGAACGATTCTTAGGAATTGGTCCAAAATATACCGACTCTGAAAAGGACACAGTCCTCGGAATCGACTCCGAAAAGGACCGATTCCTCGGAATTAGTCCAAAATGTAGCGATTCCGAAAAGGAACGATTCCTAGGAATCAATCGAAATTTTCTGATTCCAAAAAGGATAGATTCCTCGGAATCGGTCCTGAATGTAGACTCCGAAAAGATCGAGTCCTCGGAATCTGTCCTTGTTCTTGTAGACTGGCCAGTTTTAATAAATTAAAATACGCTATTTTATTTTAAAATAGCAGATTTTGATTCTATTAAAGCTGAGTTTCTGGCCAAAAAATCCTTCTAATGTGTATGTGATAAAAAAATAATAAAAGAGAGAGAGAAGTGCGGGGGGGGGGGGGATTGATTAATAAACTACAACTGTGTATTACTTTCTCTTAAACTTATCTTAAGATAAATAGAAGTATATTATTGTACTTCAGTTAAAATATTGTCTATTATTTAGCTATGTACTTATCACCTGCGTTTGCTGGAAATTGCAGAAGAAATGACCTTTTTGCCATGATGCGGCTGTTGGAAGTGCCCACTTCGAAACCTAACTTGTTTGCTGGCGGAGCCGTCAGGGATTTTTTTTGTTATTATTATTTGTTTTTTGCTATAAGTGTTGGTCCTATAAAAAACTTGTCAATATAAAAGTTTTAGTTAATATTAAGAGGATTTATAATAAATTTAAGCAGATTTGATATCTTGTGAATTGACGAAGTTAATTTTTTTTCTTCTGAAACCTCCCTTTTTTCCCCCTTTGGGGCCTTTTTTAATGATATCAAAAATCTGTCATACATAAATTTTTGGCCCTTTACCTAGAATTAATAATAACTTTAAATGGATTCGATACGTATCATAATTAAGAAGTTATGGTTTTTTTTCTGTTTTCACAAAAAGCCTTCCCATTTCCCCCCCCACGATGTCTCAGCGAAGTCATTTGACAGATTCAGAAGCTTGGAGAATTGTTGGTAGGTTAGAAGGAGGCCAAACTCAAGACGAAGTAGCGCAAGCCATTGGAGTGTCACAAAGTGTCATTTCCAGGATCTGGAACCGTTTTTTGGAGAGTGGATGTGCAGGCCAAAGACCAGGGAAAGGTCGTAGACGGGCAACAACGCCCAATGAAGATCGGTATTTAGCGTTAACAGCTCGGAGACACCGAAACATGAACGCTACTCTTCTCCAACAACACCTTCGCTCGGCTACAGGCACCACGATTTCAACTCAGACTGTCCGAAACCGGCTCTATGCTGTAGGTCTGTATGCTCGCCGACCGATGGTATGTGTTAGATTAACATCAAGGCATCGTCGCGACCGCAGGGAGTGGGCAACCGAGCATGTCAACTGGAGGAGAAATGAATGGAGCAATATTCTGTTTTCTGACGAGTGCCGTTTTTCTGTGCATCCGGATAATAGGCGTATTTTCATCTGGAGGGACCGTGGCAGTAGGAATAATCCTGCGTTCGTGCACGAAAGTGTCAGATTTGGCGGTGGAGGAGTGTTGGTGTATGGTGGCATCTCCATTGATGGGCGCACTGACCTCTACATCATTCGAGATGGAGCTCTGACTGGTCGCCGATATAGGGATGAGATCCTCAGACCTATTGTAGTCCCTTACGCTGCAGCAATCGGAGATAACTTCATTTTAATGAACGATAACTGCAGGCCACATCGTGCAAACCTGGTGGAGGATTTCCTTTTCGAGGAAGGAATTGTTCGAATGGAATGGCCAGCGTGTTCTCCAGACATGAATCCAATCGAGCACGTTTGGGACGCTGTAGGAAGACGAGTTTCTGGCCGCCAACAACCCCCACAAACTCTCCAAGAACTGGAAAGAGCTCTTCTGGAAGAGTGGGGCAGAATACCCCAACTCGTCATTAATAGCCTCATTGAGTCAGTCCATGCCTCAAAGGTGTTCAACGTTGCTGGCCGCCCGTGGAAACCATACCCCCTACTGAAAATGATTTTCTTTGAAGAAAACACCTTTTCTTATTCTTTTTTTCTCATATGCACAAATTGTGTTTTTTTCCTTTTGTACACAAATGCGCAATAAAATGCATTTTTTTCTGCCAAACATGTGTAATTTATTCTCATATAACCTACTATGTCTGTCGACCATGTATCAATCAGCTAAAAAGTTTCCCAGATACAAAATCCACCTAAAACTGCAATATCCTTTAATTGTTTTGAGCAGTGTATTATGGATTTCATGTTCGTTCTAATACTTCCGGATTTGTTCCTTTTTTCTCAAAATTATCCCTTTTATCTTGAAATTGTTATTTTTATCTAAAAAATGTTTCTTTTTCTCGAAAACCTTTTTTTTTTTTTTTTTTTTTTTGAATTGTTCCTTTTTCTCGGAATCGTTCCTTTTATTTGGGAATCGTTCTTTTTTTTTTCGAAACGATTCCAAAAGGAATCACTCCAAAGAACTCGTTCCTTTCGGTGAACGATTCCGGCTGGAACGATTCCCTAAAAGGAAAGACGTTGCCAATCTCTAATGCGCATGCATGTGTTGAGACTTTGGTAGAAAGAGCTCTCTTATTGCAAAATATCAGTGAACTGAGTTAGTAATGGTGACTAAATGAAAAAATATTGTTGTGACTATGCAAAAGAAATTGGAAGCGTTTGATAGAATTGATAAAGGTGAACCATTAAAAAAAATTGCCTTTGATCTTGTAATAGGAACATGAACAGTGTCTGACTGAGAAAAAATAGTGAGGATTTTTGCTTTAAGTTGAATTTGAGTGACAGTTTGGATGATAAAAAAAAGCTAAAACGGGTAAACTTGAAATGCTGGACAAAGCTTTATTTCTTTGGTTTTGCGTTGAAAGAGAATATGGCCTACCATTTTCAGGACCAGTCATTCAATGAAAAGCCCTAAATTTAAACAAACAGTTACCTAAAGGCGATCCCAATTTTACTGCAAGCGAAGGATGGTTAAACAGATGAAAAAAAAGGACATGGCGTGCATCAACTAACAGTAGCTGGAGAAAGCTTGTTTAATAAGCTTGGCAACAGACTAGGTAGCTAAGATGGGCAACATCATGAAAGTCTAAAATTTATCAGAATAATGGGTTCTGATACAGGTTCAGTATCTTAAATTTCAGTTTTTAAATATTTATTACATATCTTAATTCAAAGAGGATGATTATTCCAAAACACAGCTATTGTACAATCTATGAAAAATAGCATTATTGCAAAAGATTTTCTGCATTTATGGCTATTCTCAAAGAAAATATTTTTACCCGCTCAACAATTCGAAGCATTCTGACATATTTGCAGACTTTTTTAGACGTAAAAGTATTTGGTAAGGCATAACTACTGAAGTAATTTGGAAATGAACAGTATTTTTCCTTTTTTGATAAATTTATCTCACCTTGAGTTATAAGTGATTTTTGAATCATAAAAACCTTTCCAGGTCTGTAGCATTCCAAAATTAAGTTAAAAATGTCATCTCTGGTAATATTTTCTCAAATATCCTTTGTTTTTATTGAAAAATGGAAAACTCTATTTGATAAGTTTGTCCTGCTACAAAACTGTTAAACTGAGCTACAGAACTGCAATTTATCCTGCTACAAAAACAGATTTCTGCGGTTTCTTTGTTGTAATAGTATGTAAATATCTTTACAATTTCGACCCCCTTCCATGAGCCCACAAAGTTTGACATCTGTAACACTCAAAATTTAATCTTCACTTTATATTTTTGTAGTAAAGAAAAATTCTGCCTCATTTTTTGCTTTGTAGTAACAATAAATAATTGTATAAATTTCATTCATGAAATTTCTGCATCTCCTTTCCCAGCAGCAAAAGGATATTCATTAGGGAAGGGAAGGATAGGAAAAGCAAAAGAAATATTTTCTTCTTTTAAGCATTTTACCTATTCTCATGCCTGCTTTAAAAGACAGAGATGAGGCAGGCCTCAACCCCGTGTTGCATCAATTTGTCGTGGATAAATATTTCTAGGCCCCAAAAACTGCATATAAAAAAAAAATCCTCTCTATTTTAATGATTGGTATTTTAGTATAAAGCTGCAAAAGGACAAATATATCTAAAATGTTATTTAAAATTCTATATTTGAGAAAAAAAAAATCCTTAAATAATTTAACTAAATTAACTTTACTTTTATCATCATCGCCTTCAAAAACATTTTAGCTATGATTAATTGACGCCAAGAAAAATTGTCCCAGAGCTGCTCAACCCGAGTTCAGGACTCATGTTCTCTTTCAAGGGGGAGGGGGGGGGGATATGTTTGAAAACAAGAGTTTTGTTTAATTGCATTTCAGTTTTGTTTAATTGCAATTTAATTTTGTTTAATTATTTAATTTTATTTTTTCTAGGGGCTGCAACAAAGAAAAGTATAGTATTGACTTGCAAGAAAAAGACTTCTGTAATTTTTGTTATATAATATTAAAAATTGATTGTAAAATAAACTTTATTTACATGTTATTTGTGTCATTTCACTTGTGTTTGAATTTTATTTTCAGGTGATCCTTAAAAGAAATTTAAATCTTTAAATACAAGAGAAAAAAAAATTCTATTTTTAAATTTGATTTAATATGCAATATGTTAATTTTTTTTTTTTTCACTTAGCTGAAATAATTCTCATAGTATTTAATTTATATCTTAATTTAGAATCCATTATAAATTTACCTTTAAAAAATCCATTTTCTGATAATCAGTGGTTAATAATTTTTCTGATTTTTTTTTCCCTTCTTAAAAGGAGTTTCTATTTTAAATTAAGATTGTAAATCCTGTTTTGATTTATAAGTTCACAGAGGAAAAGAAAAGAAAAACTTTAAAATATGCTACTTCTTATTTTATTTTTTGGAAAAAGGATTGAAATCCTCAAAAAAAAAAATATTTTCTAAATGGAAAAAAAAAAAAAAAATTAGAATGTCAAAAACAAATAGTATAAATTACATGAAAAAAAGATTGGTAAAGAACATGAAAAAAAAAAAAAAAAAAAAAAAAATATATATATATATATATTGGCTTCCATGTACGAGTAAAATCGGTAAGTTTTCAACATTGTTGATTACAATTTGTAGTCAACCTATTTCATAGTGAAAATTTTCTCTTTAGAAAACCTAGTGTTTGTTAAATCATTTTAAGTTACCTCCCATATTTATTCATAATGGTTATATCACCTTGCAACTGTTATTTTTCCTATATGCAAAATATTTTAGACAAAAGTAACTTGTTTGTCAAATATTGAGATCAATATTATTAACTAATATTTTTTTTTCTTTTTTTTTTTTTTTAATCCTTGTCTTCGCCAAGAAAAATGAAAGAAAGAAACATGTCCTTGAAATATGAATAGGGTGTACTGTACATATGCTTGTTTGTAAAGTTGTCTTTGAAAATGTATTTATAAAGTCTATAATTGGATATTTTTAATTCTGTATTTTTATATTCTTAGAAAATTGGAGAAATTCATTTTTATTTTAGAAATTGTAGCTGAACTTTCAAGTGAAAACCAAGCATTGTTGAATACACGTATCTCTCTCTATCTCACTTTATGCATTTTTGTTATAACATGATTTAGGTTTTAAAAAAATGCCAAGAATAACTTTCAGTACAAAACGTTGCAAAATTAATAATATTAAAAAATAATTATAAATTCGCCTTATATTTAGAGAGCAATTGCCCTCTTTTTTGGCAAATATCTTTCATGTGTGCTCATTTAATACATTAAAAATTGTGTGGTAAGTATCACAAATGTGTACAAATATGAGTAAGAATTTTTATAATGCAAGAAGATTTATGGTTAGGCTACATCACTGTTCTAAATTCCACCTTAATACTTTCTCTTTCTTTAATGTACTATAATATTTGCACACAGAAATATTTTATTAAAAGAAAATGCCTGCTAAATATATTTTTTATTTAAAAAATATATAATTCAATTTTTTTGTAATGAGATATTTAGAAATATTTCTTATTTTTATTACATTTTAATACAAGTTTGTTGACTTGATACCTCATTTGTTGTTGTGTGTTTTGTAAATTTATAGAAAAAGGGATGTTGACAACAGAAATAATATGTATGATTTTAGAATAATAGGACTTTGCAAAATAGTGCTAATTTACTGAAAAGTATGGTCAAAAGATAAGAGTTTATATTTAAAACAAAAATTAAAGTGAAATCACACATTGTTAGTCATAGAATATCCATCTATTAAATAGTTATAAATAAAACTTTTTAAAAAAACTAAAATGCAGTAAACAATAATGTTTGATTAGATTTAAATTCATTAGCAATTAATACAGAGATCTAAAGATTTAAAATTTGAATTACATATGAAAAAAAAAAAAAAAAACCATAACGTACATCACAGGAATTATTACAATACTAAATACAACGTAATGGGTATTTGAAAAGGAAAAAAATAGTATTAACTGATTAAGATTTTGGTTAATTACTTGCCCTTATGGGCATTTTAAAACTATCATATCTTTATAAGGCATGCAATGAAAGCAAACACAATAGTGATAAGCTTGGAATAAAATATTTTAGTTTATTTCTGTCAGTAATCTAATTTAATTCATTATGTAACTCTAATTGAATTTTTCCTTAAGAGTTCAATTACTGTTACAAACTATGAATTAAATAAATATTGCCAATAAAGTATTTTATTCCAATCTTTACCACGTCTATTTTCATTGCATACTCTAAAATATATGATTCTTTTAAAATGCCCATAAAAGAAACATAAAAAATAATTCACTCCATAAAAAGTGAACATTCACTCCTATGAAAGAGTGGCTATTCACTCCTGTCAGGAGTGAGAAATCCACTCCTTTTGCAAGAGTGAATAGTCACTCCTATGAAAGAGTGGATAGCCACTCCTGTGAAAGAGTGACTATTCACTCCTATCAGGGTGAAAAAACCCACTCTTTTTGCAAGAGTGGATAGTCACTCCTCTGAAAGAGTGAGTATCCACCCCTGTTTAGAGTGAATATTCACTTCTCCGGAGTGAGTATTCACTCTTTCAGAGAGTGAACAATTTCACTTTTGCCTAGAGTGAATAGTCACTCTAAAGAGGTTGGGCAAATTTTGACTCTGCGATAGAGTGAATATCCACTCCTCCGGAGTGAATAGTCACTCTTTCTTATTTAGAGTGTAAATGTTAAACAAACTGTCTACATAAGTCATTTTAATTTTGATTAACGCATAACGAATTTATTAGTTACTTTACTTCCGTAAGTCGTTCAACCCCTTGAAGAGCGGTGGGATATATATGTCCCACTTAATTTTAATTCCCAAGCGACACACTGGCACAAGAATGTTAGAACAAAATTTTGCTTTTATACCTTACGTGAAGAAAAGCTTTTACTTATTTTCAAATAAGATTGTTTGTACATCCAAGTGTCAATCAATCATTTTAATATTTTAGCAAAAGACGCACCTTGGTTAAATATTGTATAATCTTAAAGTTACGTTTAAAAAGCCAATTTTCAGCAAATTTCATAGAATTGTATTTATTTGAAAGACTCTACAATTACACTGGGCAACAACGATTCTGTCTCAGAACTGAAATTAGGTGATCCTAGATAACTTTCTTCATTTAATTTCTCTAGGTCATCTAGTTTTTGAGAAATTTGCATATTTAAGTTTATGCAAATTTAAGCTTTTTTGTGCCATTTTATGGAACAAATCAATGTCAGATTAAATTCACTTTTACAGATTATGATTACTGGATCATTTACTTCAGATAAAGGTCACAGTCTGCATATTCTTAACACTTACTTGTCAGTTACTAAGCCTAATTTGCGTATTTTTCCACAGTGTAATGTTTACATTACTTTCAACTTTAAAGTAGTTACCACAGAATTGGCGTAATGTTTTTCTAGATTAGATTTTCATGTTCATTTTGAATCTGCAATCCGTTTCCTTATATCACGTCTAGATTTTGAATAAAAGGAATTTCTACTTTTGTATTGTATTGTCACACGTTTGATATAAAATGATGTTTAGAGGCTTATACCTCATTGTCAAAAGAGTGAACAGGGACATTCCTATCAGGGACATAATCACCAATGGGTATATTCGAAAAACAATTAAAAAATGTAGTAGAATCTATCCCAATTAGCTGAAGTACATCACAAAGTGGCATAAAAAGCATTTTCTGGCTTTTTTTGACCAAAAAATAAAATTTGACTTTTTACAAAAACTAGGCATGATAGAAGATAATGCACTCCAGATTTGAAATCAGCGTACATATTAACGTACTCATGTGGCAGAAATATTTAGACACCGAGAAGCGTTATTAGAAAAGAATGAAATATATGTAAATTAGGTACAATATTTCACGGTCCCATGTCAGTATAATCTCGGACACAGCATTTTTGTAAAGTAAACTGGCTAGTAATCATAACATTTAAAAAAACATTCAGTCTGATAATGCTTTATGCCTTAAATTTTCATATAATTGTACAAAAATTTCAAAAATTGCATAAATCAAAATATACAAATATCTCAAACACTGTACATGCTGTAGAAAATCTAAAACTAGATCCTGAATTAGCGCAAAAAACTGAATAAGAAACAATTAATTTTGGTTTTGGGACAGAGCAAAAGTTCAAATCGAAAGCGGGTTATTTTCATCGTAGGATCATTGGATGTGTAGTTAGGCTGTTTTTGTTCCAACTCTCAAACTGGAAGCATTGATTTAAGTAACCAGAAAGGCGCATTTAAGTAACCTAAATAAGGAAAATATCTTCTAATAGTTTATAGTTTTTCCGACTATTTTATTATTGACTTTGTTGGAAAAAGTTAAAAAGAAGTGTTCATGCACAAAAGATTCGAGGAAAAAGAAATTACATTGGTCGTATAGCTAAAAGAAAAAACTCATCTTTAAAGCAAATCGAGATTTAAAAAAAAAAAAAAAGCTAAAAACAAATTTGAAACTCTCAGAATACTTGGAATCAGATATTATTCAATAACCACGTGAGACCTGAAGTTCAAATAATACTACAAATACACATTCAATGCTTTTGCAGAAACAAAATGACACCATAGATGACATAAGGAGCCCTTTTACTGAAATTGATACATGAGGAGATTGGTAATTTAGGTTCACAAATAGGGATCTAGAATAACTAGTCCCCTTAAAATATCAATTGACTTATCAGTAACCTAAATTCGCCCAATAGGAAATTTAAGGGCTTTAAACAAGTGAATAATCTACAAATACTCAATTTTTTTTTTATTGAAAAGCATTTAAGTTAAATAAAAATGAAAATTACTTTCTTGTCCATACTGTCTTGAAGGCATTTTGAAAACTTAGATGAAAATAACATTTATTTTATGAAAAAATAAGCGTCAGTGCTGCCATTTACTGGTTTTATTTCACAGCAAAAAACATTCCGCTATACAGGAGTAAAGTGAAAATGTAAAAAAATCAAACAGTGTAGTTTTCTAAGAAAAGCAATAGAGGTCCACATTTGTGCACCTATGTTGTACAAAAAATTACGCTTTGGAAGTGCAGATTAATGTTGTTTTTGACAGAAACTTAACTGAAAATTTATTCCTGAACACATCTCTTTTTTCGCTGTCAAACATGGAAGTGATATGGTTTATGTGAGGAGTCCGAACGAGGTAGAAAATTTACTTTTACTTAGGATAAATTCATGGATAAAATAAAGTGGACGAGTATATTAAATAACCGGTCAAGTGCAAGTTTCACTCGTGCGCAAAGGGTACAACAAAGACTTTGTACAAGGTTTAAGCATGGCACTGTGCCAAGCACATTTCGAAAAGTCGTCGCAAAGTCGCAGGAGCCTTGGTCTGTGCCGCGTTTTTTAGGTAGGTTTTTAATTAATATCTCGGCTGGCTAATTACCGACAAATGTTTTCGAAAACAATTATCAACAATCCTTGGATTATTCCGTGTCGACAGGTACATCAAGCGCCCTTTACACTTCCCCCCCTCCTCCTCCCCGGGCTGAGTGCCCTCAAAGTAGAGTATGTGTGTAACGAAAAAATGATTTCTGAAAACTACGTGCACTAAGATAATCGCTTTAGTCTTCCTACAAGGTTTATAAACTCCTACTACCCCTATTTTTTTCACAATTTTAGTTTCAGCAGATTCTGAAATAGGTGGGGAGGGGGCATAATTTTGCCGTAGATTTTGGACGATATCTCTGAAACTATAATACATAACATTGAAACAAATATATTTTTGAGTTCGGTGTTACGAGATATTTCGAACGAGAGCCCACACGACACACACAAAAAAATAAAAATCAGTTAACTAAATTAGCCCCTTCCCTAAATTTTTCGTAAAAATATTTGTGAATGGCTAATAATCTATAAATACGTGGGACAATAGCTTTTATTACTCTGCCAAGTTTGAATTTTGTACGTTCTATAGTTTTCGAGAAAAACAGCCTTGACAGACGGAAAGGACAGACATATCAGTGATCTTATAATGGTACCGTTTTTACTTTTTAAGTACTTAACTCTAAAATTAATCGAAGAGCAAAAAATTTGGATTTTGGATACTTCATTTAAACATTTATTTCTCAAGAAATAATTACCCTAAGCATACAGCTAAAAATTTCACTTTATATTTATTGTGCAGTTCTAAAATGCAATTTCTCACGCTACCTTAATCTTGAGATATCAGTGTGATAAAACTAAATGGTCTTAATTGCAAAATTTGTTTTCAAATGTGCCATTAAGAGCAGAGAAAGATTAGGAACATTTATATAGTAAAAATGGGCTAAAATAATCTAGCAGTGTTGCTAATAGCCTACCTTTTTTTTTTTTTTTTTAATTAGTTTTCTTGATGGCCACCAGTTTTTCGAGAAAGTAAAATTCACCTTATCTAGTGACAAATTAACACATTGAGCACCGGAGACAGAATTTGCATCTTTTGGACATCTGTAATTCTGCCCATGGGCGGTACTTTTGCGTTTTATATATTACATTGTTTTTCAAAAAACATACACAAAATTCGTACTTTTGCAATTAGAGTACCATGCATATAAATAGTTCGATAAGAGACAATGGCATTATTATGTACATTCATTTATAATATAAACACAAAGTAAAAAAAATCTTTTTGTTATATAACTTTCAAATGTAACGCCCATAGACGGGGCTTCTTGTTTAAAAGACGAAAAACACCCGCCCTCAAAGTGTTAAATAAGTTGAAAAGAAGGTGAATTGTATCATTTAAAAAAAGTGGTGCCAATCAAGCAATCTGAATTTTTAAAAAGTAGCTCACTGACGAAAAAACGACTTTCTGAAATACTCGTACACTGTAGTACAGAAAAAATAACACAAACTTTTGTCAGCGTAATGCCACACCTTATAAAAAGTGTTCTGAATTTAAAAAAGTCCTTCCGGCCTGTACCGGGAGGAAAAGGTAGCTTTCATAGTCCATGTTTTTAAAAACTGAACTCATTTTACTCAAACATCCGAAACTAAAATGCTTGAAACTCGATTATAGAAGATTCAATCACGCGTTTCGTTAATACTGAATTTGAATGAGAATTTCACCATGAGAGTTACAGCATAACAAAAATCAGATTGTTTCAAAATGTCAGCCACCCTAGAATTTCAAACTGTCATACCTCAGCCATTTTTTAAGATAAAACAAACCAAAAAATGTTCCGGAATCCCTGTATCACGATCTAACACTTAACGGAAACAACTTTTTCAATTTGAAATTTTTTATACATCTTTTTGAATTAAACAAAAATAAAAAAAAAATTAACTGGCCATCATTTTGAAAAGAGATGGCACACGAAGCTGGCCAACGAACTCGTTCGAGACCTTGGTATGTTCTGTACACATAATCAGTCACATTCATATCGGTTCATAAATACGAGAGTTGCAAACTTGCAACACAACAAATATCAGATTGTTTCAAAATCGCAGCCAACGTAGAATCTTAGCCAATCTTATCGTAGATATCTTAGCCAATGTTTAAGATATAGCCAAAACAAAAAATGTTCCAGAATCCTTCTATTACGTTCTAACACGTAACAAAAACAATTTTTTCAATTTATAATTTTTTTACATCATTTTGAATTTTTAAAAATTTAAATTTTTTTAACTGGCCGCCATTTTGAAACAAGATGGCGGATGAAGCTGGTCATCGAACTCGGTTGAGACCTTGGTATGTTCTATACACATACTCAGCCACATCCGAATATATTCATAATTAAGAGAGTTACAGCATGACATATGTCAGCTATATATATCAACATTTGAACGGAGGGTGGTTTGGGAGTCTGGGTTCATGATCGGTGAAATTACGTTTACCAAAATTTTTTGGAATTGCTTTCCTCCGAACGGCTGTAATAGGTAACTTTTTGTAATGAAAGCTACCTAAAGAAAATGTTTGTTGAATGGGTGTCTGGAAGAAAGGCATATGCTGTAGGTTTAAAATTTTACAGGAATGAGAACAAAACTATTAATTTCATTTATTAGAGATTATTAAGTCCTGAGCACCTATATCTAGATTAAATTCACATTTTCAGCATCGTCGTTCAAATTACTATTGGAACCAATCTGGCATCCTTCCAACCTTAAATTAATCACGGCAGTAACAAAATTTATCGAAGGGCTCATTCAGCTTCAGAATTTTTTTTTTTTTTAAATCGTCGATAAATGCGAAAAACGCTAAAAACTACACAACAAATTGGGGATAAAAGTCAATAATCACATAGAGCAAAATTTACTCGATTGAGCTAAATGATTGAAAACGAAATCCACTTACCAACATAAAAAAATAAAAATCGCATAAACAAAATTCGTCAAAAATTCAAAAATTACTGTTCGAATGCCATATGTACATTAGTTTGAAGATTACAAAATTTGCTGTATTGGGCTATGTCCTCAGCGATTTTTTAAATTTTTAGCGATGTTTTGCATTTTGCGACGATTTTTTGACATTTTTTATAAAAGGCATGCCTACATAAAAAGAACATGGCTAATTTCTTTTAAAAAATTTTTGAACATGTATTTTTGGAGACCTTCTTGTGAGTTATTACAATCGTCATGCCCACTTGCGATATTTTTATCTGTGACTAAAATCCCCTGGTTCGATAATACAATAGTATTAGATTTCAGAATAGGGAATTTTTTTATTCTAATTATTTGCCACGTTTTCCGACTAGTAATAGTCCTCTTTTTTAATCACTGAATATCTATCATAGGCGAAGATTACTATTGGAAAGTTCAGGTAGATCTTTTGAATAAAAAAAATTAGCAGCACTGCAATAAAGTTAACGATTGATTGATTGATTGATTGATTTATGACGGCCGATTATCTACCCGAGGGATATAAGCCCTAGAGGGAGTGCCCTCCGTGGGGGTCTTTCTAAGGGATCCTAACCTGAATTTACGAAAAGATTCGAAGAAAACCACAGAAAACACCGAACGGTTAGGTTGACGAGCGCGACAGGGGTTTGAACCCAGCACCTCCTGTCTACCAGCTTCCTGTCTACAAGTGGCTGAGAGCAGAACCTAATAATAATAATAAAGTCGTAAATAATAATAATAAAGGCGTAATAAAGTCAATATGCCTTATGTTACATCCTCATTTCATTAGTATGCAAAACCCTTTGCATTTTTTAATAGAAAACGAAATTTTAATTACTTATTGGAAATTTCTATTTCATATCAAGGTACTCTCATTCAAGTTTAAAATAAATACAGAACCTACACAATGTCCAATGTAAAACACCAAGCCTTTATTAAATATGTAATTCAAAAAGAAGTAATTTCTACTAAATTTACAAGATTTTTATTAATAGAATGGAAATCGAAAAGCCTCCTGATAGCTAGAATATATTTTTTCGTTGCATTCCATTCATTTTATATTTAGATTCATGGAACATCAAAAATCTACCGCTATACTGTAAATCACATTTTTATTTTTATTTTTTTACCAACTTTGGATTTTTTGAGAGGATTGTTTTTACAAGGTACTCAGGGGTCATCTATTAATGAAACCATACTTCCAAGTGTAACACAATCACAATGTGACAGGTGGGGGAAAGGAGTAGGTTAACACATAGTAACATCACATCTAAAATATAAAAACAATTAAGTAGGCATTGTTTGCAAACAGTACATATTTTACATTACGTACGTTAAGTTCATCAGGGGTAAACGCCGTGAATTGGGGACTGGTGGATAACTGGGTACTAGTGTTTTATTTTCTTATAGAATAACGCTACCCTCTCCGTTCAGAACAAATAGAAATAATTGTAGGTGCAGCTACATTCATTATACATGTAGTATATCACACCTTTTTTTTTTTTTTTTCCTGGGTCAATTGGGTAGTGTTATAAAAAAATAATAAAACACTACTACCCAAATACCCAGTGGCGACGCGTCCGGTCATAAATATATTCAGCGATAACAATATAAAAGTAAATAGCACAAAGAATATCTTAAATCCATGTCAGCATATTTTAAAATATGTTTATAGGTTTTATCCATAACAAGGTGAGATGAGATAACTGCGTAATTCTCTTTTCCAATTCCCTTTTCTTACAATTAAAATGCCTAGTGCTGCCATCTATCATATTAGTGGCTAAAAAGTATTCACCCAGATGTCCGTATCTGTTTTTACATGCGCACGCATATTTTCAGAAAACAGCAACCAATCAAATCACGCAAATATAATGATCTACTCATCGGTAATTTGAAAGAATATATTCCTCTGAGAAAAGTCGTACATTTGTTCTTACAATATTTATGCTCTTTCTGGTGTTATTCTAACGGGAAAATATTTTAATAAACACAAAGCACCATATTTAATTCTTAAATAAGGCTATAAAATCAAAATTAAAGCTGTTGTAATTGAGAAATTTGTCACAAAACCGCAATAAATAGAGTACATTTACAAATGAAATATCATAAAGTACATTA
This sequence comes from Maratus michaelseni, assembly GCA_963931845.1. Lineage (NCBI taxonomy): Eukaryota > Metazoa > Arthropoda > Arachnida > Araneae > Salticidae > Maratus > Maratus michaelseni. The sequence goes on along the minus strand of OZ007599.1, from coordinate 72,406,238 downwards.
TCAAAAATAATGTTTTATAAATTTCAATATTCACTTTAACTCCAACGAAATAAAAAGAAATTTCTTAAACTTATGCTTTCTATTCTATAAGAATTACTTCCTTAACACCTTTCAAACAACAACAAGAACGAAAAATCATGCGTCAAGCATAGATTATGTAGCACTTTCCAACGCTTCTAAAATAATTTTACAAATCATTACCGTTTAATAAGCTGAAAGATGACATCTAAGTAAACAATTTGGAAAACGCATAACATATTTAAAAACGTAATTTCAGGAATTTTCAATATATACAATATTCGGAAAAATATCCGAATACTTTTATGTAGCCCTGTATAGGATCTATAGATTTGTATATATACATAGGATGCTAAATTTTAGTTTAGTTAGGAAACGCGTAGCACAGTTTAAATTCTCCTTCTGGAGTTTCTGTCAATAAACGGAAATGTGTTCGCGAACTTTTGTGCTGCCCTGTATAGGATCTACAGAATTTATACGCACCACGTAATAGACAAAAAGCTAGTTAAGATTAAAATCGCGTTCAGTAACTTAAAACGCACTTCCAGGAATTATTGTTAACAGACAGTAGATAATTCTTTTGTGTGTCCCTGTAAATGAACGATGACTGCTATACACACACTATTCTGTAGTAAGCCTCTTGTAATGCACCTTAGTAATATATATAAACTTCAATGCGTTTAAAATAGTGGAACATTATTTAAATAAGCCGCAGACGATTTTTCTCCATAGATGTAATGTAACGGAATTCTTTTGACTGTCCCTGTAAAGTAACTATAAGTTCTATGCACACCCTATACCATATTAAGCTTCTTCTAATGCACCTTAGTGATATATATAAATTTCAATGCGTTTAAAATTGTGAAACATTATTTAAATAAACCGCAAATGATTTTTCCTCATAGACCGCAATGTAACGGAATTCTTTTGAGTGTCCCTGTAAAAAAACTATAAGTGCTACACACTTCCGTTTAAATAGGGAACATGCTATAGATAACGACAATAACATATAAAAATTGCAGAGCAATCCGAGCAAATTTACGGGAGTTAGAGCACGGACAGACGGACAAACGGCAGACGGCCAGACGGCAGACGGCTAGACGGCCATACGGCCAGACAAACCGAAGTCATAAACACTTTTCAACTAGGTTGGAAAGGTGTTAAAAAACGCGGAAATGGGTATGGGTGTGACAAGACCGTAACCGGATTTTTTTTTCCGGTAGAAGGGGAAACCTTACATATTTTAAGGTTCAATACCTTTCTTTTAAATTAAAATATGTAAATGTGCCCTTTCCAAGTCATTTTTTGAGAAGGGGGAGGTGATAATCCCCATCCCCTTTCCAAGTCATTTTTTGAGAAGGGGAAGGGGATAATCCCCACCTCGGTTATTGCCTTGGCGTGGAGCCGCAAGAATGTTGTGAACTAACGATGACCATCCTGAATTCACGCTTCGCCAATGCAAATACCCCCAGTCCTCAATGCCTCCCCCGTTTATCCTATAAGTATCTTTATTCAGGAAGTATTTGTCATATATATATGTGTGTGTGTGTGTGTTTGTGTGTGTTATAAAATTGACAAGGTGCTGCAATAAATTCAATCCAAATCGCATTAAATTTTCTTTTCTTTTTTAAAAGACTTTTATTTTATTTTTTCCTCAAACTATTTAATTAATATATTTTTCCCCTTGGTCTAAATCAATTTCTCTATCTGCTTCAGTTAAACACGCCAATTAAATATATTTCCATGATAGTTGGACACCATAAGGATGGTCTAATTAGCCATTACCAAATCTAGCCTCCTTTGTATATGTCCGATGCCGGGTTGCTCAATTTGTGAATCATAAGTGTAGACATGTGTTCAAAGTCTCGCAACTTTCACATGACAGCTGAGTATAAAAAGCCAAATTCAGGTCCATCTTCCTCTCTTTGGCTAACTTGCATAAAATATTGCTCTTCATCTAGAGGGAGTGTCGACGCGTAACTATTTCCTTCTTTCGCCCAGGCTGTTAACTGAAATTAATTTTAAATTACAATGTCTAGACTGCAAGCTTCTAATAATTCTGAATCTTCCTCGTCTCAATTCTTGCTGTTCAAACTTTCAATAAAGGAAGCCTATCTGGAAAAAGTGTAGTTTGTTTATCTCAATTACGAAAGAATGAATATTAAGTGCGTATTTGCAGTGGTGCAAAATATATGTATACATTAATCGCAATAGCTGGAAGTAAAAGCATACAAGATTTTTATACTGTTTTAGATATTTATTTCATTACATAATAAATATTCCGATATAAAAAAATAATAATTGCAATATTGTTTGAATCAAAATTAGCTCTAGAGAGCCGGATCAAAAAATTTGACGTCACATGTATCACGTGATAAGTAGAAAAAATAAGCCACAAAACTTTGAGTCACGTAATTACGCGTATAGAAGATTCAAGGACAGTTAAAATATAATTTATCATTGCAGTCCATTAAGTTTAAGTTGAATAACATCTGGTTCATGGAACACTAACAATTTACACGAAAAACCATATAATTTATCAACACATTTTATCAAAGAACACTAAACATTTTATATTCTACACTAAAGTGGGGTGCAAAATTATAGGAGCTATCATTTTATCGACCAAAAAATAAATATAATTATATAAACCTACTTATAAATCATATACAGCGAATTTTATTAAACTAAATAGACAATATAAACAATAAAAAGCATTGTAAAACATTTTGTCTTATAACAATATAATGAATAGCATATTCCCTATATGTGTATTAGGAGCGAAATTATAAGAACGGAACAGTTTTTTCTTAATTATAAAAAATAATATATCAATTGTGCTTCCTTTGCGTTTAATAATTTAAGAGCGCCATTGTGGCTTAGAGTTTATAGCGTTTCGAAAATGCCGAGGTGTCAAAATAAGCGATGCTCCAATGGCGGGTCCAACGGAGGGGCCATGGGACGATCACCCTCCCTTGGACGATGATAATAGGTCTCCAAGCCAGCGTACATATCTAAGACGGTTTTAAGGCTTTTTAATCTCTTAAGTGCTTAAAACGGATACATTTGTCTTTCTTGTTCCTTAGTGCATAAAAATTCTAAAATATGACTATTACCAGACAAGTTCTTTAAAAATGTCTATGAAAATCTAAAATTACGCATCTAAGCCAATTTTAAGGCTTTTTAATAACTTAAGTGAATACAACGGTCACATTTGTCTTTCTTATTCCTTATTGAATAATGTTTTTTATATGATTATTACCAGACAAATTGTCTATAACTATAACTATTTACTCTATAAAAATCTAACATGACGCATAAAGTATTCCGTTAAAACTTTCTCGTTGTTATATAATAAATTAAAATGAGAAACAGTGTATGAATCCGACGGTCAAAAATTACCTGTTAAACGGCTAAGAATAGAATTTTCACCCAGTTATCCTTAGCTGCCGAATAAATGCTTCATTAAAATATTTCAAAGTATTCTTTATTGAACTTTTTTAGAAATAAAAAAACAAGCAGTGTTGTATGCAGTAAAACTTTTTCAAATACTTTTGCAATAATTTTGGACATTTGAAAGGTCGATTCTCCTCAGTAATAAGTTTATTTCGTCCATGAATAAAGAAAGAATCGGTACATTTCCAAAGGTATGGTTGGTTGGGGGTAAGTGGAACACCTTTTTGGAATACTTTATTTTTGAAGCCTTATACAAAAATTTTGAAACAGTTTAATTTGAACTTATCAACTTATTTTATTTAAGACTTTATTAATAAACAAAAGTTTGTCATAAGTTTCTAAAATAATGCTTTAAATATTTTTAACTACTTTTCTTTTCAAATATCCGGTGGGTGTCCCACTTACTCCATAATAAGGGGTAAGTGGGCACACCGCTCTTTATTTAAATTTAAAGCAAGCATAACTAAAGAAGAGGTAAGTGGGTGTTACTTGATAAAGTATAGAAATTTTCAATGTGAAATATTTTAGTGTAAATATATCCCTGTTCGAGATATCTGCTCATATTAACATCAGTATGACAGATAATTATAGAATGAAAAACAAAACTAATACATCTATGGAAACTTTTGAAAGCCTAAAGGCATATGTTTTACTTTAACATGCAAAACAGAGCTGAAGAAACATAAAAATGTTGATTAAGATTAATTTTGGCACATTAGCAATCACTGTAAGTTGATAAAGAAATTGGAAACACTAAATAGCAGCGTCTATTTAAAGTTGGATGATTGAGAATCATTATTACTTCATCAGCAGTAATAATTCCATCATCTGCATCCGACCATTTATAAAAGGTTCACTATTTCTATTCTTTCTTGCAAATTTAGCAGTTATTTTTTTTTTTCATTTGTATCATCAACTTCTAAAATTAAAGCTACATAATACTTTTTTTTAATGCAAGTTTCACAAATAAATAGTCACTAGCTTTAGAAGTATTTTTAGCCAAACTATTATTTCCTTCTAGGTCTTCATAATTGCCTTTTAATTCATCCATAGAAATCTCTTTATCAGAGTTGCTTTTCACTTCAAAATCGTCACTGTCGTCAGATTCTTCTACATATCCAGTTTTCTTTTCTTTTTTCTTTTTTTTTTGAGTTTTTTCTTTATTCTTTATATTTCCACCACTTTTTTCTCTTGGCTGTTGCATGTAGTCTTCATTTGTAAGGATTTGAACACCTGAAGATGCTTTAGATCTCTTTGATGAATGTGAATTATATGATGGAATTGTGTTTGCACGCGGAGATGTAAACGTAAAGGTGACACACCCTTCTATATTCAATTTGAAAAACTAAATATAACCATAAGTACTATAGCAATTAAAGGCAACTTGTTTAAGCCATAATGCAGAAATTTATTAAAATTTACTTAGTAGTTGGGATAAGTGGGACACCCTAGTTCTACTTACCCCATAATGAGGGGTCCCACTTACCCCTAGTAGGCTAAAATTATGTGGACCCCCTCCTCTTAAATACTTCTTAATAACAGTTTTTGTAAAAATTCAAATTACAGTATGTAATTTAGGTTAAATTTTGCACAACAATTTAATAAACACTAAAAGATAATGAGGAATAACATGGAAACACCTCTTGGGGAAATGTAGCTTGAATTCTTTAAACAAACTATTTTGAAAATCTATTTTGCATTAGTTCTATGACATGAAAAATAAACGAAACAAAGCTCAAATGTATGCAAAACATTTGAGCTTTTTCATATCACATTTCGTCATTAGTGTGACGAAATGTGACATCATCAATGCAAATAAGTGTGAAATATCCTGTACATATTTTAGTTTGAGGGGGATGACCCACTTACCGCAAGCAACCCTAAAGAAATATTTTTTTTTCTCCTTTTAAATACTCTAAAACATCCTCCAGCTTTTCTAACGCACAGAAAATGTTAAACAACTATTGCTAGAAAAGCTAGATCTTCAATTCTGTAACCAGATATTGCAAAAGAAGTGTTACACAAATTTTCAATGCCTTTCGAATACTTACTCTAAAGTGCATAAATATCATGTGAACTGATACTGGATGATCCTGGGTCGGGCCTTGAGTTTTGCATTTTTCAAGCAGGGCGGTCGCTCTGCCAAGCCAAGCTTTAAAAAAAACGCCACACAAACAACGCCAAGAACTGGACTAAAGAACGCTACTGCTTACTTACAGAAAGCAACTTTGCAATGTTAAATCTACAAAACGTGCCAGATTAAAATATCAGATATCAAATAAACCAAGCGTCGCAGAAAAAAAAACGAAAACTCGAAGAATCTAATGAAGAATTTCTTCAATTTAAGACCAAACTCATCTTCATAAGTGATTTATAAACAGAGATATAGATTTTTTTAAAAAACATCGAGTTACTTAAAATGATCACTTTTTTCTTCGTCAAACTTTTTTTTTCAAACAAGCTACAGACCTTAATATTGGGCAGAATAATAAAAGGATTGCATTTTTGGACAAGTAATTACGTAATCTACGTGCTTTTATAAAATCCAGTGTAAAAGAAAAATTATTTTCTATACTTAAATAGCAAAAAACTGTTAATTAACTTGGCGATTAAAAAAATATGCCAAAACAGAGATAAAACCCGCCAACGACCATGTGTCATCTGTATTATAATAGCACAAGTCAGTTACAGGTTATATCCACATCAAATTTCATCTGCAAGTCAGCCATTTTCTTCTGAAGATATTTAAAAAAAATAAAACTTCATAATTATAAGAACACACATTTTATCAGACAATTAAATATGACTGCAAACTGTGGCAGATGACTGTTTCCAACATGAATAAGTATGAGAAATTGCCGGTCAAGTGTATCGGTCTGGGTGGCTCAGTCGCAGAGCGTCCACACGGTACGCATAAGGTCTCAGGTTCGAGTCCTAACCCAGGTCAATTTTACACTCTAGTGTGTATAATTGTCTGATAAAATGAGTGTTCTTATAATATTGTAAAATAAAGTAATCAGACGTAGTGTTTATGCTTTAAAAAATATTTTAAATATATAATTTATGTTTTTATTTCTAAAAACGTATGATCTTTAAAAATAAATTTGTTTTTGAAGGAAGATGTACCTTCTAAAATGTATACATTAAGAGTTATCGGCATTTAAAATTTCTTTCAAACGTAAACAAAATTTTTGAAATGAATTAAATGTGATTCATTTATTTCTAAAAAAAAAAAAAACACGGACAGGCATTTTGTTCGCAGGAATACCTTTCACGTCATTTTCCTATAAATTAGTGAAATCCAGTTGTTAAATTATTTTTGTTTTAAAAGTGAAGTTTCCATTTAAATTTATTGTAACAGTACAATGTTTAATTGAATAAAATAATGTAAATCTAAGAAATTGCTCAGAAATTCAAAACATGCACAGGGCAACGCAAATAAATAAATAAATAAACAAAAAATAAATAAATAGATAAATAAATAAATAAATAAATAAAAATCAACTTTCAGAAATTCTAAAAATTGTTCATATATCTTAATTATAAGCTAAAGGAGGGTTTATTTCTATATTATTCTATATATAATAGTAATTTCAGCAAATATATTAAATTCCAATGCGATCTGTTTTAAACTTTAAGATAATTTATAACACATGATAAAAAATTTATAAAAAAGAATGGCTCGTCACATTTCGGGGAGGGGATGCGGAGGGGTGTCAACAAATTTAGGAAGTATAATAAGGCTATCTGTTTGAAACTTTACGATATTTTATAACACATAACATAAATTTTAAAAATACCGCGTCAAAAATTATAGGGAGGGGCGGAGCGCGTTTTGCCTACATAAGGGAGGGGGGACACTTTTCGACTCGACATCGATTGAGCTTTCCGATTTTAGTTCGTTTTGCAGCACTAGGGGGCACTTTCCTATCTCTGGTTCTATGGGCTGGATCACGACGGGGTATAGCTCATTCGACTCGACATCTATAGCCTTAACGATTTCAGTGCCCGAAGTTCATATAGAACAGATTGCGCTACCTGGTGGTGGAAGATGGAACTTGAGCGTGCGCAGCACGACTGCTATACGGTGCCGAAGGCAGCGGGGACCCGTGTCGTAGGTTCGTTTGGTTAGAGGTTTATACTATTAGATGTGCAAATTAAGGGATTATCCGGTGCAGAAGCCAGCGGAGAACCAGGTCGGAGGTTCGTTCGGTTCGAGGTTTATCTTTTTCGAGGTTTTACAAGATTCGAGACCTCGATGTAAATTAGGGGCCTGCTAGCGGGCGAAGCCAGCTAGTGCTAGTAATAAAAGAGCGTGATATCACGTTTCATTTCAAATGCAGCCCTGACACGCTCTGTACGTATTCAATTTTTATTCATTTCATGAATAAGTCAGTGATATTTTTTAACGGAGGATAACAAGTATTATAACAAGCCACATTTTGTATGTTGTTTTTAAGAGTGTAATCAGTTTAATTGAAAAATCTACTGGTATTTCTAGTTAACCCTTTAAACAATGACTGAAAGTAAAATGTAATTTTAAATTATTTCTCATGTTTAGAATATTTAAATTATGTTTAATCTATTTAAAAAAAAAGAAATGATATCTACAAAAACAACTTTTCAAAAGTAAAAAAGAAAAAAAAATATGGCTAAAAAATGGTGTGATATCAAATTTCCAAGCTATTATATTACTTATTTAACTTTTTTCCATTAAATAAGTTATCATATATATAAGTCGAGTGCCTACGTATATGTTAATAGAAATCGTTTTCTCCTGTACTAAATACATCGTAACGAGTTTCTCAAAATTAAATTTTTTTCAAATTATGCATGATGGGCTTGGCGGCCATCTTTCCATATTTCAAAGCACCCACATTTCTAAAGTAAAATCGTAATATGTTTGCAATGTAATATGTTTATAACAATTTCGAGCTTCAGATTTTAACTACGGACAGATAAATTAGATAAGACTGATATTTTGAGAAATTGATTTTTACTAGTTTGAAATTATTAATTACTCTACAAAATAAATCATAAAATGAATCTTTAAGATAAGTCATCATTATCTTAAGACGCAATTTTCAGAGCATACAAGTCTATAAATGAAACGCTTAAAATATTTGCTTAAATAACAATTTTGAACTTCGGATTTTAACTACGGATTTGGTGCTTAGAATTTCGTGAATAATATGCAAAGATGGCCGCCAAGCCCATCATGCATTATTTGAAAAAAATTGAATTTTCAGAAACTCGTTAGGATGTATTTAGTACAGGAGAAAACGATTTCTATTAACATATACGTAGGCACTCGACTTACATATATGATAACTTATTTAATGGAAAAAAGTTAAATAAGTAATATAATAGCTTGAAAATTTGATATCACACCATTTTTTAGCCACAACTTTTTTTACTTTTGAAAAGTTGTTTTTGTAGATATGTATTGATTATACACTACACCTTTAAACTACTTGTATTTTTAAGATTATATCATATTTTGAATGTTGGCGTGACATTTTCACACTATATTGGATATTTCTAATATGTAATATTGGACTTAACTGTAATATTCTGTTACATATTTCTTATTTCATTTTATTTTATATGGGATATTTTCAGGGTGCCTTGAATTGTTTGAATACGATTGTTTTTACGATGTTCATTTGCTGATACTATTGAATTTTATACCGGAATTATTTTTTTTTATTTTTAATATTGTTATAATATCCTCTGTATTATACGTTAACTGTAAGAAAGAAATAAAACGCATCTCCCAGCAGCTCAATTAAAAACGAATCATTTCGAAATGGTAACGTCCCTTTAATTTAACCTCTTCATACCTGAGGTACACAAATGTAGACCTCTATTCTATTCTTTATAACAAGAACGGAAAATCATGCGTCAAGCATAGATTATGTAACACTTTCCAACGCTTCCAAAATAATTTTACAAATCACTACCGTTTAATAAGCTAAAAAATAACATCAAAGTAAACAATTTGGAAAACGCATAACATATTTAAAAACGTAATTTCAGGAATTTCCAACATATACAATATTCGGAAAATTATCCGAATACTTTTATTCAGCCCTGTACATGATCTATAGATTTGTATATATACTACATAGGATGCTAAATTTTAGTTTAGTTAGGAAACGCGTAGCACAGTTTAAAATTCTCCTTCTGGAGTTTCTGCCAATAAATGGAAATGTGTTCGCGAACTTTTGTGCTGCCCTGTATATTATCTACAGAATTTATACACATCAAGTGATAGACAAAAAGTCAGTTAAATTTAAAATCGCGTTCAGTAAATTAAAACGCACTTCCAGGAATTATTGTTAACAGACAGTAGAGAATTCTTTTGTGTGTCCCTGTAAATAAACGATGACTGCTATACACAAAATATTCTGTAGTAAGCCTCTTGTCATGCACCTTAGTGATATATATATAAATTTCAATGCGTTTAAAATAGTGAAACATTATTTAATTAAACCGTAAACGATTTTTCTCCATAGACGTAATGTAACGAAATTCTTTTGACTGTCCCTGTAAAGTAACTATAAGTGCTATGCACACCTTATTCCGTATTAAGCTTCTTGTAATGCACTTTAGTAATATATATCAATTACAATGTGTTTGAAATTGTGTAACATCATTAAAATAAACCGCAAATGCTTTTTCCCCATAGACCGTAATGTAACGGAATTCTTTTGAGTGTCCCTGTAAAAAAACTATAAGTGCTACACACTTCAGTTGAAATAGGAAACATGCTATAGATAACGACAATAACATATAAAAATTGCAGGCTAATCTGAGCATATTTACCGGAGTTAGAGCACGGACAGACGGCCAGACGGCAGACGGCAGACGGCCAGACAAACCGAAGTCATAAACACTTTTCAACTAGGTTGGAAAGTGTTAAAAACCGAAGTCATAAACACTTTTCAACTAGGTTGGAAAGTGTTAAAAACTGAACTGTTTGATTTTTTTACTCTTTTATTACTCTTACTTTCTTATATACAGCTGAATGTTTGTTGCTTTGGAACAACACCAATAAATGGCAGCACTTATTCTCATTTCCTCATAAAATGAATGTAATTTTCATCGAGTTTGTAAAATGTCTTCAAGACTGTATGGCGAAGAAAGTAAGACATTTTCATAATTATTTAACTTAAACCCTTTACAAAAAAAATTTTTGAGGATTTGTAGACCATTCACTTGTTTAAAGCACTTCAATTTGTTATTGCGTGAATTTAGACAATTGATAATTAAATGGATATTTTAAGGGCCAGTAACTTTAGATCCCTATTTGTGAATTTAAATTACCAGTCCTCCAAAGTATCAATTTCAGAAAAAGGGCTCTTTCTCTCCTTTACGGTGTCTTTTTGTTTGTGCAAAAGTACTGTTATAAATGTAGGAATCAGACATACTTATTATTTTTTTCATGCGTTGTCTCTCACTTTAAATACGGACCCCGATGACTTACAAATTTTTCAGTGTAAAAATTTGTATCGTCCAAATAATAAAATCACATGCCTTGCCGTTCTGGCAACCGTACGGATATTACAAATTGTGTATTTGTAGTGTAATTTTAATTTCAGGTCTCAACAGGTTTTATCCTTTTCAGGCGATCTCATGTAAGGAAGCCGGTCTATCCTGGTGACTTGCTTGGAAAGGAGTAAAATGTGGGAATCAGACCTACTGATTATTTTTTAATGAGTTGTCCCTCACTTTGAATACGGACCCCGGTGACTTAAAATCACAAATTTTTCAGGTTAGACATTTTTATCGTCCAAATAATAAAATCACATGCCTTGTCGTTCTGGCAACCGTACGGATATGACAAATTGTGTATTTGTAGTGTAATTTTAATTTCAGGTCTCAACAGGTTTTATCCTTTTCAGGCGATCTCCTGTAAGGAATAAGCCGGTCCATCCCGGTGACTTGTCTGGAAAGGGGGAAAATGTAGGAATCAGACCTACTGATTATTTTTAATGAGTTGTCCATCACTTTGAATACAGATCCCGATGACGTATAATCACAAATTTTTCAGGGTAACCATTTTTATCGTCTAAATAATAAAATCACATGTCTTGCCGTTCTGGAAACCCTACGGATATGAGAAATTGTATTTGTAGAATGTGTATTTGTAGTGTTATTTTAATTTTAGGTCTCAACAGGTATTATCCTTTTCAGGTGATATCGTATAAGGAAGCCGGCACATTCCGGTTAGTTGCCTGTAAAGGAGGAAAATGTAGGAAACAGAACTACTGATTACTTTTTAATGAGTTGTCCCTCACTTTGAATACAGAACCCGATCACTTATAATCACAAATTTTTCAGGGTAACCATTTTTATCGTCCAAATAATAAAATCGCATGTCTTGCCGATCTGGCAACCCTACGGATATGACAAATTTCTGAAGTACCTCTACGCAGTGGATGTAGGAAGCCGTTCTACTTGCAAGCATGGATGGTTCGTCCCAAAACTGTTCCTGATTTAAATAAATTTAGTTGGTTTGAAAATGAACAGATTATTGTCATCATACTAAATCACTTACATATATTACTTCGGAAGGATTACGATCGCCATAGAAGTTTTGACTTCGGCCATGCGATCTTTTAAGCACACACATAACTTTTTAAAGTTATTTTCAAGCATGATTTTTTAAAAATCTATATCAACAATGAACATCTGTATGTTAAAATAATCTAAAATAACATTGGTAGTAATATAAATGAATATGCAAAATTAAGGAAAAAGTGGAACAGTTACCACTGTAACGAGTTCCTCGGGACCGTCACATAAGAAAGTTGACATGACACTGAGCTAGGTTAAAGCAACAAATTTATTTAAAGCTAATAAGTAATGAAGACTGCAGTGGAGCTGGCAGAAATATAAATACGTTAATCAATTCAGATTCAGAACACTCTGAAAAGATTTAAATACAAATTTACTAATCTTATAATTCAGTTTACGCCAGGAAAAATAGCTGCTCACAAGTATATCCACAGGCAACCGCTATGTCGAAGATTACTATCGCGAAAAATACTACAATCAATGGCAATTATAATATACTGAATGTCTACTAAAGGGAATCCCGTGGATCCCAAAATGCACTTTTTTCAAATACGAGGGATAACACCTTGCCAAAGGCACGCATTTTGGCTGTGTGAAACCAACTCTCTTCTCTTAAGTCATGTCAATCGTTGAAACAAAATGTCATGATGGAAATGCTGGAGAGCTGCCTAACTTAATAACTTGTGCAATATTTGGCTGATTAATCCGTTCCTATTCTCACACTCGTATTTATACTTCGCCAGCCAACCACAGTAAGCAAATTTGAATATAACCGTGCAAAAATAACCGCGAAACCCAGATTCCGGAAGGCACAATGGTACTTATGAAAGTCAGAGGAACAATAAATAGAATCCCATTCACGAGCAAGGTGTTAGGTATCGGACACACTTTCACAATCTAGACTCTCTTTATTAGATATACTACCATATCACAATTAGCAATTAGTTGTCTATGCTTGGCGAGAGCTCCTTCTTCACCTTTCTCACCTAAAACTATTTTTTTTCGTGAAATGGAAAAAAGAGGCTGAATTAGTTCCTTTGAACTTTGTAATACACGCACTTGACCGATTATTTACCTCAGGTTAGCCTGTCTCCATTATGACCAACTTTTTAGAACTGTTTCACGGCATCCAACACAGCCAAAATTGGAACTTTCAGCACCCGAACAAGCTCTCAACAGCCCGCGTCTTCAATATATACTGAGTGGCCAAAAACTTAGAGACACCCTCTAATAACGAGTTGGTCCAGATTTAGCTCTGATCACAGCCAATATTCATCTTCGCATGGACTCAACAAGTTCCTGATAACGTTACTGAAGAATGCTGAGAAAACGGCAGCTGTAGATTGGATATTGGCGTTTCCAAGCTTTGAAGTGTTCTTTCGACTTCCTCTCACAAATGCTCAACAGGATTGAGGTCAGGGGACTGAGCCGGCAATGGAAGCAGGTTAAACTCTGATTGATGTTCCTGAAACCAATTTAAGACCGATAAAACGACGTGGCAAGGTGCATTGTGCTGTTGAAAGTGACCATCCCCAGAAGGAAACATTATAGCTATAAACGAGTGCACGTGATCGGCAACGATGTTGAAGTAAGCTGTGTTGTTCAGAGTTATGTCCACAGATATCAAGGGACACAGTGAACTCCAGAAAAACATTCACCACACCATAATTCCACCGCCACCAGCCTGAAGAGTTGTCATTTGGCAAGAGGGGTCCATAAATTCGTGCTGGTTGCGCCGTATTCTGATCCCGTCATCTGCATGATGGAGCAGTAAACGAGATTCATCGGACCAGGCTACTTTTTTCCTATCCTCAAGTGACCAATTTAGTCGTTCTTCGTCCGCAATAGGCGACTTTTTCTACTTTTCTGTGATATCAAAGGCACTCTTGAAGGTCTCCTGCTGCTAAAGCCTATCCTTTGCAAAGTCCGTCTTTTTGTACGTTGAGATATGCTTTGTGATGAACCTGCATTGATTTTAGCTGTAATTTGTCGTGTTTTTGCCCTTCTGTTGATGCGGACTATGCGTGATACTCGCCTTTTACCTCTCTCGTTCACCATCCTTTTTTGACCAGAATGGTCCTTATCGCTTAAAGTTTTTTTCTCAACTACCACTCTCTAAACATCCGAGATGATGTTGGGAGAGAAAATCCTAAAGAGTCGTCTTTTCAGAGATACTGGCACCAGCTCTTCTTGTACCGATGATCATCCCTCGCTCAGAGTCACTTAAATCTTTCGTCTTACCCATTTTTACAGTAACTTCCGTGTAAGTACATCGTACGAAGCTGAGAGTTCCTTATATAAGCAACTCTGGGTTGTTACACCATTCTACGTTACTGTCGGACTGGTTTGCTTTCAAAATAGCGGTGTCTCTAATTTTTTGGCCACTCGGTAATGCGAAAGTTTCTTGAATAAAAAGCTTGAAAAGTCTCTATCAGTAAAAGTCGAGGTTTATTTCTCATTTACAGTTATTGAAATTTGGCGATGAAGTATAATAGTGCTTTTTTTGTTTCAACTGGAAGTTTTTCCGGGTTATTTTTTGTCAGCTTTTATATTGCTTTGGCTTTATAGCCAGTGTTTCCCTATATCACGAAAGATATTTTAATAAAATTTGCTTGTTTACGTTACGTAGATGCTATTTTCGTAACGATGATGGCGACGGAAAGCATGTCCTCAGTTCTGGCTTTTTTTTTCGAAAATTATTTGTAACACGCTAAATATTAGACTGAATAGAACGATGTTTCTGAATAAAGTTTTGTGTAATTAATATTACAAAAAAAATTTATTTTGCTCTTTTATAATCGTTACTTTCTTGATTTTATTTTGTGCACGAAATTGATGGTGTGACCTTTACGTTCATGATCTTCTCATAGTTATTCTTTTAAAAATTAAATGTATTACACAAATATTATTTACAACGTACTGCTACGTTAAAAATGATTCAGAAGCTTTACTTTCATACTAAAGTTTTTTTTCTGACACCTGTTAAGTTATTCAGAAGTTACTAATTTTTTGTCCACACACGTTATACACAACTGCTTGTGACAGTAGTTATTTGACAAGTAAAACTGCAAATAAACAATACTATTCTTTTAAATTGAACCAGAGATTAGCTTTAAAAAGCCCTGAATTAAAAATATAATTAATGTACCGTGAAAAATAAAGTTTTAAATCAACATTTTAACCCCAGTAAGTTGTACAAAATAGCATTGTGACCGGCTTGTTTTGTTTGTTTCTGTGTGCACACATTAGTTATATGAAAAATTTATATTTAATTAGTTACGTGTATTCTTTTGTTATACTACGCCCTATTTCCATTATAACAATTTTTCAATTGCAGTTACATTTTTAATACATTTTCTTTAAGGTCGTTTTCTAAGATTCTAGGATAATGACCCGTATGGTTCCTCAAGACAGTTGATCTACAATAAGCTTAGCACAGAAAACCATAAACAAGGAACTTTGGTACAAACAGCTTTATTCTAGGATCTCAGATATGTCTTGTATGCGAAGTTTTTCCTTGCGCGCAGAAAAAAAAAAGTTACATTTATATTCCTTAGAATATGTATAGAATCAAATTCCTATTTTTATTCAATTAGAAATAGATAACAAATAAGTTACGCTTAAAGATTTAAACACATATTGGCGTGCACACAAATTGGACCCCGCACAGATACGAGATGAGCTAACTAAACATTACATTTATGAGCCTCCTGTAAGTCCTGTACTACATGTAATTAATACGCAAGGGGTGCTTTTCAGCTTAGCGATGGTATAACTGTAACCCTCCCCCCCCACACACACACATCTGGTAAAACATTTACAACTATAATAATAATATTTTTAACACTTCTCAACATACCTGAAATATGTTTATGACTTCGGTTCGTCTGTTAGTCTGCTGTCTGTCGGTCCGTGCTGTAACTTTCGTAAATCTATTGCATAGTTGGCATATGTTATTGAAATTTACTATAGCTCATGCTGTGTGCAGCATTTATATTTTGTTTACACACAAAATAATTCCGTTGCATTATGGTTTACGAGGAGAAATTGTTTACCGTGTATTTTAGTGATATATACTACTTCAATATAATAAATTAATATGTGTTACTGAGGTGTGCTATAACATGCTTTCTGCAGAATGTGGTGTACATACCATTTATCGTTCTTTTACAGAAGCATACAAAATAATTATATTAATAATTTTATACTGGAAATGCATTGCGATAAAAAGTAGCCCTTCTGGGATAACCTAAGATGTGATATTCTCCATCTGTTACAGCTGTGACCAGTTGTGACACGTCCTTAATTTTAGTTTCCATGGGAATAGCCAGAAATGTTAAAACTATATAGTCGAAAACCAAAGAAATATAGCTCCAACAACCCATGAGTAGAGTAGAAACTGTTCTAGAATTAAAGAATTACCTATAATAGAATTTTGTCTTAAAAGTACTGCGAAAACATGAAGCAAAATTGTATGGAATGAACATTTCCGTGTCAGAATTACGTAATATGATAATGTCATTGCAATTATATGTACTAATATAATAAAGA
This sequence comes from Maratus michaelseni, assembly GCA_963931845.1. Classification (NCBI taxonomy): domain Eukaryota; kingdom Metazoa; phylum Arthropoda; class Arachnida; order Araneae; family Salticidae; genus Maratus; species Maratus michaelseni. The sequence goes on along the minus strand of OZ007599.1, from coordinate 72,389,630 downwards.
GAGAACTTTTGACTGACTCAATGATTGACTCATCAACGCAGAGCTGAAATGACTAAAATCAGGATCACGAAATTTGGGCAGTAGCTTACTGTTATGACCTACGCAAGCAATAAGAAAGGATTTTTGAAAATTAAGGGTCCTCCCCCTCTCACGCGAAAACACCCTTAATCAAGGGTGCAAAAATCTAGGCGCCAATGGGCTGATTCCCACCACTAAATTTTATTAGTATTCTTCGTCAAATTTTATTAGTATATTGTGCCTAAATTTTATCAGTATTCTTATTCGGCGAAGAATACTAAAAATTTAGTGGTGGGAATCGGCCCATTGGCGCCTAGATTTTTGCACCCCTGCCCTTAATGGTTTATCGGAAGTTATATGTCATTTCGGGAGGGTGGGGGTTCAGAAGTTTTAGATAATTTCGTCATATCTCAGCAGCTGTTTAAGGTAGGAGCGTAAAATGCAGCATAACAAATCTACTAAAAAATAATTAAACACGTATTTCAGTGATTTTAGAACTATTTTGGCAATTTCGTTGCCAACATTGGGTATGAACCCGATTCGGGAAGATTAGACGAATAAGACAACTATTGCTGATTTTTGATTAGATATTTTGCGTAAGACATTTTTCCAATGAAAAGTTTTTTTTTTAATCTCATAATATTTATAGATGCCATACGAAATACAGTTTCGCTAAATGCTACGCCATTTGGTTTATTTTTCTTTTCGTATTGTCAGGGAAACCGTATATTTTTCTGTTACATGCACCAAAGAAAATGCACATCCTCTTTTAAAAGCCGGGGTATTTTCTATGATTGTGTCAATGTAACTTCATTTTTACTTGATTGTCTTTTAACGATTTGCGTGCAAGAATGTACCGAGCTCCGTTATTGTCATCACCATATTATTGTATTTTTATCTGTAAGGCCCTCATTGTTAACATAGGCAAAGCCATGTGGTTCTGCTAGTATGTAAAAAAATAGCGATCCAGAGTGACATTGCAAACGCTTGTAAAATAATAAAAATCTGTGGTTTGTATTTCGGTTTCGGAGTAAAAAATGCAGATATAATATGTTTACATGGATAGCAATGGTCAAATACAATATTTGCTTCATTTTGTTATTGGTGACAGTCCAATATGAGCTTCCAATGTACATAAACACCCACCAAAGTACCATTAGGAAGAATTCCCGTTTCTATTTGTAGTGATTATAAGAAGAGCTTCATAAAATAGTTCTGAATATTTTACACGATATCCTAATAGTGCGATTAATATTTTAGCCAAAACGCTTCTCTTTTTTGAAAAATGAGCAGCTACATAGTTAATAGAATTTTCAGAGGACCCAAGTTCTGGTAAGATATAATAACCAATTTTTTCTAGTTGACGAGCTTTCATATTCTGTAGCGTTTAGTTAAAAAACAAATTTGTTTTTTTTTAAATTTGTAATGACAAATTTTTAACATTTATTTAAAAAATCGTGGGTTTTTTAGGTGTCAATGAAATAAAATATTTTCGAGTAGAAATGATTTACCTAATTATAGAAGAAATTCACCAGGGCAGATGGAGCATTGCAATACTATATAGGAATGACAAATATAAAGTTTAAAACGAGAATAAAAGAACATATGGCAGATATCAAGTATGGCATAAGAACTACACGTTTGGCCAAACTACATAGGGTAGAGTCTTTACAAATTGATTTTAAGGATAGTAGAATAATTTATCCATCAAGACTTTATTTCCCATCCCTTATCTATGAATCAATAGTAATCTATATGCGTAGCGAGAACATATCCAACGAATCAGCTTTTTTTTTTTGAATTATCTAAAATTTTGCACAAGATGCTTTACAAATTAAAAAAGCAATAAAAAATATTAATTTTTGCATTTACAGTTGACCATTTTTAAGCACCTGTTTTTATTTTACCTACGATCCCGTGGGTTATGTTTATAAAGTTTGTTTTCAAAAAAATTTCGAGAATAGTTTATTTATCGTTTTGATCTTGAAAATGCCGCCGTTTGTGCGTTCGAAACATATCGGTCTTTATATTAAAACGTTTTTATTAGCCCATGTGCATTCTGATTTATCACTTTAAGCATCTACGTCTTTAGAAATGATTCACTTTATCGTTTTGGCAAAGAGCTTGTTTTTTGTTTGCGTACCTTTAATTTCATTTGGTTGGAAATTTCGCATTTACGACTACATTCATATGCAATCTGCACTTTCTTTCGTATTTTTGAGTAGCATGAGGAACAAATTATCCACGCATGAGTCACAAATAATGAACATAAATAATTATACATGCATGAGCCACAAATATTGCACAGACCAATTTGGTTTATTTGACATGTTCATTTTCTGATAAAAAAATCACTCTAAGTTCAATATCATAAAACGCTTAATGATCAAATTTCTATTAATATGGTGAATTAAAAAGAAGAATGTAAACAAAAATTCTTCTTAAGGGCTAATATAGGACTAAATTTAAATTCAACATAATTAGACTTTTAATATTTTGCTTTCTGTTAATATGGTTAACTACACTCTAAGAAAAAACGGCAAAAATTACAGCAAAATTTGCTGTAAACTTATGCACCCAAATTGCCAGCATATTTTACTATAAAATGACAGCAAGATAGGTCTTAAATAATATTATGTTTGGAATTTTACAGCAAAATGTGCTTGAAACGTACTAATTTTACTGCAAATATGACTATAATCATACTAAATGTTACATAAAAAAATGCTGGCAATTTGGGTGTATAAATTTACAGCAAATTATGCTGATAATTTTGCCGTTTTTTCTGACAGTGTAGAAATAAGAACATAAATTGGTAAAGTTGGAGCAAGAGTTATTTTGAAGGAACTCGCTTATGTTCAACATCATAAGACTTTAATACTCTAATTTCTGTTAATATGGTTAGCTGAGAAGAAAAATAAAAATAAAAGTTCTTCTGAAGAGCATATATAGGCATTACTTTAAATTCAAAATCATAAGACTTTTAATGCTGTACTTTCTGTTAAGATGGATAACTTAAAACAAAAATATAAGCAAAAGTTCTTATGAAGAGCTTATATAGAATTCACTTTAAAGTCATCGTAATTGGACTTTTAATGCTCTTCTTTGTATTATTAAATTTAACTGGAAATAAGAATATAAACTAGTAAAACTGGAGAAAGAATTTTCCTTGTGTGGTTATGTAGGGTTCGCTTATTGCTAATGGTTACCAATACATATAACATTTTACCATGAAATTTCGATTTTTAACTCTCAAAATATACAATCAGTTCGAACACTGCCCACAATATTATCTATTGGTAAGTTGAGTTTTTGTTTTTTTCAGATTTCTAGTTTATTACAAAAATGGCACTTTCCTTTAAAAAAAGAAAGAATATATATATATATATATATATATATATATATATTCGCCCATGCCATGTAAAATGCATCTGCTTATGAAATATTTATTTCCAGTTCCCGTATTACGCGTCGTTAATTTTATTCGTTTCAACATAGTTTTATTTCTTACAAAGTATCTAATTTACTAAGTATGAGAGTATAACGAAAGTCTATGCTAGTAATACAGAGTGGCCACGATAAAAGAGGCCCGGTATACAGAAGTACATATTCAGAATATCATGAAAAACAACATCTCCTGTGAGCTATGGAATATTCAGTGTGTTGTTATTCATAATATTCTGTATTTACTACTTTTAACTAAAAATTAGTAAGTATTTGTACTTCTGTATACCGGGTCTCTTTTATCTTGGCCAAAATGTACTATTTCAATAATCGATTTCAAAATGAACTTTATCTGAATGCAGAATAATTTACACTATAATCTGCAAAAGTTATTCAAAAAACATAAAAATTACTTTCTAAACTTGATCTTAATATAATATGAATGACGCATAAAATGTGTTGAAAAAGGTTTAAGCGTTATTTTTTCCCCTTTGGATAAATTGCAATCATGTTGTTTTAAACTAGCCAATCAGTTCGAAAAACATTCCTGATATCAAGAAAAAAAAGTTCTAAACTACGTTGATGCAAATTGGTTATGCATTCTTAAAATAATAAAAAAGGAAAATTTTGTTATTTTCCAAAATAGTTTGAGAAATTTGAAATGAAAGTAAAACATACTTTTTATAATGAAGATAAGTGTATCTGCAGTACCTGGTACCACGATTAGAATTTTTTGTTGTTGTTGCTAAAGCAAATGTTATGTTTTTATTTAATCATTTACTGATTTCTGAAAAGTAACGCAGTTTTCTGTAAATTTCGTGAAAACTATTTTTCATAACTTTAGTTAAATTTCTTTAAAAAAGTAATTAGTTTATGTTACTAGTTTTTATATAACAGATTGTCGAAATCCTTACTCTCTTAAAACGAAAGAGTGGATTTGGCTTCTCAGAAAAGAGCTGTAATTTATTGGATCGTGAATGAGTTGATTTTTAAACGTTTCACTCATCTTGATTTGAATTTTTATTTTTCTAATGCCCCCCAGAAGAGCTAATACTAAACAAATCATCTCGATAAAAAAGCACTCATTGACGAGCGGATATGCCAATGCGGCTGACGTGACCATTCGCTGAGCAGACGACAGGCGTGTGACGTCATCGAGTGGAGGCAAGCAAATCGCCTCCTTCCGTCTGGTCGTCTGGTGTGTGTATAGTTAGTTAACGCGGCTAGAGCACGTTGTCGACTGATTCGCGTTGTTCAAAGGTGCAATTTTAAAGAAGGAACACTTGAAAAAGGTAAGAATTTCTGCTGTTTTAAATACTCTAATCATGTTTTTTATAATGATTCTGTTTTATATTTATTGTTATTTTATATATGGCGTGATATTTTTCAGTTTATATCAATATTTTTAACAAATATGTCTTAACCCTAACATTTAGGACTATTTACACGAACGAACATTTAGAGATCTTTTGAGTTGGAAGGATAAATATTAAAAAATGCTCTAAAATATAATTATACAAATCCTTTGCCTCTCATTTTAAGTTTTTTTTAATGTTGTTTCAATAAATATAATTTATAAATAGCATTTAGTAGCAATGTAATCTTTTAAAGAAAATGTCTCGGCGGTAACTGTGCGTTTGTTTATAGATATTTTTTTAATGATGTTTCAGAACTCTAACTTTCATAATACTATAAATTGGAAAATGACTTGTCTGACTTTAAAAATATTGTTTTAAAGTAAACAAATTATATTTCTTATTTTATTCTCAGTCTGAAGTAATTTTTCCTGGATATTTTTATTGACCTGCCTTGTTTTTCGAATGCGCATACATAAGTTTGAGTCATTTTATGTTGCTGAGAGTTAGATTATTTTAAATGTATCTCAAATATATAAGAAAAGCTTTAGAATATAAATTTCATGTTGACGAAAACTTTTGAAAAGTAGCTTTATTAGTATATATACTGTTTTTCTAATATTTAAAAATAAATATACATGATTTGTGAAGCTGTATAAATCCCATATTTTTTTTATCATATGTTGTTAAAAATAAGGTAAATATCTCCATTCCCGTATATTCACTGTGTGAATATTCCTAAATAGTATTAGGATTAAAACATTTAATGATAATATTGATATAAACTGAAAAATATCATGCAATATATCTAATAATATTGCATAGAAAACATAATCATTATATACACTGCAAATCCCTGAAACACATTTTACTCAAAATACAACGCATTATAAACGCTTGAGGTGTCAAGATGTGTTTCCAATCTGTTTAAGGCATTCTCAGGTGTTTGAAAATGTGTGGTAAAATGCGTTTACCGAAACGCGGCTGTCACTTTGGTAAAGATTTAATGGAAAGCGAAACACATGCGTATAACAGAACACATTCAAAACACATTTCAGTAAACGCCATGTTCAATGCTATAATCAGACATTCTTCTTCGGCTAGGATTCATGAAACTCCAGGAGGAAATTGCACTTTCAAAACAATAAAAAAAAAAAATCTGAAATGTTTGCTGTATATTTGTTTTAAATGTTTCTACGTGGAGAAATAACTTTATTTCTTACAGCCAAAGATGACGTCATTGTCGGGGAATTTGATAATCCTAAAAATAAAAGTTAATTAAAAAAATAAATATTTAAAATATTGGAAAAAATAGAAGATTTTGGGAAATTATAATTTTTCACATTAAATGTGAAAAAATATTTTTTTCCACATTGTTATCTATATTTTATGTACTATGATATATAAAATTTAAAAATAAATGTTATTAGTGCAGTGTTGCAGTGAGAAACGTTGGCTCTCGCTAAGTATAGCTAAAAGTGCTTTGCCAGGGCTCCGCGCTATGTTGCGCAGGCCGCACAGTCAACCTCCCCGAAATAAATAATCTTCGTGATAGGTCGCTAATTTTTGACGGTTGCCAAAATATTGTTGCATAAAAAAATGATAGCATAAGAATTTTCAATATCGTCTAAGGAGGGGACTAATATTTTCGTGCTGATAACCATCATCCGTGTTGAATTCAAGGGGTGCCCCGGCGGGGGGCATTCAGCGCCCCCCGGAACATTGAAATCAGTGTTGAATTCAGGAGGTGGCCCGGGGGGGATATTCCCACCCCGGAGCTTTAAAATCCCCCCCCGGAAGATTTGAGATTTTATTATTTCAATGGTGGTAAAAAAGTGGAATCTCCCCCCCCCCGGATTTCTATAATGCCCCCCCCCCTCGGAGCCACAAAAATCCCTCCCGGAGAAAACTGTCTGAATTCAACACTGATTGAAATATCCCCCTCGGAAGATTTGAGATTGTATGCTTTTAATGGTTAAAAAGTGCAATTGCCCCCCCCCCCCCGAGCCATAGAAATCCCTTCCAGACAAAAGTGTCTGAATTCAACATTGCACAGCACCTTTAAAAAAGAAAAAATCTCATACAAAATCCACTGATAAAAAACGACTCCAGTTAGCTAAGTTCAGACGCATGCGCACACGTACTATTATGGTATTCAAGCTGATTGCAAACACTGCTCACTTCCGGTCCGCCATTGATCTGCTATCGCCATGTGCATGAAGTGTCAACCGTCGCGCCAAGAAGTTTTGATAATTTCCCGGGAAAACATTTGCAGAGTAAGTTTTTTCTATATTATTTAGATTTTTTGTCGTGGGAATTACATTTGCATGGATATTAAAGTTCTAGATTATTGTTTTTTGATAAACCGATGTAAAAAAGATGATTTATGATTTACATAAAATAGTGTTATTTTTTGCACCTTGTGACTTATGTTTTGATGTTGACTGAAATTTGATCGTCAAACGTGTAAAAATGCATGCTGAAGATGACTACGTTTTTTTTAAATTTAATTATTTATTGAAGTTCTTAATATTTACATAAGGGTATAATAAATACACATAATATGCATGGTTATTTATTTATTTTTAATTTCTTGCAAACTTTAAACAGTTATTAATTAATATTAGATTTTTAACTATGTTTATGATCAAAATATTATATAGACCTATTTCTTTTTCTCTTTACCTTATGTATTTATCCAACTAGAATGCCGTTCTGACTCGTTTTAATTTCTAAAAAATCTGTTTACAATTTATTTGTTAATTAGAGATTGTCCTTCAAACACTTTACCCATAATTGCTTTTGTTATTTTATCATAGAAATTCATTTAAAAATTCCTATTAATTTTTTTCCCTTTAATTTTTTTTTATTAAATGAAAAATAACGAATGTAATTAAATATTTATTTTTTGCATAATATTTATTTTCTGTTATAATAGAAATAGAAATTAATGATATTATATTTTTAATGGTGATATATCCCAACAATATTTTTTACTTTGTTTATATTGTTTAAAAGGCATAGATAGAATATACAATACAATTAAAATTTGCTTTTCAACTATAATAGAGAACCATTGGGTGAAGCTAGGTAAGATTTCACAATTTTTTCATAAATTAATATTTGGCAATTGAAAATGAAAAATACAATTGAAATGATTATTAAATTGAATGATATGTTAGGAACCATAATGTTAAATTTAGGAAAAGCTAGTGAGGAAATTATAATGCTGAAAGGTTAAATTTTTAATAGAAAAAAATTATGGTACTTTTGGGTTATAGTGGCCCCGAGGATGAATCGCCAAGCGACCAAGATTTATGTCCAAATTATAAATCATATATGACATTATAATAATATATGATATATATTATATAATTTGTGAATCATATGATACAGTTATAGTCAAATATGATGTATATATGGCGTAAATAATACACAGGAGGATCCACTCCCCCATTTAGAGTATAGGTGCAGATTCACGGTCGCCATGTGGCGACTAAATTTTTTATTGTGGCCACTAACTTTTGGTGTTTAAGTCGCTAAGTGATTTAAAAGTAATCAATTTCTGGTATTCTCAGTCCCCATCGTGAAATGTTGATATTTTTTTTAAAGATTAAGACTAAAACACATAACAAACATTATTATTATTTTTTAATAACATTTCAGAATGATCTGTTTAACACAGCAAACTATTAAATATATTCGAATAGCAATGTTATTCGTAACAGTTTGAATATGATAATTTTACATAGACTGTGATTTAAATACATAGATATAAAAAAAATGTTTGAAGTGTGTTTTGATTTTTATAGTGCAAAATAATCTCACAAATTCATATTTCCTTTCATATGTACTTTTGTCTGGCAAAATCAAAATAAGATATATTGTTTTTCTGATATTCCCCGCTATCATGATTGCTTAGCTTATACATATTTTTTTTAAACCGTATCTTGCCCAACTTTATCTTCTGACTGTACATGATTTAAGATTTAATTAATATTCAAATTTTGTTGTACATGTGTTTATATAAATAAATTACTTTACACTTTGAATTCCTGAGGGTTTTTTAGTTTTTTACCCCATATAAACACTATTGTTTTTATGAGTTTGTTTTACAATTGTGACCACTGGATTTTTTGGGTATAGGAGCCAGTGACCTATAATCTGCACCTATAATTTAGAGGGGAATCATATCTTCTTTCTTCGGCATGTGTGTGTGTGAGAGAGAGAAGGGGAGGGGGGCATATGTCTTCATTAGCTTAGATTCAAATGGACTATTTTCTGACATATACCCGAATTAATTTTCTCTCATAAGTGCATGAAATTTGCAGGCATATTAGTAAATATGTAAAATTTACATGTTTTATCCACATACCAAGAAATCAGAGTTTCGCATTTTCTTAAAAATGCAAAGAATCTTATAGACAGTTTTCTCAAAGTTTGCATTTTACGGCAATTTTTCAGGCTTGACAATCTTGAAAACATAGTCTTGAGGGAGAAATCAAATACAATTCAAAATGTACCACATTTATAGGAAAATTAAAAGAGATGTTCGATTCTTTAGTGCTTAAACAATATCTGCAATTTTCATGCATCTTTATTAAAAAATAACTCCATGAGAGTATGAAAATGATTAGATTTTTTAAGCAGTAAAAAAAGAAAAAAATGAAAACACCTTTAACACTTATTTATATATTTTTTAAATGTATTGTTCTATAAAATGTTTTCTATTTGCATGGGGGGTCATGATCCCCATGATCTACCCCTTGGATCAGCACTTAAAATAATATGTAGGGTAGATGTGCCAGTAATGGACACCCTTAAGGAATTTCTTTAAAAATTATTTTTTAATTAATAGTTATAATTGTTATATTCCACATTTCATAATATTATATTAATCTACCAACACTATTTAACCATGCTCATAGTCACATTTCCCAATGTGAATCGATATTTAATTGTAAATAACAGAAATAAATCAAAACACCCTAAATTCCAGTAATGGACACCCCACAAAAAGTAATAGGTAATTGATATTATGATTGTATTTAAAACTAGAATTTAAAGAAAACATATTAATGAAATTAAAAAAGCTGAATTTTTATTTTTTATTTTTTGTTTTTAAACCAAAAATGTTGAAGGTGGCCCATTACTGGAAGGAGGTCCATTATTGGCACATCTACCCTATATAATAACATATGAGGGGGTTACAATGACAGTTGAGTAAGTCAATATTTAGTCATTTGAGAATTGAAGGATTTTATGAAGCTTCTTGCATTGCCGTTGCATTAAGTGGTCCAACTTGTTTTTCCCTCTAGCGACTCCCTATGTTAACTATGACTTATTTGACTGTCACACTGAATAGAAATTAATATACAGGGTGATTCATAAAAGATGGGCAGAACTTTAAGGGGTTATAGTACACTTAAAGACAAATAATATTAAATAGGAGACTAAGGGTCCCAGACGTATTCCCAAGGAGATAGGGGGCATTAAAGTTTAGGGTCCGAAATTTCAAATGATTATAAAACATGGAAAAATTGGTCGATTCGTTTGCGGTTTTTGCAAAAAATTTTCTTTATGCCAGTATTTTCTTGAAATAAAATTTTAAAGTTCAATTTCAAAAAATGCCGATAGGGGGCGCTTTAGACTTTGGAGTAACAAACAACTATTTTTTAACGTTATTTTTTGTATTTCTTTAAATGATTTCGAAAGCTTAGACTTAAACTTAAATTTTGATCTAAAAATCTGAGTCCTAACGAGTAGTTAAGTAGCGTAAACTGAAATTTGAAATTTGAAACCCTTCTCCCCCCAGAACAAAAATCAGTTATTCCCGATCTTTGTGTCGTAGATTAGGCTCTAACTACTGCCGCGTTTTGCTAAAATTATTCTTTATGTCAGTATTTTCTTGAAAATAAATTTTAAAGAAAATTTTCAAAAAATTCCGATAGAGGGCGCTTTAGACTTTGGAGTAACGAACAACTATTTTATACCGTTATTTTTTGTGTCTCATTAAATGCTTTCTAAAGCTTAGACTTAAACTTAAATTTTCAGCTCAAAATCTGAATCGCTGAGCGTGGTTCAGTAGCGAGGGGAGGGGGTTCAAATTTCAACTTCTGAACATAGTTCAGTTTGCACTACTTAACCATGCCCAACGATTCTGTGCTGTGATACGAGGCAAAAATACAACTTTCGTCAAGGACTGCATAGTCGGAATTCACTCATAAAGGCACTGGCACAGTTGGAAACGTCGCTCATGCAAACGTTAAAGCTCCATTCCTGACGCTAGTCACCGGGTGAAGAAGGAAACAGAAAGTATGCAAATGTCAAATGGGGAAGAAGAAGAACACGTATGCAAAATTTCGACACGATTCAGGCATAAAAACCACTGAACGGTGAGTCAAGTGTAAGTCGCTGTAGTAATGAATCGGAAGATGGTGCCCTTCACGAATAAGGAAAAGGCTGAGATGCATTTAATTTACGGAGCGGCAGATGGAAATGGTGCAGAGGCACAACGAATGTACGGAGAGCGATTTCCTAACAGGCGGTTGCCTAACCGCAAAACTTTCGAGCGCTTGCACAGACAGTTGTGTGAGACGGGATCATTTCTCGCTTCCCGGTCGAATGCAGGTCGTGCAAAAAAGGACGAATCAGTAGTTGTTGCAGAAGCCATTCTGGATGTAGTAGCGGCGCAGCCAAGTACAAGTACACGAACAGTGGCTAGCCAGGTGGATACCTCACAGTCCACGACTTGGAGGGTACTGAAGGATGAACATTTGCTCCCGTTTCATGTGCAACGAGTCCAGAAACTGTCTCCAGGGGATTATCCAAATCGTATTGAATTCGCCCGCTGGTTTCTGCAGCAGAACGCGCTAAATCCACATTTTGGACGAACTGTGCTTTTCACCGATGAATGTACCTTCACACGTGAAGGTACATTTAACACACACAATGCACATGTATGGGCGGATGTCAATCCACATGCTACGTGTCCACATGCTCATCAGAGACGCTTTTCCATCAATGTTTGGGCAGGAATCCTCGGAGACCACCTAATCGGACCGTACCTTCTTCCTGAACGCCTCAACGGTAAAACATACCTCACATTTCTGCAACATGTGCTGCCAGACCTGTTAAACGTTGTTCCTCCATGCATCCGGCGGGTCATGTGGTTCCAGCACGATGGAGCGCCAGCCCATTACGTACGAGACGTCCGCAACTATCTGGACATCACATTTCCGAACAGATGGATTGGTCGAGGTGGTCCTGTTGCTTGGCCTGCTCGCTCGCCAGATCTTTCACCTCTCGATTTCTTTTTTTGGGGACGATTGAAGGCTCTTATGTATGAGACACCCATTGAATCCCCCGAGGAACTGGTCGCCAGACTTTCCGCCGCTGTAGGGGAAGTGCTCGAAAAGCCTGATGTTTTCGCGAATGTTCGCCGTTCCATTCGTCGCCGTTGTTCTGCGTGCATAACCTCTGGTGGTCACAATTTTGAACATTTATTGTGATTACATGTTAATAAATATGCTTTGGTAACATAATCCTAATTTGTGTCTTTTTACCTCGTATCACAGCACACAATGTGTGGACATGGTAAACTGAACTGTGCTCAGGAGTAGAAATTTCAAACCCCTCTCCCCAGAAACTTAACCACGTCTAACGATTCAGATTTTGGGCTGAAAATTTAAGTCTAAGCTTTAGAAAGCATTTAATGAGACACAAAAAATAACGGTATAAAATAGTTGTTCGTTACTCCAAAGTCTAAAGCGCCCTCTATCGGAATTTTTTGAAAATTTTCTTTAAAATTTATTTTCAAGAAAATACTGACATAAAGAATAATTTTAGCAAAACGCGGCAGTAGTTAGAGCCTAATCTACGACACAAAGATCGGGAATAACTGATTTTTGTTCTGGGGGGAGAAGGGTTTCAAATTTCAAATTTCAGTTTACGCTACTTAACTACTCGTTAGGACTCAGATTTTTAGATCAAAATTTAAGTTTAAGTCTAAGCTTTCGAAATCATTTAAAGAAATACAAAAAATAACGTTAAAAAATAGTTGTTTGTTACTCCAAAGTCTAAAGCGCCCCCTATCGGCATTTTTTGAAATTGAACTTTAAAATTTTATTTCAAGAAAATACTGGCATAAAGAAAATTTTTTGCAAAAACCGCAAACGAATCGACCAATTTTTCCATGTTTTATAATCATTTGAAATTTCGGACCCTAAACTTTAATGCCCCCTATCTCCTTGGGAATACGTCTGGGACCCTTAGTCTCCTATTTAATATTATTTGTCTTTAAGTGTACTATAACCCCTTAAAGTTCTGCCCATCTTTTATGAATCACCCTGTATACGCTCAGAGAAAATATGGTTTTCTAGATTTTTTTTTTTTTTTTTTTTTTTTTTTTTTACTTACTCCACTGTCATTCTAACCCCCTCATATATGGCACATATATGATTGTTTGGTTATATATATAAGCTTTGTGATGAACTTGGCTAAATCATAACTACAATCTTGGCATAATTCATAATTGTGGGGGCCACTATAACCCTTAAGTGTACGAAAATCATTATTTTATATATATATTGTATTTATATTTATAATATATTAATCTAAAGTGAAAAAAAAATTCTAGTTTGCATTAATTTTGAAGTTACTTTTTATTTTATTTTTTGTAAAAAAAATATTAGAACAAAATTTATTATGCTAAAAAGCTTAATCAATTTTTGCAGAAAAGATGCTTTTCTTCCATCACCGTAAGATTTTTGGAAATTTTACATCTTTAGTAAAAGGACATATATATACATATATGTGTATATACATATACTATGTATATTTCACCGGCACCCGGCTAATTGAAAAGTACCGTAAATTGTATATATATATAAAAATTTATAAATATATATATATTTATATATGTATAAAATATTTAATATATATGTACATAAACATATATAAACAAGCATAAAAGTTAATCAAGTTTGTTTTTATATATGTTTATATTATTTGGCAACAAATCCTACTTTCTGTAACCCAAATTGTGCCAAGCTTTAAAAAAAAGAAAACAAGGTTCCTGTATTGGGAAATTAAATATCCATCAAATCAAAGTATAAATCCAAGCAAATTGAAAATGCTGTTCTCAGTCATGTTATTTTATATTTAATAATTTTAATATCTGTGCATTATGTAAAGCCTTTTATTATTTATTTATGTGTCAGATCACTTTGAAAAAGTTATGAGCTAGTTTTAAAAGGACTGATGGAAGCAATTAAAACAAACTGGTATGCTACATTTGTTTAATTTTCCAAGCCCCTGGAGAATGCAAAGTCTGAAGAGAGTATGACATTTGGCATAAAGGCTTCATGGCTGATCTGAGCTAACATCTTTCATCTAAATACTGTCCATGTCCACTCGGTAATATTTTTTTGTTATTAATTTATTATTGCTCATTTATAATTATTTATTTATTTTATATTTATCATTTTTTGCAATGTTATGTATCTAATAATAAATTACTGTTTTGTACATGATTGGTAACAATAAATAAGATTGACAACCATTTTTGGCAATCTATCTCCTGGCCCGGATAATACGCAGGTACTCTATTATTTCTTAGTAACAATATTAAATTTAAAAATGATTAAGGATGTTTGAGTTAGTGTTTTGAATTGAATTTTGGATACGACAATATAGGAGAGGGAAAACATTTGTCAAGAAACAACAATCGTTTAGAACTTGAGTTGTAATTTAATGAAATATATATAAAAAAAACTGTTAAATTACAAATAATTTTAATAATGCTTGCAAGCCTCATGCTTTTTCGTTTAAAAACTTGTCAACTAGTGTGATATTATTCAACGGATTTTTTTTTTTTCTTTGGTCGCAACAACTTGGTCTGTTTGCAGCCTCTGTATTTGTGTGGCCTCTTTTTTTCAGCTAAGTGTATTTTGTAAAGTAAATTTCTAAGAAATGTCTGTCACATATCATAAATGTTTTATGTCTGGTGACTGATGTGTAGGACCTAACCAGTTTATTATAAAAATGCCAAATGTATTGTATGATCATGTAGCAATAATGGCTTGGTAGTAATCAAATCTGTAATGAACATTAGGTACTTCTTTGTTATAGGTGTCTTGGCATAACTCAGTCGTAAGAAAGTGCAATTTTGCACCAAATATAAACAATCATGAAAATGAAACAGCGACCAATGAAACAAATTTTCTAATCTGCGCTTAGCTTGCTTTTCTCCTGCACACAAAATTTGTCTCTGATAAATTAAAAAATTGACATTTCTAAAATTTCAAACATGTTTACTATTTTTAATTTACCAATGAAAGAAACTCCCCCCCCCCCCTCCCCAAAAAAATCATTTTACTATTTGAAAGAATCTCTGTGAAACTCATCATAATATGCAACTTATATATTAGAGAAAAAATATCTGGAAATACAGTAGACTCTTCTTAAATCCACATAGCTTAAAAACAAGAGATTGGACAGATTTTAGAATTTTGCAGATTTCTGATCAGTTTTGTTTATATTTTTAAACAGTAATTTGAATTTAATAATGCACTCAAAATTATAATAAATGCCTACAATAAAGTAAAATAATAAAAATTAACAAAATTATTATATTTTTTAAATATTAAAAGTAAAGGTCAAGTAAATAATTCATAATCCATAACTAAATATGCATAGTGATGAGATATTTTTTCCTTGAATCATTCAGTGAAATTCTCCTTATAGATATACACTAATAATTCCCATCAAAATCTTACAATAACAAAGTTTTCTTTCATGTTTAGCCATACTTAATAACCAAAAAGCTTGATTAATACATAAATGTATTTGTTAAAAAGATATCGCCACTGATATTAGGACTATCTTGAAATTCTTCAGAAATAAATTTATGCTTCCTTCATGAGAAAACATGAGTTCAATCATATTAACTAGAATACCATATTAAAATGTGTACAGAATGTTATAAATTTAAAAAAAAAAACTTCATTGTTTATATCTTAAGTTACATTGTTTAAATCTGAAATG
Source organism: Maratus michaelseni (assembly GCA_963931845.1). NCBI lineage: Eukaryota > Metazoa > Arthropoda > Arachnida > Araneae > Salticidae > Maratus > Maratus michaelseni. The sequence goes on along the minus strand of OZ007599.1, from coordinate 72,373,767 downwards.
ATGTGCAGATTTGAGGGAGTCTACTGTACTATGTTGCAAAAAGAAGAAATGTGTTCACAAGGCAAACTAGTTCAATGGCTCTTAAATACCTTTTTCTTTCGGAATTGTGATTTATGTATTACTAGAATAAGGAATGGACTTTAGTCTGATTGTGGAAAAAACTCTTAAATCTACTTATAAAGATTTAACAATATGATGAGATTTAAAAATGTGAATAAAGATTGTCAGAAAGTGACTTTGAAAACTTTGCTTTTCCTGCCAAATTTAACCTCGCCTTTATTTCTAACGCACCCAAGGCATTTAAAAATTTTTCAAAAGTAAAAGAATATTCTCAATTTTAACCCCCCCCCTCTAATTTTAGTTGTCATGAGGTCTGTACTTAAATCCAATCTTGTTTATATAAAATAGAGTTAAGTGGCAGTACATTGCATATATGTTTTTGACTGTATGATAATTGTAGACCCCCCCCCCCCTCCCCTTCCTTTAATGATGTCACTATCAATGTCTACAAATTCTTTTTTATTTTACAAATTTTTTTTTTTAGTTTTTTTGAATGCCGGATGTTGGGGGTATTCCCTATTTTGTAATGAAATTACTTTAAAATCATAAATGTAATCATAATTGGCTTTAAATAATAACTTTGTATTTTAATAAAAATATATAAAACTCTTTTGATGTAAAAAAAAAAAAAAAGATTTTGGTTAGATAAAAAATAATAAAGATATCAAAGAGAATTATTTCACTTCTTCCTGGAGATAGCTTTATAACATTATATATGTACAGCCCCTAATACATAAAAGTATCTAAAATTAAAACACTGGCAATCTTGTATCATAATTTACACATTGAATGTGTAAGGAAAGATATTAAGTATACAATTTAATAACTAAAAAATTAAATGTAGTAGTTTTTGTTTAATAGATGTTAAAAAAAATACCCTCTTTTTTTTTTAGGATGTAAAGTATTTGCATGTTTATTATCATGTAGAGAGTTTTCAATTTAATTGATTACTTATGGTTTTAATTTCAGATAGCAATGACTATTTGCAGAATATAATGAAGTATCCTACAAATTGGCCTTTGAAGCACCTTAGGATTTGTATCACTATTATTTTAAATATTTTGTTATATAATTCATTCTTGTTGTAGAATTTTGGATTTAATAAAATGTTTTGCTTCAGTAATCTAAGAAATTCATCTTATTTATTGAATTAAAAAAAGTCTGTTTTTGCAATCATTAGTTAAATTTACATTCATTATTTTATATAATGCAGGGTTCGCGCAGTTATACCACAATTTTTTAACTGTAGAAAAATATTGTAAATTCTATGAATAAACAAGGCAGTTACGATTTGATATATTTAAAACTTGTATTTGGATATATATATATTTTTTTTTTTTTTTTTAAATAGAGTATGCAAATCTTGATATTGTACATGTAAATATTGCTTTTAAGCTTTATAGTAAGTGATTAGCATTTTATTGTGTAATGCATATCTTTTTCTTTCTTTCTTTTTTTTTTTTTTCTTTTGAAGAGTTGAAAAAAATTAAGAACTGTTCTTGCACCATGTTTTTTTTAATTTGCTCTTAATATACCTTTTTGAATTTATGAATAAATTTTAAAATATTGTGTAAATTTATTTAAATATTGAATAATAGTAATAACCATTCTTAGAGACTTTTTTGTACTATTGAAGGAAACAAATAAACAAACAAAAAAATAAATATTGAAATGGCCAATATCTTAAATAAGTTTCCTAATAAACTACAGGTTTTTATTTTTCTCTTTTCTAGAAAACTAATATTATCATAAAATATTATTATTTTTTTTTGTCATTAATTTGTACTTAAGCAATGTATGTTTATTCTTTATAACCAGGGACGGATTTACAAATTTGGGGACCCTGGGCACATGCGTATGCCCCCCCCCCTTGCACCGATGCTTACAGCAGCCTTGAGTAATATATATATTATATTGAAAGCAGTATACTTATTAAGATAATCACTATTGACTTTAAGAATTTCTTTAAAATATCAGTTTAAAAAAAAATAATTTGATAATCATTAATTTACTTTTAAATAATTATTTCATAATTATGAAATTTCAATTGAATTTTATAATAAATTGTGTGGTGCTGATTACCTTTCTCTATGCAAGTCCACATATCTGGAATGATAAAGTATGCTGCAACTAATAATAAATTTACTGCAGTACCAAGCTATAATTATTTAAAATATTAGCATATCCTATTAATAAAATAACTTTTTCTTTCAAATACAAGATTTCACTGAAAAAAAAAAAAACTAAATTTATAAAAGTAACTAGCAGAACCACATGCCTTTGTCCATTTTAACCATGAGGCATAACAGGTAAAATAAATAAAAATGAAATAATATGGCGATCCCACAGACAGAGTTCTGTACATTCTTGCACATAAATTGTTAAAAAACAATCAGGAAAAAATAAAGTTACTTTGACAAATCATAGATAATCTTTGAGAAACACATTTTTCGATATTTTGTTTTTTAACCGTTAAAACTTTTATAGCCAATAATTGAAAAATCTTCAGTAGCATTTGGGGGCCCGTGTCCCGAATGCCCTGCCATAAATCAAACACTGTTTATAACTATATTTGGATATATATATTTTTTTCTTTTTTTTTTTTTTGTGAGTGTAAACAGTAAAACATAAATATTGGAAATTATTTAATTTATTCTCCATTTTTACTCTAAAACAGTGGTTCCTAATGTGGGGCATCCCCCCCCTCCCCCCCCCCACACACAGGAGGGTAATTTGAATTTTTAGGGTGGCAATTCCATATTTGCTATACTCCCATTCCCTTATTAGTTATTTTGTAAAAGTAATGTTGTAGACTAAAAATAAATGTTACACATTCAAATTTCAAAAATAAAATGAAAAAAAAAAAAGTTTTTTATTCAATTTTTGGAAAGTATACCTTCAGAAGTTCAAAATACAATCACTACCAGAATAATTATATGAAAACCTTTAGACACTTGTATATTAAAATTACTCTATAATTTTAATGATCTTAGACAACTTTTTTGACTTTGCATTTAATGAGTCTTGTATGTCTTTTCATTCTGCAATATGTTAGATAAAGAAACTTTTACAAATGAAACTATTCAAGTGCATATTTAACATGTTTGCGACAAGCGTCCTTTACAGAATTTTGAATTTTGTATTACCAGTAATTTTGGTAAGAAAATTTTGCCTAATGTAATTACAAATATAATCACTAAGTCTAACTTATTCACTATTCTTGATTAAATATGAAAAGTTTTCAGGATTCTGAGTGCTGTGTATGTCACATACATGCAGGTGGTTAAAACTGACTGTTTTAACCCTTTATGCTCAGAGTCCTTTTAAATTGAATCATAATGTTATAAAAACTATTTGATTCATCCATTACCTACAGTATGTTTCAGGATCAATTTTAAATACTTTACTCTAACATCGATAGATAACAAAAATAGTCCTGTGAATGAAAAAATGAGATTTTCTTGCCTATGTATCTCATTCTAGTTTCCATTTTCCTGCGTGATATGCAATGCTAAGTATGTTTTTTTTTTTTTTTTTTTTTTTTTTTTTTTACTTTTAAGATGTTTTATGAAGTGGTATTTATAAGTACCAGTATTAAGAAGAAAGAAGCAATTGTTAATATGTATACTTGTAGCTCAGGTATATCAGAATTTAACATAGCCTAAGATGATTTGTATTTCTTTCAAATGAAGAAGTTTTTCGTACAGATTTTTTATGCTCATCAGGGGTCGATACAGGAAAAATTTGGGGCCTATTTAGGGCCCCTTCACAAAAATCTATTTAATAAAATGGGCCTTTTCACAAAAATCAATTTGATAAAATGGACCCCTTCACAAAATTCTATTCCATAAAAACTTACTATTTATTATTTTATGATGTTTTAAAATGTGTAATTTGTAAACAAACAAGTTCACCAGAGAGAAGAACTTCGGCAAAAGGGTTTTAAAAAGTTTTTGTTTATAAATGCTTGGTTCGAATTTGATGAACTCAATTTCAACTTTCGTTACAAAATGTTATTTTTCACAAAAATATAATAAATTTCATGAAAATAACCTTTATTTTTCACAAAATGGGCCCCAAGAAAAAAAAAAACCTGCATCGGCCCCTGCTCATGTTTGGCAAAATACTCAAAAAATTCTATTAAATGCAGTTTCGACACAGATCATGGATTTCTGTTTGATTCCTCAATTACAAATTTAGTGCTAAAAACATCAGGATTTTCATATGAAAAGTTATAAATTTAGTGTACGGCAGACACTAATATACATTATAGCAGACATGACCTTTTGCTGCATAGGAAACAATTGCAAACAGTGCACAAGGAAGAGGTAGACAATAGACATATTTCTTCGAAATGAAGAAAATGCATTATAATAATATTTAAAATACTGCTTAAAATTAATAAAGTTATCCAGAAATGATTCTTGTTTATTGTGTTCATAGCTGCCAACTGCTCTGATTCTTTGGCACTAATAATTACGGACAGAAATTTCTCCCTGTTCATATTGTAGAATTCTGTGATACAATAAGATGAAGAATATTTAAATAAAATAGTGATGCTAAAAAAATCTTAGCAGTTGGCAGCTATGATTGTATTATGCAAAGATATTAGCACCCAAAACTTTTCACATGTATAAACGAGGTGCTAAAATTAAATCACAAAATATATCATTGCTATCATATTTAATTCCAAATGCGAAAGTCTCTTCAAGAAATTTTGTCATGATAAAAGTACAGACCATGAAATACTACTTTTGTTTCACACCAAGGTAAATATAAGAAACAAAAAAAAAAAGGAATCTTTTAGATATAAATGCAAAAATAAAGTTCATTTCATTTATAAGGTTATATTAAAAATATATTACTGATAACATTATTACTTGTTTTATAAGCTTAACACTATGTGACGTTACTTGTCATTCGTATTACTTTTTAGGTTTCCACCATGTGAATTTACCATAATGAAAGATCTTTTTGATAAAAATTATATGTTACAGAGGGTAAAAATTATTTTTATCAAAATATAGCGAATATACATATTTACTAATAAAAGCTTTGAAAAATGCATTTGTTGGCAGCAAATGTAAATATTTTCTAACTCTTCATTTATGCATAAAAAATTTAGAAATACACCTTCTGTGGAAAAATCAGCAAAGTTTGTGAAGTTTAATACAAAGATGTCTATCTGAATTAAATTTTTATTTAAAACTTCTATGCTTTTACAATCTGGTTTTATATTTTGTACACCAAAAATTTACCATACAAACACACCATTTGTATTGGTGTTCAATGTTTTTGTACTTTCAGTAAAATTTTATGTAATCAAGTTAAATTGAAAGAATACTAGTTATTTTGATTTGTGTTTTTTAAAACAAAAAGCCCTTAGAAACATTGTTTAGTGCAAGGTTTTTTTTTTTTTTTTTTTTTTTTTTTTTTTTTTTTTTTTTTTGAATCAGCTTGATTTTAATCATGATTTAAATCAACCACATATTTAAAAAAAAAAAAAAAAAAAAAAAAAAAAACATTTCTTTTACTCAACTTTTAAAAATTTAGATCAAGGTATTTTGTAATAAATGTTATGTTTTGCCTAAAATGCATTGGAAAATTTAGGAATGTGAGAGACTGAAAACCCAAAGTCGATGCTTTTGTAATTTAAATTAAAATCTTAAGATTACCATAAGTATTTACCTATTAGAAAATATTTAAGTCTTTTGGGAATTTTAGAATTAATACAAAAACATGGAGACTTTTTGCAAAGATATAGAAAACTTGAGAAAAAGTATAGACCTTTCCAAAGTATTTTTATTTATTTTTATCTAAAATTTTCACTACAATTTATTTAGTTATTATTAACATGTAAATAACAAATTGTTCAATTTCCAATGCAGTTTATTTATAGAAATATTTGGAAAATGAACTATTGATAACTTTAAACGTGTGCTATTAAAAAATTTGAATGAATGAATTGTTTTAATGAAAGGTAATAATTAATTGTTTGATCCCTGACTTTTTTTCACTAAATTTTGCATATCTATTGGTTCCACACTATGCATGAATATATTCAAATTCTTCAGTATTATATTATTGTTTATAAAAGAGAAATGTTCCTCTGTAGTATAATACTTATAATTAAAGAGTAGGTTATTAGAATGCACAATAGGTCTGAAAGGATTTATTGTAAAAACTATTGTGAATGGAGAAATTTCCAATCAAAGTTGTTTCTTAAAAAATAAAAAATGAGCAATATATATTGGATTAAATCGAATAAAAGTTAGATTTCTGAGTGTTTCTGTCATTTTTATTTTGAGAATATATGTAACAGAAGGTAAAATTTGTGGCATAGCAAAAATTTCCAATAATATTCCTAGGTTCTATAAAGGTATGGAAAATTAAATAAGGTATATTTTTAAAATCTTAATAAGACAAGCACATTTAATGGGATTTTATATATTAAGTGTTAGTAGTAATAATTGAGCTTTATTAATAAAATATATTTTTATCAAAATTTTGAAAACATACATAATAAAATCTTTGAAAAAATGCCTCTATTGGCAGTACGTGTGAATATTTTCAAACATTTCATATATTTTAATTTAGTAGCACACGTAAATATTTTAAATACCAAATTCAGCATTTTATTTATTTTCTATAAAATATTACTGATTTTTGCCATTTTGAGGATTTTTTTTACAGCTAGAATTATTTTCTTTAAAGCTAAAATGCTGAAAGTTTATAAGGTTACTAAAAGGATACGCGAAACCATAGATAATTGATGACATTGTACAGGCTATTTTAAAAATCTGTCTGCAACACAGATGATGCACTTTAGTGTTGTGCGATGACAAGAATGCTTTTCAAGAAGCATTTCTCTCAATTGTATGGACATCTCGAGTGTGTTAGTTATTTCTCAATGATACCAGTCTATAAATTGTTACTCCTATCTTATTCTCTCTCTAATTTTAAGTCATAATTTCTCAGTGAAATGGCTTTTCCTATCTTTTTTGTTATTAACTAAAATATGAGGAAGCAGAGTGTTTATTATTCAGGCTAAAGGGGCTTTCGAGATACAGTTCTAGCTTTGGAGGGTTTTTCCCTTTAATCTGTAACTTTCTCTGATTTTATCACCCTGGATTGGCTGCCCACAATGAATTTATCCTATAGTTGTAGGCATATGCATTTTCTATAGATGCCTTTCTTATCAGCATTTGCACAGTTTCTTCCAGCAGTTTTCCAGTTTATCCTCCTGCTCCTGTTTATATACACTTTAACACATAATGTTATACATTTTGGATTGCATTTAAAGCAGATAATCTGATGCATATGCACCAGGAGGCATAGTCTCTGAATACAGTTATAGCTTTATGGGTTTTATTTTCTTTCTTTTCTCCCTAATTTCTTCTGGTTTTATGACCTTGGGTCGCTACACACAGTGAATTTATCCGACAATTGACAATATTGTAGGTATATGCATTTTCTATAGGTACCCCCTTTTTTTAGCGTTCGCTTCGTTTCTTCCAGCAGCCCCCTCCTTACTTCTATAGATTTTATTTTTCATCTCACTCCTCTTTCCTTTTCTTCGTTACCAAGACGCTGACAGCTTAGCTCCTCCTTACCCTTATATACACATTATCTTTACTCTTCACTCCACTCTGTTTCTGGGGTATTTGAAATGAGTACCATTAGGTTGTCCTCCTTAAATGTACCTTTACTTTTTCGATAGGGGGTCTTAGTTTCTGAAATATGAAGGGTTTTTGCTCCTTATTTTCAAATTTACTCCTTTCCCTCCTTTATATTTTTTTCTATGCTGGGTTTTTACCTTTTTAGGTTCATGGTCCTATGCCCTATCTTTCCCTAATTTTCTGTTTTATTTAGATAATATTTGTAAGCTTTAGCAGATTTTTGCCCCCACCACCGTGTGGCACTTTTGTTATTTGTATGTTGTTTGTACACATAATATTTCTTGTTTTCTAATTATCCAATTTTTATGCAGCTGTCATCATTGTATCTGTAGTCATTTCGTCCTCCACATTACTTCCCATCTTCTGCAGTAGAGGGCGCTCAGTATTCCCTTTTTATTATCTTTCCAGTATCTGTCCTGCTTGTTCTACTTGCATCTGGCATTATTGACTTTGCATATCCCCCCCCCCTCCCCCATCTTTACTTTAGTTATCATTCTGCCCGCTAGAGGGCGCTCTCTTTCTTGCGCTTAAAAAACAATAAATAAGATCGCAGTTGGTTTAGAACATACAGTAATAAACATCATTAAAATAAGTAAGAAACAAATGTGATCTTAAATGTTTTTTTAAAAATGCGCAAGAGGGCGCCCTCTGCCGGGGAATATGCAAAATGCTAATAGAACTAGCAAAAAAAGGCCAGATACTGGTAAGATAATAAAAAGGAAAGAATGAGTTTCCGCTACTGCAAAAGATGTAAAGTGATGTGGAGGAGGAAAAGATTACAGGTACAAAGATGAGAGTTTCATAAATAGAAAACAAGAAATACTATGTGTACAAACATACAAATAACAAAAGTGCCACATGGTGGTGGGGGCAAAAATCTGCTAAAGCTTACAAACGATGTTCAAATGAAACAAATTTAGGGAAAGAGAGGGCATAGGCCCATGAGCCTAAAAAGGTAAAAACACAGCATAGAAAAAAATATAAAGGAGTCAAGGGAGTAAATTTGAAAATAAGGAGCAAAAGCCCTTATTATCTGAGAAACTAAGACCCCTATCGAAAAAATAAAAGCATATTTAAGGAGAACAACCAAACGGTACTTGTTTGGGATACCCCAGAAACACAATGGAATGAAGGGTAAAGATAATGTTAAAAATATATATAAGGGAAGGGTAAGGAGGGTCTAAGCTCTCAAGGCTGTGATAACGGAAAAAAAAAAGGAGACGGAAGAAAAGTGGAATGTAATGAAAAAGAATATCTATAAAAGGAGAGGGGGGGGGGGTGCTGCGGGAAGAAACGGAGCAAACGCTGAAAAAAGGGGGTACCTAGAGACTGCATATGCCTACAATTGTAAGGATAAATTTACTGTGGGCAGCGACCCAAGGTAATAAAACCAGAAGAAATTAGGGAGAAAAGAAAGAAAATATGCCTCCCGATGCATACGCATCACGTTATCTGCTTCAAATGCATTCCAAAATGCATAACATTGTGTTTTAAAGTGTTTAAAAACATGTGTTGTGAATGTGTTTAAAAAAGCGATGCGTGTAAAAAGTGTTTAAAACTACACCTCACGAACACATTATTTAGCACCAGGAGTAAAACATGTTTCACCACACAAGAACACTTGGAAACACATTATGAACGCATTTTATGCGTGCAAAAGTCGGCCCGTTTTTGTGTTAGTTTTGCGTTCTGTATTGTGTTGCCGGGATTTGCAGTGTATATTAAAAAACTCATGATTAAAGTATTTAAAACAGCATAAATTCTTATCTATTCAAGTATTCCTTTAAAATTCTCTTTTTGGATCAAGGGGGGGGGGGGTATATAGTTCAAGCAGCTCAAAAACAACAACAAAATAAATAAATATAAAATGACACTTTTTCACTTAATTGTTGAATGTACACATATACATATACATTCAACATGAAAAAACAAATAATCAACTCAAATATGAGTTGGCTGCAGATCACTCAAGTGCTACTGGATTTATAGTCTTAAAGGACTTCAGTTCACTCAAGTATAACTTACTTATAAATCACTCAAGTGCTACTGGATTTAACCTTCATTGATTTGATTTAACTCAAGTATGAGTAAAATACACATCACTCAATCATGAGTTGCTTAAAAACAACTCGTTCACTCGAGTTGTTTCAACTCTTCATGAGAAGCTCACTTTCAAATCGTAAGATGAGTGGATTTCGGCTCAACTTGAGTTATTTTGGCTCTTTCGTTTTAAGAGAGTACCTTTTTAACAGTTTCCAACATAGTTAAGAGCCTACATCAGCCATGCGAAAAAGCGCTCCAGCTAATGTTAAGTCTATGGTAAGGTTCTTGCGCGATTTCTCGCTCGCATTTTAATATTTTTAAATGATGTTTTTTGTATAGGATAGCTGGAGTAGATCTCTAACGTTGTTAGTTTTTACTTTTTCAATTTTGGTTCCAGTTTTTTTATATAAGGGTACTTTCACTTTCAGAACTGGTTCCAACAGGCAAAAAAAATCATTTAAAAATATTAAAATGCGAGCGAGAAATCTGTCAAGAACCTTCCCATAGACTTAACATTAGCTTCGGTGTTTCTTCCCGTGACTAGTGTAGGCCTATACTGGAATTTTATCTTAAACGAAAAAACTTTATAGTCTTGGTGGAAGGAATACTATACAAATCTATCTTCTAAAACGGAAACCTGTATAAAATAATTTTTTCCAGCTCATAGCTGCACCATTTTCATGAGTTTTTACTATAATTTGTAGTTTATTATTAACTAGCTCACCCGCCCGGTGTTGCCCGGGCCCGTGATAATAAATTAAAACAAAACTCAAGTTTGTATGATTTTATATCTTCAACCCGATTTTGTATTAACCCGATTTCGGGATTTAAGAGTCGACGCTAGTCATCCGAAGAAACTCGAACGCTAATGTTAAGTCTATGGGAAGGTTCTTGCCAGATTTCTCGCTCGCATTTTAATATTTTTAAATGATTTTTTTTTTAATAAAATAGCTGAGGCCGATCCCTAACGTTGTTAGTTTTTACTTTTTCGATTTTGGTTCCAGTTTTTTTATATAAGGGTACTTTCACTTTCAGAACCGGTTCCAACCGGCAAAAAAAATCATTTAAAAGTATTAAAATGCGAGCGAGAAATCTGTCAAGAACCTTCCCATAGACTTAACATTAGCTTGAGTGTTTCTTCCCGTGACTAGTGTAGGCTCTTAAGGAAATTTTTAGTAGTTTATAAAGTAGCTGGAGGACGCTAGAGCTATGTTTAAGGAAATTGAAAGATAATCAGGATATTAATATTCAAAATTGGTGATAGCTGAGGTTCGAGAAATTTTTTTGTCGTTCATGTAATAGCTGGAGGAGCTAAGAAGTTGTTAGAAAAAAAACTAGTCAATCGGACGATTTTTAAGGGAGCTATAGTAGGGTTCCCAAAAGAAGGACAACTGATAGTTTTGAGTAGGACCCTAAGTTGAAAACATCTTAAGAGGTCCTAGTACTTAGCGCTTTAGATCTAAAATTAGTCTAAATTAAGCAATAGAATATGAGTTAATAAAAAGAATAATACTTTAAAGAAAGACATGAAAAGAGCCCTGGAGCCCCAATAAAAATATGAGGGTGGTGGCCCTGGGAGAGGATTCCAAGATTCAAATTTAAAGTTATGCATTGGGTGGGTGACACAATTAGAGGAGTGAAAAATGCACGGCGCACAAAAAGTTCAAGGGGCTCCACACCGGGCCCCAGGGTCTTAACTGGAATATAGAAATGAAGGAATAGCTAAATGGAGAGAAGGCCCCAAAAACAAAGAAGATAAGATTAAAAGGGGGCAACTTATTGACAAGTTAGGAAACAAAAACTTCAAAGTGGCAAACAAACTACCAGGCCCCAGAGGTCAGGATCTTAAATAGAACCTAGAAATGGGGGGAAAGCTAAACTGAGAAAGGGCCCCAAAAACTTAGCGGATCGGATAAAAAATAGGGCCAGTTATTAAAAATTTATGACACAAAAACTTAAATGGCCCTTATTCGGGCCCAAGGGGGCCAGGGTCTTAACTAGAATGTAGAAATGGGGGAATAACTATATGGAGAAAAGGACCAAAAAAACAAAAAAGATCGGATAAAAAGGGGTAAGTTATTAACAATTTAGAGAACAAAAACTTCAAGGGGTCCCGTACTGGGCCCCAGGGGGCCAATGTCTTAACTGGAATGTAGAAATAACAAAATGTAGAAAGGGCCCCAAAACAAAGAAGAACGGATAAAAAGTTGGCAAGTTATTAACTATTTAGGGCACAAAAACTTAAAGGGGCGCCTGGGTCTTAAGTAGACTGTATAAATGGGGGAATAACTACATGGAGAAAAGGCCTCCAAAACGAAGACAATCGGATTAAAAGGGCACAAGTTATTAACAATTTAGTTCACAAAAGGTTTAAGGAGACCCGTATCGGGCACCAAAGTCTTAACTGGAACTCAGAAATGGGTGAAAAGCTAAATGGAGAAAGGGCCCCAAAAACGAAGAAGATCGGATAAAAATGGTCAAGTTATTAACAATTTAGGGCAAAAAACTTAAAGGGGGCCTGGGATCTTAAAAAATTAAAAATCTGAGCAACAGGTGCATCAGGACCTGCCTTGGACTATTCGCACAAAATTTTCAGACTTCTACGTGCGGCAGATTTCGCTAGCCACCGCACACACACACATAGACAAACCACTTTCTTTTATTAGTATGCTGCGGACTTTCGTACACTGTAAAAAATATTCGTGTTACTTTACACCAAAAATGGTGGCAACAAAGTTGCCACCAATAATGGTGTAAGGAAACACCACTTGTAAATTGGTGTAATGAAACACCAAAAATTAATTAGTGTAAAGAAACACCACTTTTGGTGGCAACAAAGTTGCCACCAAAAGTGGTGTAATAAAACACCGTCATTGATTTGGTGTGCTTTAACACCCAATTGGGTGTTCTACTAACTAATTTAGAATATGCCACTTAGATGCAGCATCACACCAAATTTGGTGTTTCAAATCTGCTTAATAAATTCATAGTCCCGGCTATGCTGATGGAGAAAAAAATTTGCACTGTTTATACATTTACATAAAACTTAAACATTTTCTCTTTGATTCAGAAAAGGGTAAGTTAAAAGTCAATTCGCAAATCTGTAATTGAAATCTTCACTATATTTTTTTTTTTAATTTTCAAGTATAAAAGTTTACTGATGTTTCAAAATATGTTATCTTTTAATCAAGAGGGGAAAAATACAGTAAAAATGCCTGTACTTTTACGTAAATATCCATTACTTTTCAATCACTTTTTCTCTTAGTATAATTTGGGACGACAGATTTCCGGTCAAAGACTTGAAGAGAGTTTTAAAAAATAATTTGGTGCTGTAAGGTTTATCTGGTGTTTAATTACAACAATTATGATAGCAACTTTGTTGCCACCATTAATAAAGCTTTATTCAATTACAGTTATAATTAAAAAAAAATTCTATAGAAATTGAACAATATAAAGGTTATGATTACATAAATGTTAAAATAAACTTAGTCAGGAAATTCTGTTAGACTTTGTATTTTTTCATATCAAAATATTTACATATTTAACAATGGAGCCACATGGAACTATTTGCACTTATTTTTAGTAGTTAAAAGGTTTAAAGTATAGTTTAATTGAATGTATACATTCAATACAGCATTGTAGAAGTTTTAGCCATCCCCCACTCTTATTAACACATAAGATTTTATTATCCCAGTAATGAATGTTTTTTTTGGCTTAATTTCTAAAATTTTTCTCAAAAAATACCCCAAGGACTAATGTTACTCACTTTAAATAAAAATCAATTTTCTAATATCACTCTTAACAGGATAAAATGCAGTGAATTAAATTACAGTATTACTTGTTAATGATATTTAACTATGGCACTCTAACACATCTTACATTGCCGGTTATAACTTACTTGGCCAATAGAATAATCAGGTAACCATGTATGCAGAATTTATTCGAAATTTTAATAGCAAGAATTAAGAACAAAATAACTTTTATGGTATTTATTTAACTAATACTGAATTGGACAGTATAATACAAATTTGTCAATACTAAAAGTATTATATGAAAATAATGATATAATAATCAGAGAATGTAATAACTAAGTAAGAAATAATGAAATACTGTGAAGAAAAAAAAAGTTAAATTCAAAATATCTCAAAGAAATTTGAATGCATTAATAATCAAAATAACATAACTTAATTTGGATAGGCAAGCAATGCTTATAATAATTCTTAACGGTTTGTAGACCAATGGGTAGACACATACTTTTTTGAGATAATGTTAGAATAAAAATTATAGAATTTTCTCTGAAGACGTTTACATACTCATGTCTTAGGTAGGCGGTCCTGACAGCAAGTCTTTAGTTTAATCAGTATATTTGCAATTTCACAATAAAAAGGAGATTTTTATGAGCACTTAAAAGAGCATAAGTCAAGGTTTAAAGTAAAGAACAGTTTTAATTAATCATAATAGTAAAAAAAAAATAATAAAAAATTGTATATCGCAGTACAACAAACCAAACAGCATACAATTATTACTTAACATTATCAAAACACATTTCATGGTTAAATGCATCGATATTAACCAAAATAGTCTATACAAAATTAAACATAAAACAGGCTTACACAAATTTTTCACTGTCTTCCAAAATTGTAATTTTGGACTTGTACTGTTAAAAATGCCTAGCTAAGATATATTACACACAATATTACAATTTTTATATGTAACTAAAAATTCTTAAGTATCATGCATGTATGCGTGATATGCATTCCATGTATGAAACATCATTTAATGTTACCAAAATATGCTTTAAAACAATGTACCAGTCTCCGTTTGTGTAGTAGCTGAAAAATGGATTTCTAAATTGCAAGAGACTTGCATCCACCAAAAAAAAAAAAAAAAAAAAAAAAATCTTGAATTGTCCTTATTAGACAATTTTTTAATTTTATATGCACCAAAATGATCATTTAACCCCCCCCCCCCCCCCAAAAAAAAAAAAAAGTAATCTTCTAAGAAAAAAAAATCACTATCTGTTATAATGAGTAAAATGTTTGAAAAAAAATGATTCTTCTTCAGCTAATTTCCTATCAATGAATAATCTCCTCCTTTTTATTTTTGATTTACTTTTTAAAATAATTCACAAACTTTTTGTTTAGAAAATCATACTAAATGTTGATAACAAATGTTTTTTACTTTTCAAATTTTCTTTACACATGTTGCATTTTTATAGAACTTCATATCTTGTGTGTGATAAAAACTAACATTGCTGCTATAGTGTACTGATCAAGTAAATTGTCCCCCACTTCCCATCTGAAGATGGTGTTACATTCTTTTCAGCTTGCTACCAAATTCATAAGAAATTTCGGCTTAGATGTGTTTCTGGTCTGCAATCAAAAAGGGGAAAATAAAATTTTTTTACTGTAATAAAAATAGTAATTTTATTAAATTATACTGTCATGAGCTCTTCCTTATAAAGAAAATAGTATTTATCACAATTATCATACAATGGATATGATTACAAATAAAATGCGTAAAAAGCTGAACATCGAAAAAATAAATACAGTTATCTAAGTGCTTTATGGTTGTGAGTCTGAGCATTAATACAAGTGACCATTGACTTATAATCACAGGTAAAATAGGCACAGGAAGAATAATTTGAAATAAAATCAAACTATACGACTGTTTAACTACTTATAGTCCTCCTGTCAGTCTTACTGTTTTTCAAACAAAACAATTTTGAGAACGTCAGCAGAATTAAATTTCGTTTCAGATATAAATAAATAACAGAACAATGGAAATTGGGTAAGCTGGGATAGCAAATTATTGGGTGGGCTTAGGCCTCACCGGCCCATATAAGTTGGTGCCACTGCTATTTAGTACTCCTAAGTAAATAAGGAATAATTACATTACTTACCTTGCGTTTTCAAAATCAAATCAGAAGTTTTAAGATGAAAGCAAAATGGCGATTGTTCCGTTATCGTGTCTCTGTTGTTGTCTGCTGACGCAACACTCTGACGTCATCGTGTATCCGAACACCAAAAGCTGGATAGCGAGACACCTATATTGGAGTTTTGGTTTCCCGAATTAATTTGAAAGCGCCCTTCTGGGTGTATGATAACACCGATTCTTTTTGAAAGAGTAAAGATAAACTATTTTAAGTGTATTATAACACTTAATTCAGTGTTGACACCAAGATTAGTGCATATTTAAACCTTATTTGGCATTTCATAAACCCAAATTAAGCGTAATAGTATTCCCCCTTTTTTACAGTGTAGAGGTAATAGTTTTTTCCAAACATATCAAAGGAAGCATTTAGATAACCTGAATTTTCAAAACATTTTCTATAATATTTATAAAGTAATTTGTGAAGGGAAACCTGTCTCTAACGAAATCCTGTCTTAAACGGAAAATTTCACAATCCCGGCAAAAGGAATTGCATATAATTGTACCTGCTAAGATAGAAACCTGTCAAAAATGGAATTTTTTTCCGTTCCTAGCGATCCTGTTTTCACATGTTTTACTGTATCATTTTATTACCATTAGAATTCCTTTTTATGAAATAATTTTAGTTCTTCAAAAGTAGAAAATGTATGCTGCAGCTAATTACATTTCTCGAAATACAATAAAATCTGTGAAAACTTAAATTATGTATTGGGGTATCCTGCCTTAACCGGAAATATTGCATGGTTCCGGCAAAAGGAATAGCCTGTAACTATACCTGGTAAGACAAAAACCTATTTACAATGAAATTTTTTTGTCTCTAGTGATTCCGTCTTAGCAAGTTTTACTGTAGTTATATTGGCGCAAGCAAAGATAGTATTTAAGACTTAAAATATCAATTAAAAACGGATAAGTACAAAAACTGTACTGTTGTGATGTGTAAAAACAAGGAAAAATAACTAATGCGAAAATATCTAAAAAATTCAAGGCTTACCTTTTCAGTTCAAAATATAATATAAAAGATACTGAGAAACAGGAGCAGCGCCTTGCTTGTGTGCTGTGATTTTTCATAAAGAAGGAGAGCTCCTTTATAAAGTTGTGAAAAAGCTTCATACTCATCTTCTATATACTAGCTGCAACGGTGCAAGCTTAATCTAGGTGACTGTGTGTTTATCTTTACATTGGTCATTTCACATAACAGTAAAACCTGTGAAAACGTAATCGTTAAGGACCGAAAAGAAAATCTATTTTAGCAGGTATACTTGTTTTGTTCCATTCGTTAGGATCATGAAACATTTCTGTTTAAGGCAGAATGCCGTTACAGATTGGTCACGATTTCACGGGTTGTACAGTATTTGGATTTTGTCTCAGAAAAAATAAACCTGTCCCAAACAAAAGCTTAGCTGGAAGAGGTCCAGGGTAAGATTAAGCACACAGTATTAAGAAAAGAAAATGTCAATACAAAAATTGTGCTAATTGAACTGGCTTCTTGTGTGTAACCCATTTTACACTCCCCTGTATTTTCCCGGAGATGATTTTTCTAAGGAAGGGTTTAAAAAGGGTTTAATTCATTGGGGCGGAGGCAGTTATTTAGGAGGGTTATTGTTGGATCTTTCAGCAAACTATTAGGCTCTGAAAATACCGCATTATGATACTGACAATTAGAAAAAAGATTGACATATTTTGACTCTTTCATATTATATTTTCTTAAACATTTCGCGAAAGACTTCCATGAAAAAAAGAAAAAAAATTGTATTTGTTTTTCATTATAACAATGGTATATTATAAAAACAGGTGAGTAAAATCAATTTTTTTTGGGGGGGCGATGGGGGCAATCGCCCCCCCCCCCCCGTGGATCCGCGCCTGTGATCTACAACGAGAACCTCGCGGGTTCTTTAGTGGGCAACAAGAAGGGTATTCTGTCATAGAGTGGGGCACGTTCTGTGTCAACGGAACAACGCATATTGCTTTTCTTAATGGTCGATAGTGCTTTGAGATTTATCAAAATGTCTTAAAAAGCAATATACTTCCAATTGGTAACATCTTAGGAGGGGTAAACTGGAAATTCTAACAGGACAACCGTCGATTAACACCTTCCACTCAACAACAGCTTGGTTTACGCAGAATCAAATGACTGTTATGGACTGCCCAGCCACCACCCCAGACTTGAATTTAATTGAAAACCTTTGAGGAGTACTTACACGAGAGGTGTATGCCCATGATCGTCAGTTTTCGACTATTCAGGAATTGAAGCAACAAAGAGAGAAGAGTTGGTTCTCTTTACAGTCACACATTCTCCAAACACCAGTTCACAGCATGCCTGATAAAAATTTCAAGACAATTCAAAGGAATGGATCCAAAATTTTAATTTAAATACAAAATACTCGAAAATTCCACATATTTATAGGACATATTTTAATTTTGATTTTATTACTAAAATTCTGTAAAACTTATACTCTATTTCTTTGTTGGGATAAACCTATGTTGTGATTCCATATACTTATTTTTTTTTTCATGAGTATTGCTTCATTTTTTGGACTGTTATTTCTAAAAATCGCTCGTCCATATACTTTTGAGACGCACTGTAATTAACGTGCATTTTATTTGTTTCTTTGAATATTTTGGATTTCCCATTTTCGATTGGTCCGCTACGAGAAGGAACCGTGACTACCTCTGTAGGTTTTCACACCCCTCGAGTTGTGGTAGAGCAAGTACAGGTTGGAACATCCCTACTTAAGGCCTAGTGCCTGGTTCACTTTTGGTTTTCCAGCTCCGAAGCTGTTGGGGAACGCCGGCCCGTCTCCAAGTGTCTCGCGGTGACTCCCCGTGGTTTCACCGCGTATCGCAACGGCCTACGTCGTCGACACGTGGATTCAAGGTAAGAGAGTCCGTATTGGATCGTTCCTTTGACCGGCCGAAGCACCTTAGCGAGTCAAAGCTACTGGCGCGATAAAAGTCTCTCAGGACTTGGGTTCGGTGGTCGTCTACGTGCGGTGCCCTCCCTCATAGGCGCCTGCGGCGCAGCTTACTTTTCCCATTTTCGATTCCCGAAATGCTATTAATTTGCTCTTTTAGGTAGATTCAATTACAAAAAGTACTAAGTAAAGTACCAAAATAAAGTACATGTGAGATATGAGAAGCTACCAATTCCAGCCATCAGCCCGATGTAAAGCAATTCCAAAAAAATTTGGTACATTTTCATTTATCCTGAGCCCCAGACCACAAAAAACCACCTTCCATTCAAATGTCAATTTATATAGAGGGTGAATCAAGGGCAGATCCAAGGAAGGGGCGGTGGAGCGATCGGCCTTTCCCTGGGTGATGATAAAAGGTCTCCAAGCGAGCCTATCTCAGCCAGTTTTAAGACATTTTAATCTCTGAAGTGATTAAAACGGATACATTTGTCTTTCTTATCCTTCATTAAATGAAAATTCGAAAACCTTATTATTACCAGAAAAAGTTGTATAAAACATATTTAATATATAAAAATCTAAAATTACGCATAAAATATTCAGTTACAACTTTCCTTTTTAAATAAAAAATGAAAATTTAAACTGTGAATGAGTCCAAAGACAAAGATATTATCTCTTAAGAGGATAGGAATCCAGTTTTCAGCCATCTATTCTTTTAAAGATCGAATTGATATATTGTCTTGTTGAAAAATGGAATTAAGAGCGGCAATTGTTTCACCTTGGCTCAACAAATAGCGTCCTAAAAAGTGAATATACGTATGTCTATTTTGTCGTTCTTCTAGAAAAGCAAATCTCAGAGGAATCTCTTACAAAATACTTTTTGGAGAAAAAGAGCCGTTGACACGCGGAAAATATATCCTATTCCTTTTAATGATCATGCCAATATGAATAAATACCGTACGGACCATCGAAGTTAACCTTCTTTTAACTCATTAATGGTACGAAAAGTTACCATTTAAGTGATACGAAACTTTTAAATATGAACACCAGTATCTTAGTTAAAAAAAAAAAAAAATCATATTATCTAATGTGAAACTATCAGTGATTCAATCAGTTAAAATAACAGTATAGGAAAACTGGTGTCAACTGGTGTCGAAATATTAAAAGAAGTGTAAAATAAGTCGTCGTTAATGGGTTAATCACTGAAAATAATTTTAAATCAATTTTTTTGCTGCATCCGATGTTTCTCTTCAAACTGAATGCTAGCTTTTTATGGACAGAACCGACATGGTCTTATATATTTAGGAATACCTGACCTCTTAATAGTTCTTCTCATAGTCTTTACTGATTCTGGCTTCTTTATCTAGCTTCCAAATTCCTTTGCTGCCTTTTTCTTTTTTCTTTTTTTTTCCCTTCGACCATGGGAACAATCAAATGTTCTGATCATTTCGAAAGAATTATCGGTCTTCCTTTAGATTATGCAGTACCATTAGTAGTCAGATTTTGTAAAAAATTACAAAAGACAGTGTTTGAACGTTAATTTTATCAGGAATTCTGTGAAAGGACCATGCGATATTGTTATAAGCTAAGATTTGAACTCTTTCGAAGTCAGAATGAATTTTCTTTCCCCCCCCCCCCCCCCATCTTCAAAAATTTTTAGGAACTAGACAAATGAGATTAGAATATTTTTTTCAATGTTTTGTTATATACAAAAATAGACAACAAACAAAGGAACGTGATTTCGAAATATTTATGAGTTCTTATTTTTTTCTCTCCAGCATAAATTTAACAAAATACATATTTTAAAACAAATTTATATACGTACATACAGTATGCCCAATAAAGTCCCTTGCCACCCTCTTAACTTCGGAACAGCTGCTGCTATATTCATAAAAGTGGTGTCTAGATATAGTAAAGTAGCCATGCGCTACTGAATGAAACCGCCAACGGCACCACCTGGTGTAAAACTGCGGAATTAGCATTCCTGTCTCAAAAACGGAAAGAGAAAGGGGGGGGGGGGAGTGATTTACAAAGTTGTAGAGCATCATCGATTTAGTACGAAAAGACATCTTGTGGACATTAATGCCAAGAATAGAATGGTTATACGCACATTTGTTTTTTCGTGATTTCCTACACTGTGACGTTACAAAACGATCTTAGAAAGAAAAAACAACTAGTTATAACAATATACCTTTATTTGAGAAGTTCAAACTTCTCACCGTCAGTTGCAATGCACATTTGGATCCTTGTTTGAATCTCACGTTGCACACGTTGGCGCATAGAGGGTGGCACATTGGCACAAGCGTCTGTAATGCGTCGTTTAAGGTCCTGCAATGTTTATGGAGGGGTCGCATACACCTGCTGTTTGAGGTATCCCCACAGGAAAAAGTCCAGTGCAGTCAGATCAGGTGAACGTGGAGGCCAATATTCGAAACCGCCATACCCAATTATTTGGTTCTCGAATTCCTTGACGAGGTACTGTTTCACTGGAGATGTCTTGTGAGCAGGCGTGCCTTTGATTTGAATCTTTTTATCTAATTTTAACTTGTGGTATGGTTGCCATAAGAGAAATCATACAAATAAATCTATTGTAAAATTTTAGTTGTGCAGTTTTTCAACAGGGACGCTACCAGCGTCAACAAATTATAATGTGAATTTTTTTTATCAATAGACAAATTTGACAATGACGGAAGATTATTCTGAAGTGTTGAGCGAATTTCATTCGTGGGAAATGAGATTTTAAATGCGTTCGAAATATTAGTTGAAGACATAGTTATACATAGAGATACATGAAGCATCATAAGTTTAAAAAACTGTTATGGAAAATAGCTCTTCCAAAAGTAATTGTAATAGCAATTAGTAATTCATTCTGAGCAATAAAATGTAATGCTTCTGAATTCTTTTGTTTGACTTGTAAAAGGAAATTTCGAGAAAGTTGAAGTAGGAGTTTTTGCTGTAAATTGCATTAATTTTATGTTTTGTTGCATTTTTAGTAACATATGTTTAATATGTTAACAGTATTAAACTCTTTCAGAAAACACATTAACATTTCATTTTCAAACATTAAGAATTATTAACATTATTTAAATATTAAAATATTCATTATTAATAAATAATGCCTCAGATTTTCAAGACTATTTAGAATCTTAGTACTTTAGCTTTACGCTATGATAGAATACCTTCATGCTTAAAATAAAACAATTTTTGAGAAAATATAACATAACACATTCTTCCACTAAGTTTTTCAATTCTGATTGAACTGATTATTGCGTGATAGCAGTTTCATTGTATGATAGTTTATGATTCATTTTATTTGCTCATAGATTGTTAACCCCTTAATCGTCGCGCCCGATGCATTCACGGGTTATGTAGGCTACCATGTTTTAGATTGTTTTATTGACCAGATTGCTTTATTCCTACCAGTTTTTTAAAATAGTGCTAATAGGTTTTATTCTCGCATTATTTTATCTGCCATTAAATAAGGCGAATATTTCTACTTCAAAAAATTGGTGACAATCCAGCAATCAGAATTTAAAAAAAAGTAGCCTACACTTATCGATTAAGGGGTTAATACGGCGATCACTATAACTATAGCCCTCGATGTAACGGAGACCTGGGAGATACGCGCTCATAAACCATCCATACGACAATCATGAAAACGAACTGTGTGAGCTTTGACAAAATAAGCAATTGATACTGTAATCACTAAGTCCGGATTATATGCTGTAAGAAAAGCTCGAAATATGCATGCAATTAATTCACTAAAAACGGGGCTCTGCGCGCTTTGGAAAAATAAACAACTGATACAGTAATTAATCACTTAAGTCCGGATTATATGCAGTAAGAAAAGTTCAAAATATGATGCAATTAATGCATTATAAACGGGGCTTTGGAAAAATAGAAAATTGATACAGTAATCATTAAAGTCTGGATTATATACACTAAGAAAAGCTCAAAATATGCATGCAATTAATGCACTAAAATCTTTTAAAATATGTATTAAAACTTTAAATATTTAAAAACATGCATTAAAAACATCTAAAACATTAAAAGAATTTGCACTAGACCCTTTTAAGCTTGAAAATCCTGAATGGTTTTTAACACTTTGTTGAGTTTTTCTTGTACTTTTTGTCCCATTTCTTTTGGGACTAACGGTATAGGATCTCTAAATTTCTCCATTTCTCTAATTGCATAATTCAGAATCGTATCACTCAGTTAAAAAAAAAATTAACCAGGTAACCATGAAAAATGATTTTTAAACATAGATAGTATTTTTCTTTTACATTATTGTCTGACAAAACATCCTTAGCTATAAAAAGTGCAGAAGAGTCTTAACTGTCAAATGTGTTAACCACTTTCTGTATAGCATTCAACTTTTTTCCATAAAAAAGATGCATGAATCCAGGTTCCCCATCTCGTTAATACTGGTTCTAGTGGTAGGGGAAGATAAGGATAAATTTATTTATAAATTTTACTTGAATTGGTGTTTAAAAAAGACTTTTAACGATAGAAATGATTTTATTTACTTGTTCGTAGTTGTCCCTGATTTGTTCAATGACCTGATGAAGTGTGTGAGCCAATGTCACATGACTTAAATTTTGAGATAATAATTTTAACGTAATTACAGCATTGAAAATGTGTGAAGCGACATGAATATTAAATACAAGAACTTTTTCACAAAAGTATCGTTATCAGGCCACAAATTATGCAAAGAATCGTTAATGATTTTTGCAATAATACGATGGTCAACTTTTTCGAGTTCTCTGCAAGTAATGAGTTGCGGATAAGGAGGTTCGATGATTATTTTCCCACAAATCAGGTGTACTATATAGAGACCAGATATGTCAATTAATTCGTCTGGAATTATTCATAATGCATTATTTTCAATGTCATTTTTAATTCCATTCATAATTTTATTATACAATATATTTACATAATTTCTTTAAGCGATGATTCAGCGAGTATAGACTGTTTAATGCTGTATTTCTTCGGAAAGTTTTTGAGTTGGGATTATTTAGTTTGCTTAGTGATGTATCTCTCCCAATTTGCTTAACACAAATCCAAAGCAAAGTCATTTTTTCTGGAATTTTTCTTCCATTACCTAAGAATAATCTAGCTGTCAAAAATGTTTGCACTTTTGAATGTTTACTTCTACTATAATTTTTTTTTATAGGTGACTAATAAATTTTAAGTGTTGGTCAACTTGGAACTTCTTTTCACAAGGTATATTTTTTTCACACATGATACAATGTATACATGATACTTCACCATCAGAATTAGTTCTTCATCAGGTTCTTTTATCCAAATTTGAATTAAACGATTTTTATTCGATATTAATTTAGGCATTATTTATATCACACAATTTTTTATTTGAGGAAAAGTTCCAATAGATAAATTGGTATACTACAGAGGGTGTTAACACATTTGTTACCCGATTTTCTTGGTACGCGTACAGAATTATTTTGCATAAAATGTTTGCGTTTTAAATGTTCAATTTGGTAACCCTTAATCTGAACTACCCTTTCTGCCCCGCAATTTCCATTAAAATAATGTATTTTGTAGTTTAAGAAGGGATGTTTTAGCCCATTACTCTTCAACAGCTTTTCAAAGTCCATGAAGGGTTGTAGGTCGATGTTTGGATAACGCGCTTTTTAAAAGTCCAAAAGCACAAAAATCCATCAGTGATACATCAGGAGATTTAACAGGTATATCAGTGAAGGTATGCACTGATACCCGTTTCTCGTTTCATTTTTTTTCAATAAATTAACAATGGATTGTGATGTTATGCTTTATATTATCTGTGCTGCTTGCTTTATCGTACTGCTTCCTTTATCGTGATGCAGTTCAACGGATTGACGGCACTTATGGTAAAGATATGGTATTTCATGTTTGAAGATTGGCAGTAAAATATGTTTCTGATAGTAAGTGGAATTTATTTTAACATTTTTCTCCACTCTATTTGTTTTTACTTTGCCGTTATATGCAAAGCTATCAACAATCATAAATCATTTGCTAAAACTTTCTTTAGATACATGGACCATGTTTTAAGATCATTTTCTCCTCTTTGATGATAATAAATGGATCACTTTTATTACAATTATTTAAATAGCCCCAAGATTCATCTACTGTAACAACATTTTCCCAGTTTTTTCCGGATAAATGCTTCGCCTAAATAATTCTGTATCGTGTTCTACGTTCGGCGATATGTTGTAGAAAAAGGCAATGAACATTGTGTTTTTTGAACTTTTTAAAATTCAAAACAGAGTTAATGATATTTTAACAGTTGACACTGAGCCTTTTAACGATTTATCAACAGTCCTTTGATTTGGAGGATTTCCTTTTACCATAAAAGATCTTACCTTTTCGATATTCGAAGTTTTCCTATTTGCTCTTGGGTACATATTTGGAACAATTTTTCTACTTGAAGCAAGACATTCGCGTTTTTTTCCTGACTTTTTGACAATATTACCTACTGTGGATTTAGAGACAGAAAAAATGCTTTTCACAGCATTTTTAAATAACCGAATACGAATAATTCTCTTTCGAAAAGTGCAGAAATATTACCTTCCATCCATCGGTACTTTAAATGCGCCAGTTTGCATGTAAACAAAAAACATGAACTAGATTCCCTACTTCTTACCCTTTTTATTTTTCAAAATCAAAGACATTTAAAGATATGAAATGATGGCACCAAATATCTTCCAATATTAGCAATTAACACTTAACCGCTCACAAATACACATTAAACGACTAATTGTATGGGAATTAATAAAGATTTGTAAAATCGTATAGTTATACTTTTTTCTTTTTAACCGAGTTAAAAATGAACGGAATATGCACTTTTTTATAGATTTTATAAACGTTTATATACTTTAATTCATATGCAGTCGAACCTCGTTAGGACGTTACTCTGGGGTCCACTTAAAAATGACTTACTAAGCGGAGTTTATATTAAATGTAAAATGTAATTCCAAATGTTTATATAATAAAAATACTGTAACTAAATTACATTATAAATTATATAAATTAATCCAATAAGAATTAGAAATCAGAAAATAGATGACAAATTAAGGAACGTATATTAAGCCAAAATATAATAGCCAAGTAACAATAGCCCACGCAGGGGAAAATTCAGAGAATTTGTTGATATGTCAGATAATCTTTGCAAAGAAAAATTCTGTCATCTGGAATGTTGTTAAACTTGCTGTCATGCACAATAAAAACTAAGTCTTTTTGGAGATAACTTTGACAAAGAAATAGGACCAAGTTTGATAATCATACAGTGCGCTCTTAAAAGTGACGACTTAAGAGCCTACACTAGTAACGGTAAGAAACGCTCAAGCTAATGTTAAGTCTATCGGAAGGTTCTAGCGCGATTTCTCGCTCGCATTTTAATATTTTTAAGTGGTTTTTTTTTTGCATAGGATAGATGAGGTCAATCTCCAACATTGTTAGTTTTTACTTTTTCGATTTTTGTTGCAGTTTTTTTATAAGCAGGCATTTTCAATTTTGGAACTGGTTGGAACCGGTTCTGAAAGTGAAAGTGTCCTTATATAAAATAACTGGAACCAAAATCGAAAAAGTAAAAACTAACAACGGTGGAGATTGATCTCGGCTATCCTATGCAAAAAAAAGCATTTAAAAATATTAAAATGCGCGCGAGTAATCGCGCTAGAACCTTCCCATAGACTTAAACATTAGCTGGAGCGTGTATTCGCGTGACTGATGTAGGCTCTTAAGAGCCTACGCTAGTCACGCGAAGAAACGCTCCAGCTAATGTTAAGTCTATGGGAAGGTTATCGCGCGATTTCTCGCTCGCATTTTAATATTTTTAAATGATTTTTTTTTTTTTTGCATAGGATAGCTGAGGTCGATCTCTAACGTTGTTAGTTTTTACTTTTTCAATTTTGGTTACGGTTTTTTTATAAGCGGACATTTTCAATTTTGGAACCGGTTGGAACCGGTTCTGAAAGTGAAATTACCCTTATATAAAAAAACTGGAACCAAAATCAAACAAGAACGAAAAATCATGCGTCAAGCATAGATTATGTAACACTTTCCAACGCTTCCAAAATAATTTTACGAATCATACTCTTTTATAAGCTAAAAGATAACATCTAAGTAATCCGAATACTTTATTCAGCCCTGTATAGGATCTATAGATTTGTATATATACTACATAGGATGCTAAATTTTAGTTCAGTTAGGAAACACGTAGCACAGTTTAAAATTCTCCGTCTGAGTTAAATAATACGGAAATGTGTTCCCGAACTTTTGTACTTCCCTGTATAGGATCTACAGAATTTATACACACCACGTAATATACAAAAAGCGATTTAAAATTAAAATCGCATTCAGTAACTTAAAACGCACTTCCAGGAATTATTGTTAACATACAGTAGAGAATTCTTTTGTGTGTCCCTGTAAATGAACGATGACTGCTATACACACAATATTCTGTAGTAAGTCTCTTGTAATGAACCTTATATAAATTTCAATGCGTTTAAAATAGTGAAACATTATTTAAATAAACCGCAGACGATTTTTCTCCATAGACGTAATGTAACGGAATTCTTTTGACTGTCCCTGTAAAGTAAGTATAAGTGCTATGCACACCCTATTCCATATTAAGCTTCTTCTAATGCACCTTAGTGATATATATAAATTTCAATGCGTTTAAAGTATTGAAACATTATTTAAATAAACCGCAAATGATTTTTCCCCATAGACCGCAATGTAACGGAATTCTTTTGAGTGTCCCTGTAAAAAAACTATAAGTGCTACACACTTCCGTTGAAATAGGGAACATGCTATAGATAACGATTATAACATATAAAATTTGCAGGGCAATCCGAGCATATTTACGGGAGTTAGAGCACGGACAGACGGCAGACGGCAGACGGCAGACGGCCAGACGGCCAGACGGCAGACGGCCAGACGGCCAGACGGCAGACGGCCAGACGGCCAGACGGCAGACGGCCAGACGGCCAGACAAACCGAAGTCATAAACACTTTTCAACTAGGTTGGAAAGTGTTAAAAAGTAAAAACTAACAACGTTAGAGATCGACCTCAGCTATCCTATGCAAAAAAAATCATTTAAAAATATTAAAATGCGAGCGATAACCTTCCCATAGACTTAACATTAGCTGGAGCGTTTTTTCGCGTGAGTGATGTAGGCTCTTAAGCGGAATGGTGGAAAAAATAGCGATGGAATAAGCGTAGTGTAATATGTGAAAAGACATATGAGAATGGTCGTGACTTCTGCCGCAATATGTGGAGTGAAGTTTGATTCGGGTGACTTACTAATGAAGTTTGACTGTATATGCATTTATAGCAAAATCTAGACAAAATATGCAAATACATATGTACATCATACTGAATAACATGTAATCCGGATTCTAGTAATCACTATACTGAGGCCCTCTGTGGTTCTCGCCCATGAACCATTGATACGGAAATCCCTATAAGATGAATCTCACTATAACGTGGTCTTGAGAATTACGCACCCGTAAATCGCTGAAATAGCTAATCGCAATAACAGGTCCCGATAAACTGTTAATACGTAAATTACTATAAAATATGACGAAAATGAAAAGTGTAAGTAAAATCATATCGAAAACGATTAAATAACTTTTCAATTTTAGTTTTGAAATAATTGTATTCAAATTCGCTTTATATATCAGAAAATTTCTAAACTTTATTTACTGTAACCAGTAAGATTTTTGTTAGGTTTATCATATCTTGATGAAAAGTGCCAAATGACATATATATTGTTTAGTATTTGATATTTTCGCATGAGTAAAACAGAAAAAAAAATATCTTATCAATATTTACAGCCTGGCAAAAAGAGACAAAATGAAGAAAAATCGTTTAAAGTTGAGCATTTATCGAAATTAAAAGAAACTAGTCGTTGGGGGCCATCGTAATACTTACCCATCATGGATATGAATAATATAAAATATGAAAATAAAACATGTGTAAACTATTTATAAATGCATTGCAATTCGAATAAAATCGTGGCTTGATGACATCATAAATTTTAAATGCTCTATTACTGAATTGCGTAAAATAAACATCCTTATAACTCCAAAATTGATAATTCTATTAACTAACGGTTTACTGCGTCGGATTAAGCATCTCATTTCCAATTAAAATATATCTTTGAATTGAAATTTGAATGAAGAAAAGTGTCATGAAGAATCGAAGAGTGTGGAAATATAATTACAAATATCTCGCAACTCATTATCCGATCAGCTTCATTCTTTATGCAAAATTTATGTTTTTTTTGTTGTCTTTTATATTCACTCCTTAAAATAAACAATTTCGAAAATTTTTATATACCTTTTATCAGAACGAATATTTCGAGAGTCCGAAAAAAATAGTTCCAGATAATCGAGGTTACTGAAATTCAATAAGCTTCTTCCCATTGTTACATACTAAGTACATACCAAATTGCAAGTCTCTATATCAATTTGTTCGGGAGATAAACCGTTTACAGACACACAGACAGACGGACGGCAATTTTTTTCCTAAAAATATGTTTTTCGGAATCTCCAGTGTCTGAAACGTGTAAATCTGTCCATTTTGAAGACGATTACAAAACTTACTTTATACTACGTATGATGGGTAAATAAAAATAAAACGGCTAAAAAAAGTAATTAAAAAATTAATTAGAAACGTCGCTTCTAGTTTTCCGAATAAACTGATTAAACCGATTAACTTTATATTAAAGGGTATTTTTAAGTCTTTTGTGTAATGTTTTATCACTTTAAGCATTAATTACATCTTTAGTTAAACGTTAATAAGTGATTTTATTATATAATTTTGTAAACTGATTCTATTTCTCTGTTAAAAGCTATGTAATTTGCTTACGGACAGATATATGAGTTAAATTACTGTCTCACTTAAAATGGAGATATTAATTTTGTATATACAAAAAATATTTTCTACATGCATAATTTCATTTAGTGTGAGTGTTTCTTTTCGATAATTGTTTGATTTTGCAGTGTAACAGTAGTTTTATGCATTTATCAGCTGAATTAAATTTTAGCAGAATATGTAGCATGTATAAAAATCTATGGATCAAATACAGGGCTGCAAAAAACTTTTCGAATACATTACCGTCTATGGGCGATAGTTACTAAAAATGGATTTCGCTCCGACTATACTCTGCGTTTTCTAAATTGCATATTTAGATAACTTCTTTGATCACATGAAAAGATAAAGTTTTGTAACAATATTCTGGTATTGTTGGAAAGTGTTTCATAATTCATGCACGATTTTTCTTTTGTTCTAATTTGGCTATACATGGATTTTTGACTAACTACAATAGTCTCCAATATTCAAAATTTCCTGATGTAGAAGATATTTTTAACTGGTCCTAGTAATATCGGAACACTATGACGCACTAAAGACCTATAGTATTACAGACCTTACATTAAGAATAAATAAAGGGTCCTTACAACAGTGTGATATTGCAGCGCCATCTCTCTGTAAAATCCGCAACTCATCAATATTTAGTTTTTGAGATGAATACCATCTTAGATTAATATCATCTAGATGTAAATAGGGTAAATATACCAATAGTCAGCCATTTAACTGCTTTCTTATATATAAATCTTAACGTAGGATTTTTAAAAAACGACATAACATTTTTAACAGTGATATGTGTTAAAACATACGTTTCTTATTATGTTTCAGCAATTATTTAAAAAAACACGGTAATAGTTTTTTTTAGACAAAGTTAAGTTAAAAAAGGGCAAGTTCTCCAATAGTCGGCCACCTTAAATCTAATGTTCGGCCATCACTGCACCAATTGTCGGCCACTTCAGTATTTTGTTTTACCTGAAAAACGAGTCTAACAAATTTGACTAAATTTTGCATTCTACCATTTTCGGTTATGAGAAGATGATTGAGCTATCTCACATGTTCAAGAAAATTCAATTAGTGGGTCATTTAGGGTCACTGCGTGTAAAGCTTATTTTATTTTATCTAATAAATGGCTTTAACGATTTTGACTAAGTTTTGTATCCTACAATTTTGGGATACAAGAAAACCATTGGACTGGGTCGTATGTCCGAGAAAATTTCATTAGTGGGTCATTTGGGGGTCACTATGTGTCAAATAAATTTTATCTAAAAAACGGCTCTAACGATTTTGTCTAAATTTTGTATCCTACCGTTTTGGTGTACTAAAATACCATTGGGCTGAGTCACATGTTTGAAAAATTTGTTTAGTGGGTCATTGTGGGGTCACTACGGGTCAAGGTAATTTTATCTTATCTAATAAATGGCTTTAACGATTTTAACTAAGTTTTGTTTCCTACTTTTTTGGGATACAAGAAGACCATTTGGCTGGGTCACATGTTCGAGAAAATTCGATTAGTGGGTCATTTGGGGGGTCACTTTTGGTCAAGCTAATTTTATCTAAAAAATGGTTCTAACGATTTTGACTAAATTTTGTATCCCACCGTTTTTTGGTACAAGAAGACCATTTGGCTGGGTCACATGTTTGAGAAAATTCGATTAGTGGGTCATTTGGGCGGTCACTATGGGTCAAGTTAATTTTATCTACACTCATGTCCAAAATTAAGGTCACAAACATAAAATCTATGAAATCTAATGAACTATTCACTGTGTTGCCACGAAATTTGGCACAGAGGTATATTATAATGGGAGAAAGAATATAGCAACATAACAATATGGAAAAGATTTTAATTGTGACTTAATATACAAGGTATATCAAAAAGTGTTAAATCATGAATCAGAGATAAAGCATTTATCTCGGGAAAACTCTGTCTAATATGGAGTGCGACCACCGTGCACTGCTATACAAGCCTCAAAACGAGCTCTCATGCTGCTTATGAGGATATCAATAAATGTTTGTGGCAATAAAGCCATTCTTCCAAAATCGCGGCTTTTAACTCCTGGCGGGTCCTGTGAGTGAGGTTACGCTGTGCAATGGATCTTCCTAGACCATCCCAAACATGTTCAATAGGATTGAGGTCCAGAAACCTCGAGGGCCAATTCCTACGGCGAATATCCTGTTCTTCAAGAAAATCGTCAACAATGTGAGCTTTGTGTGGCCTCCCATTATCGTCCATAAAAATGAAGTCTGGGCCTACAGCACCCCGGAACAACCTCGCATAGGCTTCAAGGATCTCATCCCTATAGTGATGTGCGTTGAAAGTACCCGCATTGAAGAGGTGCAGTGGGGTACGGCTGCCCAACATTATGCCAAACAAGACAAGGATTCCTTTACCACCAAATCTGTCGATTTCTTTTGCGTAGGAGGGATGATAGTGAGCTCCACGTTCTCTCCAGATGAAGATTCGACGAGAATCACTTTGCGTGGTGAATCGCGACTCATCACTAAAAAGAACACGCCCCTATTCTTGTTGTGTCCAAAACTGATGTCTTCGGATCCAGAACAACCGGGATCTCCTGTCTGATGCAGTGAAATGGTCTCACATGACTGGACGCCGGGAGTAAAGGGACCTCTCTGCTACACGTCTATATACTGTTTGCCTGGAAATTCTTATTCCAGATGCAGCAGTAAGGTCGCGAGCAAGCTGAGGAGTCATTGTCAGCATATATTGTCGTGAGCTTAAAGTCAAGTAGCTATTCTGTGCAGGTGTCGTTGCTGTGTGGCGGTCTTGGCCGGCCTTTCTGGTGACTTTGGGATGGTCTAGGAAGAGCCATTGCACAGCGTAACTGCCCTGTCATGACCAGCAAGGAGTTAAAAGCTGTGCTTTTGGAAGAATGGGTTTTGTACCACAAACATTTATTGACACCCTCATAAACAGTATGAGAGCTCGTTGTGAGGCTTGTATAGCAGTGCACAGTGGTCACATTCCATGTTAGACATACTTTTCCCGAGATAAATGCTTTATCTCTGATTCATGATTTAACACTTTTTGATATACCCTGTATATTAAGTCACAATTAAAATCTTTTCCATATTGTTATGTTGCTATATTCTTTCTCCCATTATAATATACCTCTGTGCCAAATTTAATGGCAACACAGTGAATAGTCCATCAGTTTTCATAGATTTTATGTTTGTGACCTTAATTTTGGACATGAGTGTAAACAACGGCTCTAACGATTTTGACTAAATTTTGTATCCTACCGTTTCGAGGAACGAAAAAACAATTGGGCTGGGTCACAGGTTTGAAAAAATTTGATTAGTGGGTCATTTTGGGTTCACTATCGGTCAAGATAATTTTATCAAAGAGACGGCTCTAACTATTTTGAACAAATTTTGTATCCTACCGTTTTGGGGTACGAAAAGACCATTGGGCTGGGTCACAGGTTTGAGAAAATTCGATTAGTGGGTCATTTTGGAGTCACTACGGGCGAATGCATTTCATTGTGAATTAAGGTTGAGACAGTTGTTGAACAATTGATAGTTAACGAAGTTGCAATGTTGGCAATATTTAACCAACTTCGCTAAGTTTGGTGAAAGTTTTGCGACATTGGCGAGATTTTGCAGGAAAATCAACTTTCAGGATTACTAATGTCAAAGCACATGCTTACCGTCAAATGAAAGAATGTGACAAGTTTCCGAATTTTCGCAAAAATATAAGGACATTTGGCGAACAGATTGGTTTTCAGAATCTAAAGGAATTTTCAAGAAATTCCCACTAGCAGCAAGGATAAATGATTCAACCAATCATAGTCCACAGAACGTTCTAAAAAAACAGAATTTAACCAACCAGGGTACATAGAACTGATTGTTATATTTTTTACAGCGAATCTATTGTTATATCGTGTTGAACACAAGGATAATTTTAACGAGCATAGCTCAGTCTTCCCATATGGTTGTATATAACTTAAAATAGATCTTTTTAGAAACAGCAAAACATTTTAAACAGTGTCATGGATAAATGCATACTTTAGGAAATTCTTCTGGGTATCTCAAGTTATTTCTCATAAGTGTTATTTTTCAAAGTAATGTCAATCAAAATCCTCAATCATAAACATTTGTTTTTAATTTTTGATATTTTCTCATAAATGATTACTTTATGAGTATTAAACTACGAGAAATTAATAAGACAATACCTCTTTACATTTCAACCAAATTGATTTTCTGTGTAATGTAAATCTTAATGTGACAGTTCAATTAAAAGTGACACATGCAGAAAGCTTCATTATTTTATTTTATTTTATTATTTAAGTTTAATAGAGGCTGCGAAAAGGATTTTAAATCCAAATAGTTAGCCTCTTATTAATAGAGCGGCTAACTATTGGATAAAACAATCAGGTACGAGTTTTTCTTTTAAGAAAACCTAGGGCTTTGTACGCATGGTTGAAATATGGCAAGTGGTATTTGTGTACCAATTAACATTAGGAGAAATTATACTTTGGGAAATAATTTAAATATTACTAAATTAAGTCACAATTTGAATGAACGTCATTTTTTTACCGCATTAGGTGAATGTGAGACTTGAAATAATTCGAAAATCGTCATTGCAACGCATTTGAATTCACATCCTTCCAAGAAAACAGATACAGTGCAGTTTATTTGGAAACTCTTTTTATAAGCTATCGTTTAGTGGAAGAATTTTTTAAATTAGTTCAGTAGTTTCAGAATTTATTTTCTATAAAAATCAAACGTTTCTTTTTACAATATTAATGTACCTTTATGCACCATAAAATCAAAACACCGAGAAATAATAAGGGGGAAAACATTATTTTACTATATTTAATTGTCATTTGTGTACGACTAAAGGCTGAATATGAAATACTTCCTTTCCTTATTGGAAATCATGTTTCCTTATTACTATCATTTGAATTAATTATAATGTTTGCTCGTACCTATGTTCATCCCACTGCTCAGAAACGTTGTTCCTAACATGGTATGAAAAACTATTTAATTTTCCTTTTCTTTTAAATTAAAAATAAATAAATTAAAAAGACAAATATTTTTCTTGTGCATCTATGTCTTAGTTATTTCTATGCCAAATTTAAAGTTTCTAGACTGACATTTTTGGAGAAATTATAGTAAAAATATAACTGTAGAACGTTTTCTTCCCATTTCATTTGTTTGAAAATCTTTAAAATAGAAGCATCTTTAGGAGCATCACGTCGCATGGAAACTTGCATGTCGAATTTAAACTTTCTAGCCTCGACAGTTATGAGTAAAATCCTAATGATAGAGCGCTTTCCAACAGTTTCTTTCTTTTAAATATCAAATACTTTGATGAACGTTCTTAATGAGCATTTATGTCTTAAAATCCATCGCCATAAAGAGTTTCTTGCTCTTAGTCTTAACAGATTCAAAGTAAACGGGATTTTAGAACATTTTTCGTTCTATCAGGTCGTTTGTACAGAAACAAAATATAGCCTATTTTTAAGTGGAGAATGGCATAATTTTTATCCAAGGACAATATTTGAAATCGTTTCTGTAGTACAAAAAAAATCATTATTTTAAACCCTATTCTATTCATTTCGCTCTTTTAAATTAAAAATATGTTAGAATGTGATCTTCCGGCGCATTTACATCTTAAAAGTAAACTGTATGATGACTGTATATGTGTAGCTCCAGTAAATTCCATGATTTTAACCCGATTGAGGAAACAATTTCTCTGTTAACGAATAAAGTAAGTTATACTACATCATTGTAAAACATCAATAAATGTTTATCTATCTATTAATTCTTTTCTAAGTATGTAATTATATTTATTTTATTGTATAGATGTTACACCAAGATGAATCAAAACAGCAGAAACTCTCTTTACCAGAAATGGAAGCCCCAGATGATTCGTTGTTAACACATATAGAGTTAAAAAATAATATACACGTGAGTACTTATATGTGATATATTAGAATACATATATTAAACATAATTGGAGTGAATTTACAATAAAATATTGTATCACGTATTCTGTAAAATGTGATGCTTTTTCGTCTATAGTGTTAGAAGGAATTCTAAATATATGCATTTATTTCTCTTGCAGACGTGTTCCACTTGTAACAAATACTTTTCAAGTAAATGGAATTTAAAAGAACATATACAAAGCCATACTGGTGAAAAACCACATAATTATAATCATCGTCAAAAATCGTCTACAAGAAAGAGTTAATTATCTTTTACTAGAAAATGCAGACTATCAGTTCATATGAAAACACATCCTGTTAATAAAATTGTTTCAGTGTGAAAAGTGTGAGAAAATATTCGTTATTTGTAATAAACTGAATAGACATGTGACTGTTATGTTGAACTTGTCGAAGACAGTATCACAAATCATATTGAAGATGGATATTCAAAAATTCACCAGTAGCTTGAAGAATTTAACAGTCAAATATCAGATTGGATATTTCAAAAAATTGACTGTATAGAACATAATATATAATCCCCTACCTAGAACTTGACTCTAGATAGTGAAAAAGATATGTTCTTTAATCACTGAATTAAATTATTCTATTATA
Source organism: Maratus michaelseni (assembly GCA_963931845.1). Lineage (NCBI taxonomy): Eukaryota > Metazoa > Arthropoda > Arachnida > Araneae > Salticidae > Maratus > Maratus michaelseni. The sequence goes on along the minus strand of OZ007599.1, from coordinate 72,337,712 downwards.
AAATTTAGGATTTTAGAACATTTACCCTTATTACTTACTCAACATTATAGATTTGACATATGATATCCAAAAAGTAAAATTTGTAAAGAAAAATCCAAAGTGTTGTAAAGAATTTTATTGATATAATTGATAAAATGTATTGAAGAGAAATTGATATAAATGTAGACAATATTCACAATGTATTGTTTAAATACCCATAATAATAATAAAAAATGTATCTAAAAAAACTAAAAAATGTATCTGTGTTCATTTTTATAAAACATATTTCATTGTTAAAATATATTGTATGATTTTTAACATGAAATGTCTACATGATAGTAAATAACTAATTCTGCTTTACGTAAGACTTGGGATATATCATAACTTGTTCAACGAAACAACATTTTTACCAATGAATATCCAAATTACACACATACCTATGAAAATCAACTTTTGATAATACTATACATCAGATTAATGAAAAATATATACAAGTCAGTAAAAAAAAAATGTTTTTACGAATTAAAAAAAAAATACAAAGTTTAAAAAAAATTACAAAGTTTAAAAAAATTGTTTTTACAAATAAAAAAAAAGTTTTTACAAATTATTTTTTTTTTACAAACTTTTAAAAAGTTTTTACAAAGTAAAAAAAAAAAATGTTTTTACAAAGTTAAAAAAAGTTTTTACAAAATTAAAAAAAAAATTAAGAAAAAAAATTACAAAAATTTCAATGTTTTCTAAAATTATTTACATATTAACAAAAATTTACACAAAAGTCTGCACCAGACTTATGTCTAACATCGCATTTTATCGATTTCAGTTGTTAAAATCGTAGTTGTAGCACTGTGAAAATATAAAATAACACATTCAAATGATAATCTATGTTTCAAATTTGATCCAATATCTGGTATATTAAGAATCATTTGTGATTTGAACAAATTAAATATGCATGAGAAAACCATTAATGTATCAGCGACTGATGGGACTCATTTTGCTGATGTTATATCAGTCAATAAATCTGAAAGTTACCAAGAGTATCAGTGATTAAAGACTAACAGATAGAGGTGTTTTAAGGGTGTTAACCTTATTGACAGATACAAGAATCAATTTAAATCTGACTAAATCAAATAAATAAGCTTCAGAGTTTCCTTTAGATTTACCTATTGAAGTGTGGATAAATGAAAACATACCCATCGGTTCAGAAGTGAATAATATAACAGCAAAGGATACAGATAATGGTTATAGCGGACTTTTAGCTTATGTTATTGCTTCAGGTGATGAATACAGCTCATTTTAGATAGATATGCATACAGGCAAATTATATGTTGAGTCGAAATTGGACCAAGAATTCATATCGTAGTATAATTTAAACATATGTATTTGCTTATGACCTGAGCAATTCATGACATTGTACAACGAATGATTTCGAATTACACAACCAATAAAATATTTACCTTAAAGGAAAGAAAATGAAACCCCATTCAGCTCTTTCAGATATCAAAGTTGATTACGTGATCGATGTTGAACAGCAGGACCAGACATAAATCTAGCATCGCATTTTTTTTCGACTTCGGTTGTTTAAAGTGTTACTTTAAAGAGTAGTATAATGGTTGTCTAACCATTGTACAATTCTTTAAAATAAGAACTTTAAACAACCGAAGTCGAGAAAAAATGCGATGCTAGATTTAGATGGTTAATTAATAAAAATTTGAACTGTACCACTTTACATTACATAATGTAACATTACACAATACATTACATAATGTAACATTACACAATACATTATATAATGTAATATTACACAATACATTACATAACGTAACAATACATTACATAATTACACACTTTACATTATATAAATTTTATAATAAAATCGGAGCATAAAGAATACATATCGTTTAAATATCTCATCAAATAATTGAGATCACTTTGATAATTACTGACAGTTTTTATGAAATATTTTTTTTCAATGCCTATATGACCTTACTCAAGATGGGCTAAAATTTTGTTTACGTGTATCAGAAACTTCTAGAAATCGATTTCCGTTAAAATATTTCTATACTACTATTCATACTTTTTTTGGAATATTAATATCATAACTCATATTTCATACATATGATTTTTTCAATACACGAAAATTAAATAAATAAGTTTGGTGCATCAAGGGTCATTCCTTAATTACGGCACATTTCAAGAGGGAGGCACAAAGTGTGACACAGTATGACATGCAGAGGGTTGGCTTCAATTTTTGTGATGTCACATCTACATCACATTGCATTGTTTGCAATCAGCATATATTAAGTTTTTAAAAAATCAGGAAGTATTAGGTATATATTTTTTCTTTGAAACAGTTTGAAGTAAAAGCACGGTACGATATTTGTTTCAGTGCATAATACGTAGCATGCCGAAAAAAAATAATCAAAATAATTTTTAATCAAAATTAGCTCGAAATAACAGTTGTGAAAAAATGCGACATTATAATAACAGAGTAGGTAGTATCACACAAGTGTGACAATCTGTACCATAGATGGAGGGAAGGGTATAAAACACACGAAATTAAAACACACGAAATTTGCGTGACGTAATTAACGAATGCTTCCCAAGTAAAACCAGCAAGAAATATCATTATTGCAGAAGAAATGAATGATAACATGAATAAAATTAATTTAAAATTATTAATAAAAAATTATATATTCTTCACCGAATGGCTACTAATTTGAAATCGAAAGGTAAACTTTCCCTAGAAACAAAATAGGAGGTCAAAATTAAAATTTTAATGTTTTAAATTCTTAAATTTTTATTAATTTCAATATGGAGATAGTCCCTAAGATTATTTTATTTATAAATAATTATTAAAGACGTCTTAGTCAAATGTTACCTTTTGCGTCTTTGGTCGTGTAAACGAGGGTGTCTCCTATAATAGAGGCTGACGCATCCCCGCAGATTTGGCACCCGCATTGGAGCCCAGTCGAAAAACCAAGCTAATCAGAATCTGTTCTATCATAGGAGTCTTATACCTTGTTCACATCGCACATTTAAGATATCTTAGACCGCCATTTTTGAGGTGGTACCCTCCCGGAATTAAATACCTGTCCACACCACAAAACTCATCTAAGATAACTCACTGAACATCACCGTGTCCGAGATCTGAACAAACATGGAATGTCCGCATGCGCATATGTTAAAGGCAACCTCAACAGCCAATCGGCCTCCAGAGCCAATCAGAGTGAGTGGTACTGGCTGTATCTAGCAACAGAAAGATCGAACTCACTAAGTGAGTTTCTGGAACTCCCTCAGTGAGTTCGGCGGTCTAAGATATCTTAACTATCCGATCTGAACGCAGTATTAGGCAACACTAAAACTCCGATAATAGAGGCTGACTCATCCTCGCATATTTGGTACCCTAATTGCAGCCCAGTCGAAAAACCAAGCTAATCAGAACCGAGTCTTGGGCAACCCCAACTCCGGCTGCGGTAGATTGATGCTGAGCTGCCTACCAATAATGCGAAACCAAATGGATATGCTTCAGCTTCTATAATAGGAGTCTTAGGCAACCCCAGTTCCTGCTGCGGTAGATTGATGCTGAACTGGGTACCAATAATCCGAAACAAAATGGATATGCGTCAGCTCTCATAGGAGTCTTAGGAAATCCCAGTGTCAGCGAGTAGTGTCTCGCGGCTGACATCACGCGACCACACTTAAGATACTTGCCTTCATATCATAGATTTGCCTACTTATTTGAATGTTTTGTTGTTGAACAACTATAGTGTTTGAATGGTTAGAGCGATGCATTTGAGAGTAAAGATAGCATGAGTTTGTATCCCACGTTGTCTTTTTATCCCCAACTTTTCTTCTAAATCTTTATCTTAAAATGCTTTATCGATTAAAATATTCTATTTCAGGGTTTTTTTTTTTTTTTTTTTTTTTAATAAATGTTTTATTGATGAAATATTCTAGTTCAATTTTATTTTCAACTTTTTATTTAAAAATATTTTATCGGTTGCTTTATATTTTTCATGATAAATGGGATATTTTTAATAACAGTAAATTTTGATGTTAATAACAATTAAAGATTTATTTTCATTTTTAAAATATAATACTTAATTAAATATTCTATTTCAGATTTTTTTTTTTTTTTTTTTTTTTTTTTTTTAAACTTTTGATTTTAAAATGTTATGCATGGAATAGTTTAATAAAAGTTAAAAGTTAATCTAGATATCAATAACAATTACATTTATTTCTATTAATAAAGTAAAATACGTATTTAAATACGATAAAATGTGTTTCATATTTTACATAAAAGCGCCTTTTAATATTTAAAGTTTCATTTTAGTGTAATACTATCAAATACTTTTTTTTTTTAAGTAGAGCATATTTAATGATGTGAAAGGTCAGAAATCTAAGTAAGGTTACGTGATGACTGCCGCGAGACATTTGTGTGTCAGCGGGGCGCTTGCACCGATCAATCCTGAAACAGCAAATTAAAAAAAAAAAAACTTAATGCAATTAATTTTCAGCATATTGGCTACGGCGCTGGCGTAGCATAGGATTTTTTTATTTAAATATTTCAGCCTTTGATTTTGAAAGTCCATTTTATGTTATTGCTAGGCTTTGCAATTGAATGGGTTCAAAAACTAGTCGTTGGGGGCCACCGTAATACTTACCCATCATGGATATGTATAATATAAAATATGAAAATAAAACATGTGTAAACTATTTATAAAATGCATTGCAATTCGAATAAAATCCTTGCTTGATGACGGCATAAACTTTAAAAGTTGTATCACTGAATTGCGTAAAAAAAAACATCCTTATAACTCTAAAATTGATAATCATATTAACTAACGGTTTACTGCGTCGGATGAAGCGTCTCATTTCCAATTAAAATATATCTTTAAATTGAAATTTGAATGAAATACAGGGTCATGAAAAATCGAAGAGTGTGGAAAATAGGATTCCAAATATATCGGCAACTCATTATCCGATCGACTTCATTCTTGATGCAAACTTTATGTTTTTTTATTGTCTTTTATATTCATTCCTTAAAATAAATAATTTCGAAATTGTTTATATACCTTTTATCAGAACGAATATTTCGAGAGGCCGAAAAAAGTAGTTCCGGATAATCGAGAATACCGAAATTCAATAAGCTTCTTCCCATTATTACATACTAAGTACACACCAAATTTCAAGTCTCTATCTCAATTTTTTCGGGAGATAGAGCGTTTAGAGACACGCACGGTCGGTAATTTTTTTTTCTTCTAAAAATATGTTTTTCGGAATCTGCAGTGTCTGAAACGTGTAAATCCGTCATTTTTTTTTCAATTTTCAAAGCGATTACAAGATTTACCCTATACTACGGCTGATGGGTAAGTAATAATGGTAAGCAGGAATAGACTTATTTTGTATATTTGTGGTCTTATTTCATGTACATTTAATATGGAATAATGGTTATTCGTGTTAGGTGAAAACAAACAATGGTTTGTGATATTTGCTTATGGACTTACCTCAATTTCAGAAGTCATGATTTGTTGAAAACGTTGATTTCCTTTAACGGAAAAGAATTATAATAACAAAATATTTAATATTTTTTTTTTATTTAACTATTTATTTTATTTCAACAAAACAAAAAATAAATTTAATTTTACAGGAAAAAGGTGGGAAAAATAAGAAAAATATTCAGTAATAAGTTGTATGCCTATAATCATATTACTTAATATATGTGAAGATTTTAAAAGCATTTTCATGATGAAATTCTGATTATGCTTGTTGATATTATGCAGCCTAAAAAATAATCCTATTCAAAGTGGACTTGCCTCATTTTCAAAATCAACGCATTTGAAATAGCGTTGACAAAAAAATGATTAGTAACAAATTCTTACTAATAACTAGTAGAAGATATTTATTGTGAATGGATTAAAAACATAAATTTCATGTTAATTTGCAAAAAGATGGAAAGAAATTTTAAAAGTATTCATGATGAAATTCTGATTATGCTTGTTGATATTATGCAGCCTAAAAAATAATGCTATTCAAAGTGAACTTGCCTCATTTTCAAAATCAACGCATTTGAAATAGCGTTAACAACAACAAAATACTAGTAACAAATTCTTACTAATAGTCGAAGATATTTATTGTGAATATATTAAAAACATAAATTTCATGTTATTTTGCAAAAAGAGTGAAAGAAATTTTAAAAGTATTCATGATGAAAGTCTGATTATGCTTGTTGATATTATGCAGCCTAAAAAATAATGCTATTCAAAGTGAACTTGCCTCATTTTCAAAATCAACGCATTTGAAATAGCGTTGACAAAAAAAAATGATTAGTAACAAATTCTGACTAATAGTAGAAGATATTTATTGTGAATGGATTAAAAACATAAATTTCATGTTAATTTGCAAAAAGTTTGAAAGAAATTTTAAAAGTATTCATGATGAAATTCTGAAAGTGGGCGTGCCTCATTTTTAAAATCAACGCATTTGAAATAGCGTTAACAAAAAAAAAAAAAAAGACTAGTAACAAATTCTTACTAATAGTCGAAGATATTTATTGTGAATATATTAAAAACATAAATTTCATGTTAATTTTCAAAAAGATTGAAAGAAAAAAGTATTCATGATGAAATTCTGATTATTCCTGTTGATATTACGCAGCCTAAAAAATAATCCTATTCAAAGTGGACGTGGCTCATTACTAGTAACAAATTCTTACTAATAGTAGAATATATTTATTGTGAATGGATTAAAAACATAAATTTCATGTTAATTTGCAATAAGATTGAAAGAAATTTTAAAAGTATTCATGATGAAATTCCGATTATGCGTGTTGATATTACGCAGCCTAAAAAATAATACTATTCAAAGTGGACGTGCCTCATTTTTAAAATCAACGCATTTGATATTGCGTTGACAAAAAAAAAAAAAAGAAAAAAAAAAAGAAAAGAAAAAAAAAAGAAACAAAGAAAAGAAAAAAGAAAAAAGACTAGTAACAAATTCTTACTAATAGCAGAAGATATTTATTCTGAATGGATTAAAAACATAAATTTCGTGTTAATTTGCAATAAGATTGAGCTTTAATTAATTTTTTTTTTCACAAAATGATGGACTTGCCCCACATTCGAAATCAACGGCTCATTTGTGAAAATAGCAGCATTTAAAAATAAATCTGTCACGTGGGGGTATAACTCGCGCTCAAAGGGTTCCGTTATATTATATTTATTAATTACCATTTATTAATTAATAAAGTCCTACTACCTCTAATTTTTTCATAATTTTAGTTGCAGTAGATTTGGAATAGAAGTGGGGGAGGGATATTTTTGCAGTACACTTTCGACGATATCTCTGAAATTGTATTACCTAAAATTAAAACAAATATATTTTTTAGTTAGGTTTTACGAGATCTTTCGAAAGATACTGCACACTATAGATATATATAATCAAATAACTTAATTAATATCTCGGATAATTACCGACAATTTTTTTAGAAAAACATTATCAACAATTATTGAAGGATTCTTCGTCGATAAGTGTCTTGAGCGCCGCTGAACTTTCCCCGCTGAACTCCCGCAAAGTAAAGTTTGTGTGTAATGGAAAAATGCTATTTTCTCAAAAACTATGCGACCTAGAATAATCTCTATAGTTTTCCTGCAAGGTTTAAATAAACTCCTACCAGCCCTAATTTTTCATAATTTTAGTTTTAATAGATTTGGAAATACAGGCGGGAGGAACATATTTGGGCAGAGATATCATTTTCGAGGATATCTCAGAAAATACTTAAATTTAAAACAAATATATTTTTGAATTTGGTGTTACAAGATCTTTCACACGATATCCCACACGTTAGCCCTCTAAAGTTTACTTAACATATTTGCGAATGGCTAATAATCTATAAAAATGTGTGTCAATAGGCTTTATAACTCTCCCAAATTTGAACATAGTTTAAGAGAAAAACGACTGTGACAGACGGACAGACAGACTCACGAGTGAACTTATAATGGTTCCGTTTTTACTTTATAAGTATGGAACCATAAAAATCAATTTGGGTCTATAAAAATGCTTGTAAAAAGACAAAAAATGAATATATATATATATATATATATATATAGAGAGAGAGAGAGAGAGAGAGAGAGAGAGACATACCGGGTGAACCAAAAGTTCGTTAAAATTTTACAAATTCATAAAAAAGGAAGAAATTATGATAAAGAAGTGCGGTTTGCAAGAATGGGCGCACAAGGTAGTCGGATTTTTTTTTAGCAGCAAAAAAGTTTTAGTTAAAAAAGGTCACCTGTAGAGGGTGCTGACATGCAAGAGATTCAGCAAAATTATGCAAATTAATCCTGCAATAAAAGACCGGGATACGCGAAGATTTCTCATTCACTTTCAGAATGTTATCATTACCCGATCGAGCGTTGTTGGTGAAGTTGTTCTATTTGAACGGTGAATTTCTGCAATTCATTCTGACATGTTGCATTCAACTCTAATGCATTCAACTCTAGGCGTTGTGAGTCGCCTTAGTTGTGTCATACAATGTTCTGGAGGTCATGTTGAACAATTGTTATTGCAAGAATAAATGTAAATGGATGGAGTGTACTGTTGTTCTATTCATTGTGTTTCGGGTCGTCAGCGCCCTCTACCAGTGACATTTTTAACTACAAATTTTTTTGCTGCTAAAAAAAATCCGGCTACCTTGTGAGCCCTTTCTTGCAAACCGCACTTCTTTATCAGAATCTCTTCCTATTTTTATGAATTTTTAAAGTTTTAACGAAATTTTGGTTCACCCCGGCATATATATATGTGTGTGTGTATAAATCTAATATGGCACTATAAAGTTTATAAAGTTTCTGTTAAAAGTTAAAGAAAATCGTTCGAGAGGCTCTCGAGCAGTCCAAACGACCAGGTAAAAAAAAATGCCGTGTTGAAAAAATTGAGTTTCAGGTCTAAAGATTGCTTTTAGTGGCAATTAGTAACAGTGGTCTATTTGTAGCTGTAATTTTTGTAATTATTCGAATTTCAAAACATCGCTTTTGGGGTAGTCTAGACATTACAAACTATCAATAATTTATTTTAAAAGGCAGAATGTTCTTTTTTTTTTTTTTTTTTTTTTTTTTTTTTTTTTTAGTGAATTGCACCTAAAGGATCGCGCAAAACAAGTAGCGAGTCAATTGAAAATAATATGTTGAAGTCAATCATTTTGATCATACTGATATATTGGAAAAACAAAATCTGAGAAAAAAATGAATTTAAAGATTGCAACTCTGGACCATTTAAAGGGAAATGGATGCAGTAACAAATCTTTTTCACATATTTGTAATCAACAGATCTTTAGGTAAATACTAGGGATCTAAATTTTTTTGGTTAACCCCTTGAAGGGCACTGGTTTATTTTTGAACCCCTTAATATTAATCCTTAAATGCCACATTGGTACTAGAATTTTAGAATGAAATTTTTCCTTTTTGTAAGTACGTGAAGAAAAGCTTTTACTCATTTAAAAATAAATTTGTTTGTAAATTCTGGTGTCATTCAATTGTTTCAGCATTTTAAGAATAGAAATACTTTGCCCCTGAAAAGGTTAAACAAAAAAAATGGAAAATTGACATTTTCGCAAAGTCAACACCCTCTTAATACCAGCCCTACGCGCTGAGACAAAAATGGCGGCTGTTGTAGGCTGATATTTATTCAGCGTTTGTACCGTCCCTTGCATTTGAATACCAATAATTTCTAAAACTTTTGTCTGCGTTATTTTTTTTTAGATTAAATAAGTCAAAGAAAAGTTTTAGAACATAGTGGTGTCTAAAGTCTGGAGACCGTGCATACGCTTAAAACAATCCACCTACGACAGCCACCATTTTTGTGTCAGCGCGTAGGCCTAGTATTCAGGGGTCGGTGGCAAGGTGAAAGGTACCGAGTCCCAGTAAGACGAGACAGTATCCCCAAAATAGTCAAGATGTCCATTTTTTTAATTAGCTCAAATTATAGATGTAGCATTTTTGTATACATCGTTAAAAAAAATGTGTACGGAAGTGGTGTACAAGATTGTGTACAGTATTGCAGTTCAAGGGGTTGTTTTTCATAAATGAAAACATTAATCCTTTGTATCACCGCATTGCATGTCTGCAACATACCCAAAAGTTAACGTTACTTATACAGTGGGGCTTTGAAAGACAAGTTTATTTATTGCCGCTGTCCTCCAACACATGAGTTAATATCATTTTTTCATAAAAATCTCATCAGACGGCAAAACTGGATTAAATTTTCATGCCAAAGTTTTGTTTATCATTTGAGCCGTTTCACATCGTTATTGCAAAAATGAACTTCGTAAATATTGTAAAATTAAAAAGGCTGGAGGTTCAAAAATATATTTTTTACAAAGGAAAGTTCATATACTTTGCAATTTTGAATTAGAAAATTGACACTATTTACGAGGAGTATGTTATTTTCTGTTTATTGCCGATGTGAAAAAAATTCTTTTTGTCAATATTTTTTTGTATGTTATAAATATTTTTAATTATTTCTTTCATGCTTAAAATAATGTATTCTAACATCTGAGTAAATATTTTTCAAATCGGAGTTGTTGAGTCACAAAAGGCTAAATAGCTTTTTGAACATGCACAATTTTTTCTTCAGTTTCATGTTTTGAAAATGCTAAGAGATCTATAATTTATAGTACATGTTCTTTATTATCTATGCGATAAGATTGTGCATGAAATTAGCATTATTATTATTTTACATCTGAATCAATATTTTTCAAATCGGAGTTATTGAACCACAAAGAGTTAAATAGCTTTTTCTACACGTTAATTTTTTCTTCGGTTTCATGTTTTGAAAATGCTAAGACTTCTTTGATATTTCAAATAGAGATCTTTAATTTTCTGTACATATCCTTTATTATGTATGTGCATGACTGTGCATGAAATTAGCAGTATTATTATTTTTAATATAAATGAAAATATATGCATAAGAATTAAATGTTAACATTTTTTCACTATATACGATAGTAAAAAATAAAATATTAAATATAATATTAGATGTATCGAAAAAACCCTGCACAGTCTTGCGTAATATATTTCAGTACATGTAAAAAGAAATCGAGCAAAAATATCAATATTTACCCCTTTCGGTTCCGAATTTTTTTTAAAGGAAAAATAACTTTGCGTTTATAATATTAAAAGTAGTTTTCCGAATCACAAAAGGTAAGGTTTATTGAAATTTAGCAAATATGTCATTTACAGAAATCTAACGGATATAATTATTTTGCGTACTTATGGCAATAGTTAGATATGGTAATAATTTTTATATGGTATTAATTATATGGTAATTATGGTATTAATTATATGGTAATAATTTTTGAAGATGTTTGAAAAAGGCGGTGTTACAACATGATTAAGCTGGCATAAGAACATTCTAGTACTTTTTATGTTTTATCAGAAATTATTCGCTTGGAAAAGTAGTCCCTATTTTAAATTTAAAGAGTGAAACATATGTTTGAAATAAATGAGTCATCAACAGTGTAAGGAGAATTAAGCAATTTTTTAATTAATTTATTATTACTAATGCTAAAGCATAAATGAAGTCATAATAATAAATGTGCTGACATATACTATCAAAATTATAGCAATCCCATAGTCTATCGACAGTTTTTTGAATAGATGTTTCCGGAAAAATAGATATTAAACGGAAAAAGAGTAAATATAGATTTCAAGTTCTGAAATTTTCAAAGCTAGGCTTAAGTTTCCCATTGAAATTTTCAGTAAAATGTCAACAAAAAATAGAATGTTGCCAACTTAAAATGTATGTATTTTATTACGGAAATTAATCATATCATAATAACAGACGATATAATTCATTTCACTGAAACTAGTTATAGTACGAACCCACCTCATTTGTCACGTTTGAAGTACAATTTCCAACTTCTTATATTAAAGATGACATAGGATCAACCCAGACATGCAGATAATAACAAAAATATTTGTTAAGACAAAATAATACTGAATGAAAATACGTGTACTATTAAATGGACGTCAAACCCGAGGGTGTTTTAAAAAAGCAGTAGAGATTTTAAAAAAATTCAAAATTTTAATTAAAAAAATATTTATTTGAAAAAAATTATATATTTATTTATTTATTTAATATTTGGTGATTTTTGGTGCAGTTTAAAAAGATTTTGTTTTTCAAAATGGCGTTTTTCAGTTAACTATTAAAATGAAATTCAGTATCCAATTTTATCATATTTTCTAAATTTAAGAAAAGTGCTGAAAGGTAGATAGTTGTGGGAATGTTATTTTCAAATATCAAGTAAATAAAACGTCATCTAAAAATGTGTATTTGCATGAGTGCTAGAAATTCCTGAATATTTTATTCTTTCTCTTAGCTCGCTATTACAGGTTTTGTGAAGATAATGAAGATATATGCCATGACTGTCGATGACAGTGATGATATATATACAAAACATTGCTTTCGTGAATATTTCAAACAACAATCTTGGTGCAATGAACTAAGGGAACGATTTGAGCAATAAATTACTCATATAAGAAAAGTAAAAGCAGGAAATTCCTTTTAAAAAATTCTGCATTTTATTTCAGAATATACCGTTTATAGAAATCTCAGATTAGATTTCTAATAATCAGATTCTACAGTTTTAAAGCAGCTCTTGTGAAATGATTCTGAATTTTTTTTTCGTTAATAGGACTATTTATTATGCTGTAAATTGTCAATGAGAGAAAACACTTTGTGAATTGTATTTTTTTTTTTAATTTTGTTTCAAGAATTTAAAGTTACATTTACCTGATTATAGTATCTCTGACATCGTAATGCTTTTTAGGTGTATTAAATATAACATGTATTTAGATGTATTAAATGTAATTTATTTAATTTAGATGTATTAAATGTAATTTATGCAATTTAGATGTATTAAATGTAATTTATGCAATTTAGATGTATTAAAAATGTAGTTGAAATATTTTGATCTAAAGAATGTCCACTTCAATTTGTACATAGTTCCCATTTTCATTGCGGAAATAACATTTTAAACAGCCCGAAAAAAATCGTTTAAGTCAGATATATTTTTCTTTTTTTAAAGTCATTCTACATTTGCCTGATTACAGGATCATTGCAATGTAATAATTTATTTAGATGCATTTTTAAAAAAAAGTTGTTGAAACATTTTGGTCTAAGGAATGTCCTCTTCAATTTGTAATTGGTTCCCATTTTCATTGATGTAATAACATTTTAAACGGCACAAAAAATGGTTTAAGTCAGATATTTTTCCTTTTATTAAAGTCATTTAAAACTACATTTGCCTGATTACAATATCTCTGACAACGTAATAATTTATTTAGATGCATTTTTTAAAAAAAGTTGTTGAAACATTTTGGTCTAAAGAATGTCCTCTTCAATTTGTAATTGGTTCCCATTTTCATTGATGAAATAACATTTTAAACGGCACAAAAAATGATTTAAGTCAGATATTTTTCCTTTTATTAAAGTCATTTAAAACTACATTTGCCTGATTACAATATATCTGACAACGTAATAATTTATTTAAATGCATTTTAAAAATAAAGTTGTTGAAACATTTTGGTCTAAAAAATGTCCTCTTCAATTTGTAATTGGTTCCCATTTTCATTGATGAAATAACATTTTAAACGGCACAAAAAAAATGGTTTAAGTCAGATATTTTTCCTTTTATTAAAGTCATTTAAAACTACATTTGCCTGATTACAGGATCTCTGACAACGTAATACTTTATTTAGAAGCAATTTAAAAAGAAGTTGTTGAAACATTTTGATCTAAAGAATGTCCTCTTCAATGTGTACATAGTTCTCATTATCATTGATGAAATAACATTTTAAATGCTACGAAAAAGGGTTTGTTTAAGTCAAATATTTTTCTTTTTTTAAAGTAATTTAAAACTACATTTGCCTGATTACAGGATCTTTGACAACGTAATACTTTATTTAGAAGCAATTTAAAAAAAAGTTGTTGAAACATTTTGATCTAAAGAATGGTCCTCTTCAATGTGTACATAGTTCTCATTATCATTGATGAAATAACATTTTAAATGCTATGAAAAAAGGGTTTGTTTAAATCAAATATTTTTCTTTTTTTAAAGTAATTTAAAACTACATTTGCCTGATTACAGGATCTGTGACAACGTAATACTTTATTTAGAAGCAATTTAAAAAATAGTTGTTGAAACATTTTGATCTAAAGAATGTCCTCTTCAATGTGTACATAGTTCTCACTATCATTGATGAAATAACATTTTAAATGCTACGAAAAAGGGTTTGTTTAAGTCAAATATTTTTCTTTTTTTAAAGTAATTTAAAACTACATTTGCCTGATTACAGGATCTTTGACAACATAATACTTTATTTAGAAGCAATTTAAAAAAAAGTTGTTGAAACATTTTGATTTAAAGAATGGTCCTCTTCAATGTGTACATAGTTCTCATTATCATTGATGAAATAACATTTTAAATGCTATGAAAAAAGGGTTTGTTTAAATCAAATATTTTTCTTTTTTAAAAGTAATTTAAAACTACATTTGCCTGATTACAGGATCTGTGACAACGTAATACTTTGTTTAGATGCAATTTAAAAAAAAGTTGTTGAAACATTTTGATCTAAAGAATGTCCTCTTCAATGTGTACATAGTTCTCACTATCATTGATGAAATAACATTTTAAATGCTACGAAAAAGGGTTTGTTTGAGTCAAATATTTTTCTTTTTTTAAAGTAATTTAAAACTACATTTGCCTGATTACAGGATCTTTTACAACATAATACTTTATTTAGAAGCAATTTAAAAAAAAGTTGTTGAAACATTTTGATCTAAAGAATGTCCTCTTCAATGTGTACATAGTTCTCACTATCATTGATGAAATAACATTTTAAATGCTACGAAAAAGGGTTTGTTTGAGTCAAATATTTTTCTTTTTTTAAAGTAATTTAAAACTACATTTGCCTGATTACAGGATCTGTGACAACGTAATACTTTATTTAGAAGCAATTTAAAAAAAAGTTGTTGAAACATTTTGATCTAAAGAATGTCCTCTTCAATGTGTACATAGTTCTCATTATCATTGATGAAATAACATTTTAAATGCTACGAAAAAGGGTTTGTTTAAGTCAAATATTTTTCTTTTTTTAAAGTAATTTAAAACTACATTTGCCTGATTACAGGATCTTTGACAACGTAATACTTTATTTAGAAGCAATTTAAAAAAAAGTTGTTGAAACATTTTGATCTAAAGAATGTCCTCTTCAATGTGTACATAGTTCTCATTATCATTGATGAAATAACATTTTAAATGCTACGAAAAAAGGGTTTGTTTATGTCAAATATTTTTCTTATTTTAAAGTAATTTAAAACTATATTTGCCTGATTACAGGATCTCTGACAACGTAATACTTTATTTAGAAGCAATTTAAAAAAAGTTGTTGAAACATTTTGATCTAAAGAATGTCCTCTTCAATTTGTACGTAGTTCCCATTTTCATTGATGAAAAAACATTTGAAACGGTACGAAAAAATAGTTTAAGCATGGTCTGATTAACTTCTGAATTTAGGGGGGGGGGGGCTTTCATTTGGCAAATTTTTTCTTAATTCTCTATTCATGAAAACTCACCAATGATACTAATATTATTCCCGGGAGTAGCTTAGCCGAGGTCACATACATTTCATTAACCAGCTTTTTTATGTTCCTGTATATATATACATCAGATGTATTTAGTATATATATTTGTATGCTCAATTTCCCAGGTGGTTTCTAACAGGCAAATCAGGATGTTATATGATTAATTAAAATCCTATTGATGGCATTCATATTTCCCTGTTAAATAAGTTTCGCGTGGTGGATTTCCATTTTGATTTAAAAAAAAAAAAAAAAAAAAAAAAAAAAAAAGTAATGAAAATGAGAATTAGGATGCCTTTTCACAGTCATTTTGGGGCACCTTTTAAATTTTAGCCGTGAAGCTTGCGCTTCACGTGCCTTTTTGGATAAACCGTTCCTTGGTTTAAGTCAGCTATTTTCTATTTTTAAGTCATTTAGATCTACATTTGCCTGATTATAGGATCTCTGACAATGTAATACTTTATTTAGATGCATTTAAAAAAAAAAGTTGTTGAAACATTTTCATATAAAGAATGTCCTCTTCAATTTGTACATAGTTCCCATTTTCATTGATGAAATAAAGTTTGAAATGATACGAAAAAATAGTTTAAGTCAGATATATATCTTTCTTTTTTTAAAGTAATTTAAAACTACATTTGTCTGATTACAGGATCTCTGACAACGTAATACTTTATTTAGATGCATTTTTTGAAACAAGTTGTTGAAACATTTTTATATAAGGAATGCCCTCTTCAATTTGTACATAGTTCCCATTATAATTGATCAAGTAACATTTGAAACGGCACAAAAAATAAGTTAAATAAGATATTTTTTCTTTTTTTAAAGTCATTTTAAAGATACAGGTATGCGGTATTTTGAAATTATCTTGTTGCAGTAAAAGAGGAAAATATAATTGGTCAAATTTGCCTAAGAGAATCGTATAAAAATTTAACAAGAAAGACAATCATGCGTCGAGCATAGATTATGTAACACTTTCCAACACATTCAGAATACTGTAACAAAACTTCGCCGTTTAATAAGGTGAAATATGATATGTAAGTACACAATTTGAAAAACGTGTAAAACATTTGAATACTCAATTTTGGCAATCGCTATCTATAGTCGGAAAAGCATTCAATTTTTTTTTGTGAATCTCTGTATATGACCTATCGATTTGTATATATACCACATGTTATGCTAAAATTTAGTTGAATTACGAAACGTTTAACAATGTTGAAAATTCTCTTTAAGCAAATTTCGCAAATAAATGGAAATGTATTCTACTTCTTTTGTACAGCCCTGTATATGATCTATATAATTTATACATACCAAGTAATATTCAAAACATTCGTTAAATTTAAAAATGCATACCGCAACTGAAAACGCACTTCCACCTATTATCGCTCACAGGCAGTACTGTAACCGAACACTTTTGTGTGTCCCTTTATATGAATGATAAATGCTATGCGCACCCTATTCGACAGCAAGCATCATGTTGTGCCCCTCACTGATATATACCAGTTTCAATGTGTTTGATATATGTCCACACATGCGTTTGAAACACCGTAACATATAGCGTACGCAATAACATAACAATGCATTACAAACGATTTTTCCCCGTAGACCATAATGTAAGGGAATACTTTTGAGCGTCCCTGCAAATGAACTATGAATGGCCCACACATCATTTTCAATATCGAACATGTCGTAGTAAAACTTAATAACATTTATCAATTACGTAAAAATCCGATTATATTTACGTGAGTTAGAGCTCGGAAAGACAGACGGCCAGACAAATCGAATTCATAAACATTTCTCAATCATGTTGGAAACTGTTAAAAAGGTGTAGTTTTTTTTTTATTTTTCTTTAATTAATAGAAGGACAATTTCATTAACATAATCTTATTCCCTTCCTTATTTTGTACACTTTTGCGGTCTAACCAATAAACATTCAAAAAGCGTTTCAATATTTCTATATATAATTGTATAAAAACATATACACAAAGTTAAATTATTTTTTTCGTTAACTTCTTGTCCCCGCGATGGGTATGTGCTTTTAATCTCTTGAGACCCGAAGTTAAACTACTACTACTAATACAAATACACATTCATTAATTTTGCACTAACAAAATGACACCATATAGATGACAAAAAGAGGCAATTTTTCTGAAATTGCCACTTTACGGGAGTGGTAATTTACACTGCAAAACTTTTTACACTTTTCAGAACATTTTTTAGAAAACTTATTTTGTCACCTTTTTTAGTAAACTTTGAAGCGAACTTTTTGGAACACTTTCTAGAATACTTCTGAGAATACTTCTTTTGTTCAGCACACTTTCTAGTGCACTTTTTGAAAGCAATGATTTCACAAGTGTGCCCAAATGTGTTCTCAATCTATTCTCAAATGTGTTGTCAAGTTTAGATTTAACAAATATCCTGAGCAGAACACTTTCGGCACACTTGCGGAGAACTTTCTTGATAGCGGAGCATATTTGGAACACATTTCAGTACACATTAAGGTAACTGGGACAATTTTTTTTAAACAAAGTGTTCCAAACGTGTTCCCAATGTGTGCTGGGAATTAGCAGTGTAGGTTCACACATTCGGATCTAAAATGACTAGCCCCTTTAAAAAATATTAATTTAATTATCCATAACCTAAATTCACGTAATAACAAATTTAAAGGGTTTAAACGAGTGAATGATCTACAAATCTAAACAAATTTTTATTGTTGTTTAAGTTAAATAATTATGAAAATTAGTTTCATGGCCACACTGGTCTTGAAGGCATTTTGAAAACTCATATGAAAATATCATTTATTGTATGAGAAATTAAGCATCAATGCTGCTATTTATAGGTTTTGTTCCAAAGCAAAAAACATTCAGTTATAACAGAAGTATAGTAAAAATGTAAAAAAAAAATCAAAGGTTTAGTTTTTATGAAAAAAAAAAAACTTCATTTATTTTGCCATATGTGAACCATAATGAGTGGAACCATAATGGAAAAGTTTATTGGACAGCGTTCAGTTTATTTTCATTTTTCCCTTCCCATTATTACATTATTTATTATTGCTGAAACATATAACTTACTATTCCCCCTGGACCTCATTAAAAGTGTATTCTTTAGAGCTATTTTATTAAAAATCTGAAAACAGACTGTTATTTTTAAGTGGCATTTATTGTTATTATTCAATTATGTAAAACTATTTTAATGTGCATTTCCCGAAATAATACTTGAATGAAAACCTTAAGAACAGTTTTCTTTGGACTTATTTTATGTTTATTTAACGTTAAAAAACAGTTGGCTTTAAATTCATATTGTGTAATGTACTACTTTGTTTCTATTTATTTACTAGGTAAAAAAAAATAAATAAGATACAAAAAATATAAGAAAACTATGCAGATTTTGCCTACTCTTCAGAGTGGCTAAGTTAAACAAATACTTTTAATTTTCATTAAAAAAGAATTCGGTTAACAATTGAGCTAAGACTTTTGCGCAACGGACATTAAATAAAATGGACAGTAGGGTGGAGTGAAAAAATAAAGTTTAAAATTCCGAAATACAATAGTGATTAAAATTTACTATTTAACAGAATAAAAAATCAGGTCGATCGATGAATGTCTTGAGCCGTCTACCAGGCCCTGAAATTACGAAAATTGCCAGCAAATTGTGACGTATCATGTAAAACTAAAGTTCATAATTTCGAAATACAGTAGTCATCAAAATTTGCTTTTTTACTTCCTATTTAAAGGGGAAAAGATTCAGGTTAATCGATTAATGTCTTGAGCTCTCTACAGGTCCTGAAATTATGATGAATATTGTATTTCGATATTGTGAAATCTATTTTTACATGATACGTCGCAATTTTTGTAATTTCAGAGCCTGATAAAGAACTCAAGATATTAATCGATTGACCTGAATTTTTCCCCCGTTAAATAGGAAGTAAAGAAGCAAATTTTGATGACTATTGTATTTTGGAATTATGAACTTTAATTTTGCATGATTCGTCACAATTTGCTGGCAATTTTCGTAATTTCAGGGCCTGGTAGAGGGCTGAAGACATTCATCGATAGACCTAAAAATTTTTTTCTGTTAAATAGTAAGTGTTCTGTTAAATAGTAAACTTTAATTACTATTGTATTTCAAAATTCTAAACTTTATTTTTTCACTCCATCCTACTGTCCATTTTATTTAATATCCGTTGCACAAAAGTCTTAATTCAATTGTTAACCAAAATTTTTTTAATGAAAATTAAAAGTATTTGTTTATCTTAGGCACTCTGAAGCGTAGACAAAATCTGCATAGTTTTCTTATAATTTTTTTTTATCTTATTTTATTTTTTTACCTAGTAAATAAATAGAAACAAGGTAGTACAGTACACAATATGAATTTAAAGCCAACTGTTTTAACGTTAAATAAACATAAAATAAGTCCAAAGAAAACCTTTTTTTAAGGTTGAAATTATGAACTTTATTTTTGCATGATACGTCACAATTTGCTGGCAATTGTCGTAATTTTAGGGCCTGGTAGACGGCTCAAGACATTAATCTATTTACTTTATCTTAAACAGTAAGTGCAAAGTGAAATTTTAGTGTATTTCGAAATTTGAAACTTTGTTTCCCTCCACCCTAATGGACTAGAGTGGTGGTTTTTTCCAATCCCTTTTCACTTTCATCTATATATCTATTTGTATATATCTATAAATATTCGAATCGTGAAAATTTTCCGTTTTTTGATGTATTGACACATTTTGGGATGCCCTAAATATGAATTGAATATTTTAGGAAAATGTCTGTCCGTCAGACATCGTTTTTATCTGTAAATATGTGACGCAAATTTTGTGGGCCCTCTATCTCAAGAACTAATGCACAGAATTTCATCAAACTTCATAGATCTTGATATAAATGGATGCCGGTTAGATTTGGGTGTATATTGTCCAGCAGGTGACGCTGCTATTCTGTGCTTTTACGATTTCAGTGCGGCGGCTATGTATCTCGGCATGTATGGAATGAAATCTCATGAAACGTCATATTCAGTAAGACCTTGACACATATAAGTGTTGATTAGGTTTTGGTGCATATAGTTCAAGAAATGGAGCTGCTATCCTGCGGGATTTTTCCGATTTCCGTGACAGTTATGGCTCAGTATTTGTATATGTGGAATTTCATACTTCATATTCAGTTAGACCTTGACGTAAATTGGTGCTGATTAGGTTTGGGTGTATATCGATCAACAGATGGTGCTGCTCTGCTGTGTTTTTCACGATCAGGGTCGGCGCAACATCGTGCGAGGTCCTGACAAAACACTTAGCGGGAACCAGTGTCCCTGACTGCAATACTGGACTAATAAAATTTATTTAATAATTGTATATATCATAGAATAATATATGATGTAGATAATAATGTGTATGAAAAATATTAGAGAGTTTCCTTCATATTTAATATGATTTTTTTTTCTCAAAATCGTCTATCATTTACAATATTTTTATTTTTTTTTTTTTTCGTTCACATTTACTTTCAGGAACATCAAATGTCTAGATTCGCCGACAATTACATCAATTTTGGCTGCAAGAAATAAATTTAGTACTCACGTTTTTCTCACGAAGAAACATTTCAAAACAAATGTATAAGAAAAATTTTATTATTTTACTCAGGGACAATATTATTTCGAATTTGATAGAGAGGCACGAGGACCCTAACAAGACCCCCCCCCCCAATTGCCATGGGGTCCTGGGCAGCCGCCCTGTTTGCCCGATGGTTGCCGACTCTGTTCACGATAGCTATATCTCATCATCTCTGAGATGGGATTTCACCAAATTTAATATATAAGATGTTTATTAAAAATCATGTTGATACAATTTTGACTCTGTTCACTCAACAGAGGGGCGCTGGTATATGCTATCAGTACAAAAACCCTTAACGGGTTAAAAGTTGTGACGCAGCACTTTCTTTTGGCTCTAAGAATTTTAAATATGGGTCTTAAAAGTAATGATATCAAATTTGAGTGACGCTATGTTAATATTTTTTTTTTAAATCATCATTTTCTTTTTAGTTTTATTTATATTCACAGGTGCAATTATTATCTTAACATGAAAAAATATATAAAATTTATTCGCTGATGCTTTTTCATTCAGATCTCTCAGGAATTCAAAATATGGATTTAAAAGAAATGATATCAAAATTTGAGTGACACCTTGACGTGAATTTAATAGGATTATTTTAAAATTCAATTTAAATTATTTTTCGTTTGTCTCCTAAAGTATATTTACACATACAAACAATACTTTTAACTTTTCAATACACTGTTAAATATATTACTTTCACTGAGCCTATATTATGTATTGAAATGTATTTATTTCAATAAATTGATTTATCTTTTGTGCCACGCTATCCAAAATCGTAAGTAAAATTTATGTAAATGATTATTTTGCGTCATATTATCCACTTGCATACATTTTCCTTTGTTTGGATACTATGACGCAAAATAATCATTTACATAAACAAGTTGGACCCCTCAATGCAACGAAAATACAACACGTTTCACAAAACCCTTTATTTCTCAAATCATTAAATTTTGACTTACTCAACTGTCATTCTAACCCCTTCATATGACACAGGCGGGTCCACAGTATGGCCCAGGAACAGAAAATAAGCGTAAGTTGAAAAACAAATTATCAGTATATTTTTTTTTATTCTAAAACTTTCAAAGCGATTTTCTGGAAACTACAATTTTCAACATGATAATCTGAACATTTTTTAACGTTTTTGGATAAAATATGCGCTCATCTACACCTAATTAAATTGTCTAAGGGCCATCGAGCCATTTTTTTAAAAACTTTTTATATTTCCCCAATAAGTTTAAAAGTCAGAATTTTAGATAAAAGACGAATTTTTTTTTTCAAAATAGCGCAATTTCTTATTTTTCAAAAAATAAACAAATTGTGCCTATGACCACCTTATGAACTGATGGCTACAACTTTATTTTACAAGAAGAAACTGATATATTGATAATACGTTGTTTCTACAGGAAGCTAGGATGCTGCACATTTATCCCAGATATTTTGGTACAGGTCAACGCGGCTGCAGGTTTCTGACGTAATATGGACCAAATTTAATAAATAAACAAATAAATAAATAAATACTTGAAGCAATAAAACACAACATGAAATTATTAGTTTTTAAATTAATTTTACTCCCTTCCTAAAAAAAATTTCCAAAATATGTCAATTTTTCCCCTCCGGGAACGTATGTAAAGAAAGTTTGTGATGGCGACAATATACTCTGGAACAACAAAAAACAAAAAAGCCGCACATGAAAAATGTTTGGAGTTTCTTTGAATTTTCACCGTTTTTACTTTTACATATGCAATTTTTTTATTTGACCTCTTGCCACAATCTTTAGATAGGCAATTGGATCATTGCTAAGTCTTCAGTAGGAAAAATAACTTTTGAAAAATTTAAATTTCAAAACAATTGAAATAGGACGAGAAAAAAAAATATTTTTTTTAATTGACATATTTCGATTAGAACAAAGGTGAAAGATAAATTTGTAAATGATTCTTTGATCACCGGACGATTTCTAGCAAAATAAAAATTTTATAAGATTTTAGAAAAGCAATTAGCTATTGGTCAACAATAAGAAGGTACACCCTGTATATATACTACGCTTTTCAAAAATAATTTGAAAGATCTTTCAAGTTTCATCTTTTAAGATTTATTATCGTCAAGATTTATTATCATATTTCATGTTTCAGGATTTTTTTTAAATAAAATCTGTATTATCTCAGTGATTTTTCAAATTTGATCAAAAATTCACCGATTCTCATAAATCATTTATAACACCATCAACACACAAACTATTAAATTGACATTGATTGAGGAAGTGCATATATTGCTGCCAGCTTAAAATTATGAGACGTTCAGGGAGACTTTATCCTTTCGGTTTGAACCTGACTAGTGTTTGCATGTTTAGTACATACTTAAAAAAAGAGAGACGAAAAGAAAAAAAAAAAGAAACTACTAAATCATAGACTTTACGTCCAGTTATCAGTAAGATAATCTATTCTTCCTTCTCCAACGAACCGTATAGCAATCTGAAGCAACACTTAAAAAAGTCGGAAATAGGCAGTCACAGAAGGCAGGTAAAAACAGGAAATGGGCGAAAGTTAACAAGATGTTTTTTTGTGTGTGTCAGTAAAAGTGTTCTGATATATGCATTAATGGATGATCGTACAATCACAGATTCTATTTTTCACATTCTGTTGTTGCTTCGATTTTTTAAGGATTTTTTTATTAAATTTTTTTATACTTTGAAGCAAGTTTATGTAGACGGCAAAAAACGAAAACACCCCGTAGATTTTAATCACCAAATTGTCCCAAAAAAACTAGTATGTTGTGGCTATCACAAAACTTTCTTCTATATAAATTCTATATATAAGTGTGCGAATTGTGTGCATTTAAACTGGTGATAGAAGCATAGCATTTTTCGAACAAATCGTTGAATTTCGGCATTTCCTCTTAGATGTCTGCAATCAAAATTGAATAACAATGTTTTACCACATTCAGGATGCCAAAAGTGAAGTTTGCAGTGGCGCAGCCAGAATTTGGTTCTAGGGGGGTTTTGAGTTTCTGATAAAGGTGGTCGCCGGTTATATGAATCACTGGTTAATGGAATCAGTCTTTTAAATGAATGAAATCATAATGCTTTTCTCCGCAATTAAGTTGGTTATGATTCATTTAAACAACATTAGAGTTACAAACTATAAAATGCACCAATGAAATAATACAAAACTAGATTAGATTTATAAAGTGTTTAAAAATGATGAGGGGCAAACTTTAAGATGGAAGAGTACAGTACAGCAAATAATTTTATATACAGTACAGTCGCTGAGTTTCACACGAAAAGTTACTTGTCAATCATATTTGACGTAATAGTAGACAATTTTAAAGCATTAAAATAAAGTATTCTGAACAACGCGAAACTTTCCGATTCATTTCCTAAAATGAAAACATATGTAGGCATGATAATTCAAGTGATTTGTTATCGAACAGTTTTTCATTATAAATGAATTACATATTGAATTATAAGCTATTGTTGTCTCAAAATTACTGACTCTTAATGTCTTGGAATTATTCTACGAATTATTTTTCAATGTTTGCCTTCAATAATTGAATTCAGTTGGAAATGAAAAATGTTGACTCTCACTCTGATTCGTCTTACCTAAAGCAAAGATCTTATACAAAGTTTAATCTTAGCATTGTGCCAAGCGCGCTTCAAAAAGAGGTCACAAAGTAGCAACACTGTTTTGATCCATGCCGTTGTTTTCTAGATGGGTTTTTAATTAATATCTCAGATAATTACAGACACATTGAAAATTATTACCAACAATCCTTAGATGATTCTGCGTCGATAACCCTCAACTCCCCGCTGAGCACCAGAAAAATAAGACACATGAGTGATCGTATAATAGTTCAGTTTTTACTTTTTAAGTATGGAACCTTAATAATGGTGTCAAAATTCTGGTAACCATCTCCTCTCTAACATTGGCTATATTTTATACAACAATTTCCAAACCATTTTTTTGCTACTACAATTTCCAAAGGGGTGTAAGAACAAAAAACATTCTAAAATTGCGGTTTCTACGATATTGTTGATTCTAGCAATTTGAAATTTAATCTCGCGGTTACTTTAAAAAGACGTAAATGCTCACAAAAAATGGTTTCTAAAAAGTTCGAAATTTAAAAAGGGGAAAGGAGCAGTAAACGTTCTAAATTACCATTTATTTGTGCAGTTAGGGCTGTATGGAGAATTTCGCTGTCAAAATCGGAGATGAAAGTGATCGTAATTTTTGGGGTATTTACGTTCATCGAAATAACCCTAGGTTCCCCTCCTGATAGGAAACAGTCCACAGCAAAAAAAAAAAAAAAAAAAAAAAAAAAAAAAAGTACAATCAAAGACGCATAATCACGTGAAAACTTTTCTTTATTTTCGGACACATCGACACATCTGGAAAGGGCGAGGGTGGTCCTCTTTACGCCTCTAAATAATCGACCTTCTTGTTCAACAGTTAGAGAAGATCTGATCTATTTTTTCAGATACATTTTCACCAACACATAAATGAAAATATGCCAAACACTACATTTTCTCACCAGGCACTCGTGGTTTTTTTTTTTTTTTTTTTTTTTTTTTTGAAAAAGCCAGACATGTGTTAGCAGCGAACACAAAAATGTTGATATTGCATATCTCATGCAGGAATCAATTTATGAAAATGGCGCCTGCATTTAACACAAGATACGAAGAAAAACAAAACAGCATAAGTTAAAGTCATCTGCAGTACATTAAAATAACGAATTGAAACCACAGAGAAGTAACGTACTTTTACTGTTACAATGAAAAATCTGGGAAAATTTTTAGCTAGGAAGAAATGATTACTTTCGAGATTAAAGAATAAAAAGATTTTGAATGCAGACATTAATTCACATAGAGAAACTTTAAGATCGAAAAATTAAATTTTAGAATAAAACATCAAATATATATGATTCTATATCATAGGCTGGAAACATGAAATTTGGCATAGTTGTTACTTTAGAGACTTAAATGCTAGCTCAGAACAGTTAGCAGGAGCAAAAACATGTTCTAAAATTGCGATACAGTTGGTATAGCAGCTTGGAATTTGGCATGGTGGTAACTTTTGGGATGTAAATGCTCTCTAAGAATGATTTCTAAAGAAATTCTAAATTTAAAAGGATGAAATGGGTGGAAAACGGTCTGAAAATGATCTAAAAACAATTAATTAAGAATTGTTTGTGCTAGATATGTGAAATTTGGCACGGCTGTTACTCTAGAAATATAAATGATCATCCGGAACAGTTTTCTAAAATTTAGAAATGTAAAAGGTTGCAAGAACAAAAAAGTTCTAAAATTGCGATTTGTGTGATACAGTTGGTATAAATGCTTGGTGTTTGACATAGTGGTTACTTTTAAGATATAAACACTCGTTCAAAACGGTTTTTAAAAAATTCAAACTTTTAAAAAGTGAAATGAGCAAAAAACGTTCTAAAAATGTTCTAAGTCATAATATATTTAGAACTTTTAGGGCTAGACTCTTGAAATTTTATATGATGGTACTTAAGAAACGTAAATGCTCGCCCAGAATTTATTTTTTCAATTCGAAATTTAAAAGAATGCAAGAGTAAGAAGCATTCTAAAATTGTGATTTATGTGATACAATTGGTGTGGAAACTTGGAATTTGGCATGATGATTACTTTTATGTAGTAAATGCTTCCTTAGAACATTTTTTTTTTAATTCAAAATTTAAAAGGATGAAATATGCGCTTTCACAGTTTTAAGTAGAATTCTCGCCGTTTAATTGAATCACATTGTTGGATAGAATTTGATTTAACAAAGCGGCGGATTCCACTAAGGCGGAATTTTGATTCATATAAGCGGTAATTATAGTAATTTTTTTAGCTCTGGGGGGTGTTTTAACCCCCAAACCCCCCCCCCCCCTTGGCTGCGCCACTGGAAGTTTGGTTGAATTCTGTGTATTTAACCTGGCGACAAAAGCACAGAATCTTTCGAACAAATCATTCAATTTCGGCACTCCCTCTTAGATGTCTGCAACCAAAATTGAATAAAAATGTATTACCATATTCAGGATGCCAAACGAGAAGTTTGGTTGAATTCTGTGTATTTAAACTGGCGACAGAAGCATAGCATTTTTCGAACAAGTCATCGAATTTAGGCACTCCCACTTAGATGTCTGCAACCAGAATTGGATTGCCATTTGCATTGAATGTATTGCCATATTCAGGATGCTAAACGTTAAGTTTGGTTGAATTCTGTGTATTTAAACTGGTGATATAGCATAAGATAAATCAAACAAATCATCAATTTGCGGCACCCTCTCTAGGGGGATTTTGACCAAAAACTATTCTGCACGAGTTCACATAAGGATAGAACTTCATATGAAATTCAATCCTATTCTACACAGTAGTTCATCGTTTAGAGCGCTCATACAATTTGTGTAAGATACAGATTAACAGATATGCAGAATCTCAGACAGGCATTTTCACAAAAACAATCAAATCGTGTTCAAGACCTTCTAAAACGTAAAAATCCGTCGAAAATTTTCACGAATCCAACACTGTTTTCTTATATTGACAGAATTACTTCTTATTATCTCTTCACATGAAATTATCTCTTAATTTAAAAATATGATATATACAAATAGTTTGTTTATGTTATCTCAAATATGTAACTTTTTTAGTTAGTTTCTAATAAAAGAAAGAGTTTTACTTCCAAGGACGTATTATTAATCGTTTGAACCAATCTCAAATTTGTAATTTTGGTAATTACAACCAGTGATGGGATTCAGCCGGTTCACACCGGTTTGATAGAACCACTACCTAATTTTTCTTGAGTTCAGCGAACCGGTTTCTGAAACGGCACTTGTAATATATAAATCACAAATTTATATTCCTTGCTTTCTTCTAACAACATATTGTGAGCATAACATTGTTACATGTTATTATTTGTTTCAGCTTTGCAATTCGTCCAAAATTCTTATTAAATAAATGTGCTGGTGTTCCGTAGAGGTTTATTTATAGAAGACGCAGAGCGGATGATCTAATTCGAAGTTTTTGTCCAATCTATGGTAGATAATGTTACTGAACTTAGCTATGGTTGATTAGATCACTTATGAAAGAATATTACAGAAGGTCGTTCGAACTTTATCGAAACTACTTATACAGTTAATTTCTGTACATAAATGACATATTCTCTGCAATAATTTGACTCTGTTGATTACCCTTGACTTTTGACAATATCTCTGGTTCGAATTTTCCATCATAATACAATTTATCAAAGTCCAGTCTAGTCATGCCGTTTTCCACTAGTGTCTCGCGGTAGACATCACGTGACCATACTTAGATTCCTGATTTCAGATCACAGATTTGTCTATTTATTTTAATGGCTTTTTTTTTTTTTTTTTTTTTTTTTAAACATTTTCACGAGCAATACTTAAAAAAATTTTCATGTTACTTGTTGAGCTTACATAAAAGCTTGTTTTTAAGTAGGATGATATTAAATATTTGCGACTAAATTAAATAAAATCTGTAGTTTTTAAAATGAAAATATAAATCATCGAAAATTGTAGCAACTTCGTCCTAATTTAAAAAGAAAATCGAACTTGAAAATATCTACCCCATACTATCGTATATGTGAGGAAATCAGTGTTTTCACTGGGAAGAATAACTGGAGGTATTTTCCATATGACTCGATTTTATTTGATTTTTCTTACCTATAAAGCTACGATTTCTTCTTCAAAGATAGATTCTAAAATATTTTGCTAATAATAAAGTGAATTTACTTTAGCTTTACGTGAAACTTTTCTTACCTTTAATTTACCTTCCTAACAAAATCCAGTAACAATCATGAATTACTTTTTAAATTTTTCTGTACATTCACGAACAATTTCATTGTTTTTTTTTCCTTCAGTAATTCGTTTAAAAAATTGCTTTTTTTCCCCCTACAATCACTTAAACAGAGCCATGTTCCATACACTGTTATCACAAATTTCCATTTATCATCAGCTAAGTGTTTGTTAAAGTGAGCGTTAGGAAGACTCTATCCTCAAACATTGAAAAGACTTTAAAAAGTTTCCTAAGAGATGTGGGAGAAAATTAACATCACTGTTGCTAAGGAAAAAATCTACCATGATGAAAATTTCGAATCGTAAGTTATAGCCAAGAGCCAAGGTATCCAACAGAGTCAATTTCTCGCAAAAAATATGACATTTATGGGTAGAAATTAACTGTGAAAATCGTTTCCAAAAAGTGTGAACTATATTCTGTACTTTTACAACTACAATTTTCAAATAGTATCTTCACGAAAAAGGCAGTCCGAATGTAAAAAATAGCGAATTTATTGACAAAACTTAGTGTCAAACACGTATTTAAAATAATCCAGTAATCAAGCCTCTACGATCCACATGACACGAATTATCCAGAGCTTTCTGGATTACTTTGAAGAAGTTACAAGTGTATCTCGCCGAAGCAAAAGTATAAGTAGGAGTGCTTGACAGTCGGTGTTACAGTTTCGTAACATAGTTCTTATAAAGTTGGAAAGTGTTTGTAATCTATGTGTGACTATTCACATTTCTTGCTTATACTTTAAAAAGTCATAACAGCAGAGACACGTTTGTTAAATTATTTGAATCCCACCTCTGGTTACGACGCTTTTATAACAAAAGAACAAGGTTCTATTTCCAATTGTAAAATAATCGTTTTCAAAAAAAAAAAAAAAAAAAAAAAAAAAAAAAAAAAGAGGGAACACCCCATACATTTTAAGCACCTAATTGACGCAGAGAAAATATGAAAACAATCATTCAGTTTGGAATTATGTCTTCTTTGTGTGAATAACAAAGCAAAATAACAAAACAAAATAGCAAACATTGAAAAGACTTTACGTAATTTTTTTGGACACAATAAAATAATAAAACAAACAAACTTCTTAATAACACCATAAATTTCAGAGATGCACTAAGGCCTTTCGAAAGACCTTTGTCTTTTTTAATCTTGTGCAAAAGACGTGCTACCACTTGGAGGGCAGGAGCAAGACTGAAAGAAAATGGGAAGGAAAAGGGAGCCCGTTAGAGGAAACAGCCAATAAGAATGCATGATATATCAGCCAATCACAAGAGAGCATTTCCCAAAAAGGAAAACAATCACATTAAAATAATCAACACACTGGTGTGATATAACAAAACAAACAAACTTCTTAATAACACCATAAATTTAACAAATGTCTTAAGAGAAGACATCACTTAAATTTATGGTGTTCTTAAGAAGTTTGTTTGCTTTATTATATCACACCAATGGGTTAATTATTTTAATGTGATTGCCCTGCTTTTGGGATTGTAACAAGAAAATAAGCTTAGGTGTTATCTTCCGAATACTGAAATTATACCAAAGTCTGAAATTTTCATCACAAACACCTAATTTTTGCATCATATTTGGCTTTTTCGGTAAAGTTTATCGAAGGATAGCAAACCGCAAGTCATTCGATCAAATAGTTTAGGAATTATGTAATCTTAAAGTTTGGAGCTCCTAATTTTAAATTCATCTAATCGTTTCAAAACAGATTGCAATTTGAGTAATTTTTTAAGCATAATTCAAAATCTACTTATCCAAATGAGCCATAATTTTAGATTCGCACATTTGAAGTTGCTAGAAATTGATTTCTGTTAAAAATATTCATAGGTTACTTTTTTTTTTCGAAAATTTATTTCGAAAAAATATGAATTTTGACGAAAAATTATTGCAAAAATATATTTTTGAAATTAATTTTGAAAAAAAAATTGAATTAAAGATTAAAATGTATGGTGTTCTCTTTTTCTTTTGGCCGACTGTATATTTTAACATAAAAATCACCCTACTGTGTTTCCTCGAAATTAAGACCTGGTGTTACATTAATTTTTGCTCCAATAATGCATTAGGGCTTATTTTCAGTATCTGTATTTTACATTTATAATGTGTTTTCTTATATTTTAACACAACTATAAGCTATCATATAAAATGCAGCGACCCCAGTGGGGAAATTTGGAAGTTATCGACCCTTTCACGACAACTGAGATAGCTGAAAAATGTCAATTACAAAATTGTAGAACGTCCAAATGCTATATAAAGGGGAGGGTCTAAAATACGTCCAATAAAATTAACACTAAAAATATGTCTCAAAAATTTTTTAAATATTTACTGAATAAAAAACAAAACAAAATAATAAAACAAACTTTTATTGCTTAAAAGACGTCAAAATATCAATAAAAATATTAAAAATATTAAAATGTACATGTTTTGATTGATTCACTCAATCATTATCAAAATACGCAAAACACAAACACAATGTACACAAAATTGGAGTGCCTGATCAATCCCTATAACAAAAAAGAAGAAACAATGCCCTCTATAATATTAATTTTAACACCGTTCGTCTCTATCTATAGACCGCTTCCCACTATTATTCAACCACTCAACCCAAATATTTGGAATGTTAAATGTCAACGTATCATTACACGCTTTCGAACTTCTTATATAAATTTTAATAGATTCCCCCCAAATAGTTGTAGATAAAAATTGGATCTATAAATCAATTTAGCTTCTTTAAATAGGATTTTGATATTCTTTTTATTACTTAGTCTATAGATAAGACAGTATTCCCCCTATTATACTTAACATCTGCAATATGTTCCTTACATCAAATATTGAATTTCCTCTTTGTCCATACCAAAATAATAATTTCTTAATAAATGGAATAATATATACACCCAAAAGGTCACCCTTATCAACCGGATCAATTCTTGTACTCAAAACCGTCTTTAACTTCAGGGGAGCACTCGCGATTAAACTCAAACCAAACGCATTTAAAGGAGATTTTATAAACTCAAAGAAACCCGGATAATAACTCATAATCACTCTTTTCAACTTAACTTCGCTATACTTTTATTTTCAGCAATACCTTTGTTCATTTTAGTAATAAAGCTCTGAATTAACGTATTAACCAAATTTACGCGATAGCCGTTGTTAATAGCGATAAGTCTAATTTTATCCAATTTACCCCCCAAAATTTCTGCAGAAGAAAGACTAAAGGTTTTATTAATTAGGAATCTGAAGGTAGATAACTTATAAGAATATGGAGTGCACGCATCAAAAGTTATGATATTTAAATTAGCTATTGGTTTTCTATAAACAGAACGAACCAACACATTCTCCTCCCTTTTTAACACTTTCCAACCTACTTGAAAAGTGTTTATGACTTCGGTTTGTCTGGCCGTCTGGCCGTGCTCTAAATATGATCGGATTGCCCTGCAATTTTTATATGTTATTGTCATTATCTATAGCATGTTCCATATTTCAACTAAAGTGTATAGCACTTATAGTTTTTTTACAGGGACACTCAAAAGAATTCCGTTACATTACGGTCTATGGGGAAAAATCATTTGCGGTGTATTTTAATGATGTTACACTATTCCAAACATATTTAAATTGATGGGTTAGCAATAATTTTTTCCGTTGCGGGTCGGGTTGACCGTAATTGTTTCGGGTTTGTTCCGTTACACAATTTCAAACACATTGTAATTGATATATATCACTAAAGCGCATTACAAGAAGCTTAATATGGAATATGCTGTGCATAGCACTTATAGTTACTTTACAGGGACAGTCAAAATAATTCTGTTACATTACGTCTATGGACAAAAATCATTTACGGTTTAATTAAATAATGTTTCACTATTTAAACGCATTGTAATTTATATATATCAGTAAGATGCATTAAAAGAGGCTTACTACAGAATAGTGTGTGTATAGCAGTCATCGTTCATTTACAGGGACACACAAAAGAATTATCTACTGTCTGTTAACAATAATTCCTGGAAGTGCGTTTTAAGTTGCTGAACGCGATTTTAAATTTAACTCACTTTTTGTCTATTACTTGGTGTGTATAAATTCTGTAGATGATATACAGGGCAGCGCAAAAGTTCGCGAACACATTTCCGTTTATTGACAGAAACTCCAGAAGGAGAATTTTAAACTGTGCTACGCGTTTCCTAACTAAACTAAAATTTAGCATTCTATGTAAATATATATACAAATCTATAGATCATATGCAGGGCTGAATAAAAGTATTCGGATATTTTTCCGAATATTGCATATGTTAGAAATTCCTGAAATTACATTTTTAAATATGTTATGTAATGATTTGTAAAATTATTTTGGTTGCGTTGGAAAGTGTTACATAATCTATGCTTGACGCATGATTTTTCATTCTTGTTAATTCTACATCTACATAAGGTAATCTCCTCTCCGTCTCAAGTTCAAACGTAAATTTAATATTACTATCAAGACCATTTAACTGATGTATGAATGTCAATAAAATGTCACATCCCCCCGACACCCCGCTAAACAATAAAAATCATCTAGATACCGAAGCCATATTAAAGGTAGTAACTCGAATCTGCTAAAAATCTTTGATTCAAGGGGGCGTAATTTGAACTCGGCAAGAAGGCCCGACACTGGGGACTTCATTGGACTCACAGACATGTTTTTGTTTTATGATATGGATTGTTTTAAGTACAAGCAGAACAATCTACCATAATTGGGCTGCATGCATTAGAAATAGATTTTTTTTTTTTTTAATCATTCTTGAAAATCATTCTAAGAACAATAAAAAATTCAGTGAAGTAACATAATGCATACAAAATTGCTCTTGCATGTGCATTTTTTCAATATCTACAGTATAAAAATTGAAATTGTGCAATGCTTAGAAGTTAATAGCTTTAAACGGATTCGATACGTATTATAATTAGGTAGTTTTCTGTTTTCACAAAAAGCCCCCCATTTCCTATCCCCTTGGTTCGATTTTGCCCATTAACGAACTTGACCGAGATTTTATGCCCCTTGATTTTATGTATCAGTTTGGAAGCGATTTATGCTGAATTATTGAAGTTATCGTGTCCATAAAAAAGTGACAGAGATAGATAGATTAGATAGATAAATAGATAAAGTTTTGAACTGGGGGTGTTTTGGGGTTCAGGGAGTCATAATCAGCGTAGACCTGCAAATTTTTTTTTTAATTTCAATTTAGGGGATAATGTAATAGGTAGTATTTCTTGCGAAATCTACCTAAAAACAGTAAAGCAGGCATTTCAGATGAAAACTCATCCCTCATCAGAACTATTAAATACAAAATGCTTACACAAATGCACACAAATGTTGAACATTGTCATTTGCTACAATGACAACCCATTTTGAGCATTTTCTGTTACTTGGGTGATCGCAAATATTATTTTATTATTAAAATTATTATTGCCCCCTAATTGCCCTCGCGACTAAATCTTCACTGAAAATTATGAAGTCAAACATGTTCTTTACATTCTTGAAGTTCAAGGACAATTCGTAGAGAATTTTAGTAGATAAACGACATAACGCCTAAAATCAAAAGAGATCCTTAATTTTTCCACTGATCCTTAATTTTTGGACATCGGTGTATTATAGATAGAAGAAAGTAAAAATAAAGCTTTTTGAAGAATTTAAAATGTATAAAACATCAAAATTTGATGTTCAATTTTTTATGACTGAAGTTTTTAAAAAAATGTAGCAAGCGGGCCCATGTGTTTTTCCCCTTTTTGTTAATTTTGGAATTCTCAGTAAAAGCTTGACGATAACCAAAAAATAGAGTACACATTTTAAATTAAAGTTCCCAAATCTAATTTCTAGACGTTTTAAATCTAATAAAATATTAGTTTAATTAAATGA
Organism: Maratus michaelseni; assembly: GCA_963931845.1. Taxonomy (NCBI): domain Eukaryota; kingdom Metazoa; phylum Arthropoda; class Arachnida; order Araneae; family Salticidae; genus Maratus; species Maratus michaelseni. The sequence continues at coordinate 72,302,808 of OZ007599.1, read as the reverse complement.
AATGCAATTATATGGTAATAAATACTCAAAAAATGTCCTTATAGTAAATTTTATAAAGGATTATTTTATGTAATCCTCTAGCGCGGGGAACTCATGGAAGAAAATATTGTAAAACGAACCTTAGTGAACTGTGCTTTATTCCTGTATCACCTAGAAACCTCATACAAAGTTCAATAATGTTTCAGGCATTCAGCAATAGATAGCAGCGCCTTTTCGAATATTCAGTTGGAAAATCCGTCTAACAATTTTTTTTTCTGTCCGGCACGATAGAAGATTTTCTCAAAGTATTTTTGCTTATGAAATGAAACAAAATCATATATATATATTTTTTTGATCGCACCAAAAAAAAAACTATTTAATAACTTCTAATAATATTTTTTTTTAACAATTTTAAATTTTCTATCAGGTTCGTCTTGTAATTTTGTAATAAATGTAAAATGTTTAAAATTTCAACAGTATTTGTGCTTAACAATCCATTTTAAATATATTTTAATTATAAAAGTTGTTTTTCATCTGCTTAAACATAGAAAATCATGCATGAGAGAATTCACGAATGTTTCATAATGGCGAATTTCCTCATGGGATCGTGAGAGTTCATTATATGGAGACAGGACTTGAAGCAATGAATAAGTAACTTGTGAAAAAAATATTTTAAGTGTAAAAAAGTTGTAAAATTTATTACGTGTAAAAAAGTTGTAGAATTTATTATGTGTAAAAAAGTTGTAAAATTTATTAAGTGTAAAATTTGTTTAGGCGTAAAATTTTCTATAAACACGCACTTCTTGAAACAATAAATAAGTTGTGAAAAAAAATGATTAAGTATAAAATTGATTGAATGAAAAATTTGTTTTGCATCCGCTTAAAAAAATCATACATGAGAGGATTCACGAAAGTTCTAAGTAGCGAATTTTCTCATGAGAGCGTGAGAGTTCGTTATATGGAGACTGGGACCCTGGTCACTTCTTGAAACAATGAATAATTAACTTGTGAAAATAATTGATTAAGTGTAAAAAAAATTTAAAATTTGTTTAAGTGTAAAACTCTCTATATAAACACGCACTTCTTGAAACAATGATTAAGTAACTTGTGAAAATAATTAAGTGAAAAAAAAATGTAAAATTTGTTTAGGTGTAAAACTCTCTATATAAACACGCACTTCTTGAAACAATGAATAAGTAAGTTGTGAAAACATTGATTAATGTAAAATTTGTTTTTCATCTGCTTAAAAAAAATCATTCACGAGAGGATTCACGAATGTTCTAAATAGCGAATTTTCTCATGGGATCGTGAGAGTTCGTTATATGGAGACTGGACACTTCTTGAAACAATGAATGCGTAAGTTGTGAAAAAAAAGTGAGGTACTCATTTTGTGAATCCATTCCTTGAAACGTGGGAAATGGTTTGATGATCGGGTTGTTGTGCCTTAGAACAACGGCCCGAAAGGGTTGCCGCAGCCGGCGCTTATTGTATCCCCTTCTTGTTATTGCTGCGAGCTCCTCAGGCGGTCTTACCCCGTGCCAACGGCCCCTACCAAGGCCACTGCGAGCCTTTCGTCTTTCTTTCGGATAATAACGGTGTGACACTTTCTTTTCAGAGTAATCGCTGAAATTACGCTTCTCCTTTGGCACTACACTGATTCCAAAACCTCTAATTCATTTCAAATAATTTTTTGTTGAGGAGAATACAATTACGTTTTCGTAACGTTTCTTTAAGGCGGTTCTCAGAAAAAAAAAAAAAATCTCCCTCCGCTCAGTAACGCGAAACTTTCTGACACATTTACGGACAAATTATAAACGCAAAAGCATGGCACTTGCAGGCCCGATTACTGAAGCGAATTGGAATGGAATAGCATTTTCCATTTTTTGATAAATGGATTATTTATTGAGTTATAAACTATTTCGGTCACGTGTTGATAGGTTTTCCTCCTTTCCTGGCTGCCGAGTCCGGAAATTCAGTTCAAATCGCCAACTTTGACAGTATTTTCTGAAAGGTGTATCTGCTGTTACCAAAAAAATGGAAAACGCCATCCGATTACGTAGTTTCTGAATAAGACCATCTGGAAATTTTATACGTTTCCGAATAAAAATGAATTAAAACTATGTCAGCAAATAGATTTGAGAACAGCCTTAAGGGGTAACGAGGGCCGTAGAGACAGACTGTGGACTTCAGTAGGGAATTAAACTTTAAGTATAGTCCTAGAAAATAAACTTGTTGAATAATTAACTTTTAAAAAGTAATACAATTTTTTTCGAATTTAAACGTCATCCCATTAACAAAATATATACAGTAAAAACCATAAATGCTAATTTTGTATGTTAATGTATGCTTTTTTGGCTACCACGAGGGTCTTATGAAATTGGGGTGGTGGGGGCACCAGGCATTTCAACAGCTTAGCCAATTTTTAGGTGCACTACTGGTGATATATAAGTAGATGGAATATTTGGTTTTAATTACTTTATTCTTTAGGCTGCGTAATAATATATTAACATACATGCACAAATTATGCAACAAGTTCTGGCTTTTTCACTTTCTTACCTTGTTAGTTATTTTTACTTGAAAATGTTACGTAAAAGTGCCCGAGTCAATTTTTTTTGTTGTTATTTTATTTGAAAAAACAGGAGCAGAGGCGGGCATTTAAAACAACTGATCCCCCTTAATTTTACCGGCTCCACACCTCTCTATGGATAAGGGGGTATTGACATCCTGAAATTAAAGCTTTTCTGACAACTGTTTTTTAAGAAATGCGGTGTGTTCATAAAAATCCATTTGCACCAATTTATTATATATCAATTAAAGTAGATATCTGTATTTTGTTTTAGTCGTTATATTAAAAAATTGCGGCTTGACAGATGATGTGTAGGAGCACTTCGAAAAAAGAGGCTGGAGTGGTGTCCACAGTAATTCGTCATCACAGTCAAGATCCTACATTTTCCAGTTACTCGAGCAATCCAGGAGGAACCCTAGATCAACTGGATATGTTGGTAGAGGTTGGAATTATAGAAAGCAGCATTTTTGAACGAGTATGTACAATGCTCATGTTGATGAAAAAGACAACATCTCCAGTAAAAAACCGACAGTTGAATGACACTTTATCTGAGACTTATAAATTCAATCATTCGAAGTTCGTCATAGTCATTGCCCAGAATAGATACCATCATCAATAATACCCAGTGCGTCAGAAAAATGTATATATACACTGTTTAATGGGTCATAACTTTCTAATTTTTCTTATTTTTCAAAGTGTAATTAATTGGAAATAATGAGTGGACAAAGATTAACTTTTTTTAAAAGAAAATTTATTTTAAAATATTGTAAGTATGAAAATGTAGCCGAAGTTCAAAAACAATATCTCAGGAAGTTTCAGGTAGATCCACCTATGCGACTTACAATTCATCGGATAAAAGATAAGTTAGAAACGAATGGATGTTCATAGACAACGTTCCGGAACCGCAGTTGAGTAAGAATACCGCCACAACACGAAATGAAATGTTTGTTGATGTTTGGGAATCAATAGCCCACTGTTATAAACAGTGTATTGACCAGAACGGTAAAAATTTTGAACATCTGCGGTAGGAGGAAATGTTATACATTTTATGTAGATTCTCTTGCAATTTAAATATTAATTATATGTGACATAATTATATGTGACATAATTTTTCTGACGCACCCTGTATATCAAAATTTAAATACTTAACATTGGACTTTCCATCGACTTACCATTAAATTAACATTCCAGGAGAATTTCGTCAGAGGATACAGTTTTCTCCCTTGATGTTCAGACTAGGATCTGCAGCATCAAGTTTTCAACTACTGACAGATGCTATTATAGGAGAAAACAAACTCCAAGGGGTCTATGCATATCAGGACGACATTACATTAGTAAGCTATTTATTTAAAGAAATGATTCTTAAATTAAAGATTTTGTTTTCTATTTAAAAAAAATATAATCTTATCGTGTTTCCGGCTAAATGCCAATTCCACCATACTGTTATTGACTACCTTGGATTCCATACAGAAGATCACATCATTCAACATAACAGGTCTAACACAACAAAAATTATGTCATTTCCCACTTCTAAAAATATATTGGCCTGTGTGGATTTTATCGCAGATTAATTCCAAATTACAGCAAATGAATGGATTCTTTAATCAAGCTAACATCGCCTAAAAAAAAAAAAAATTATGGTCAGATGATCATAACGGTATCTTTAAAAATATACAGAAGGTATTTTTCTCAAAACGATTTTTATCATTGCCTGACTGGTTACAGCAATTCTTTTTTAATACCGATGCAAGTGGTAGAGCCATTGCTGGTGTTCTCCTTCAAGAAAGAAACGGTGACCTTTCATTTTAGTTAATATATGTCTCCATCTCAAACACGCGTAAAATCAATTAATGCATTTGAATTTTTCCGCTACAACAGATATAAGTGACAGCAAGCCGTTAGAATTCTATAAGCGTTACAGTTAGCCAGTTGATCTTACAATCAGGTGATTAGTCGACATATACTAATTATAATTTCACCTCCAAATATATTAAAGGACAGAGAAATGTGTTAGCTGATTACTTCTCTCTTGAAAACTTCACTAACCATATTCAAGATCTTAATAGTAAACCTGATTTAATTAATGATCAAAACATTATCCCAATAAAAACAAATTCGCCAACAATAGAGCTGCATCATATTGCTGATGAAATGTCACGGAAAAATCAACTGTCTTGTTCTAATGGCAACTTTGTAACTCAAGCCCCAATTATGAAAATTTTAACTACCACTTTCCTTACTGAGCAAAGCAATGATCCTGATATTATGAAAATAATTCTATTACTTCTGAAAATCCTTATCCTAAATTCATAAATTACTTTATTCAAACTTCTTATAATAAAAGGAAATTTTTATCAACCTGAAGATTCGCCTCATACAAAAATTATAGTGCCCCATATTTTGAAATGAAACATTTTAAATATTTCCCTGCCCTACTTCGGAATCAGAAACATATATAGAAAATTTCTGAAAAAGTTTTATATGTCTAGGAATTTTAAAGACACCAAGAATTTTGTTTTGTCTTGCACCTTGTGCGTATAAAACGCCAAACCACACAGAATTCCACCAACTCCATTGCAGGAAATGTTTATTTCATCAATGCCCGGTGAACATGGATTAACAACGTGAACATCTATGGATTTTCTTGATCCATTCTTAAGTGGTTTTCAGGTTCTTACAGTACCAGACCACTTCTCAAAAGATATAAAATTTTCCCAATTAAATATCTCATTTCACAATCTATAGTTAATGTATTACTAGTAATATAAAAAATTTTGGTCATACAGCCGTTTAAAAGTCTGATTTAGGTACTGAATTTACATCAGGGCCTAAATATCAGCATTATTAACTCTTCGTCTGGACATCTTCAGATTCAAGGATCATCTGAGAGAATTAACACGAACCATTAAATCACCAATTGCAACGTTAGCTCACGAAAGTTATACCGCTATTTCCGGCCTATAATCCGCGAATCAAACAGTCGTGTTTCGACCCAGAAGTTTTACATGTCTAGGAATTTTAGAGACACCAAGAATTTTGTTTTTTCTTGCACCTTGTGCGTATAAAACACCAAACCACACAGAATTCCACCAACTCCATTGCAGGAAATGTTTATTTCATCAATGCCCGGTGAACATGGATTAACAACGTGAACATCTATGGATTTTCTTGATCCATTCTTAAGTGGTTTTCAGTTTCTTACAGTACCAGACCACTTCTCAAAAGATATAAACTTTTCCCAATTAAATATCTCATTTCACAATCTATGGTTAATGATATTACTAGTAACATAAAAAATTTTGGTCATACAGCCGTTTAAAAGTCTGATTTAGGAACTGAATTTACATCAGGGCCTAAATATCAGCATTATTAACTCTTCGTCTGGACATCTTCAGATTCAAGGATCATCTGAGAGAATTAACACGAACCATTAAATCACCAATTGCAACGTTAGCTCACGAAAGTTATACCGCAATTTCCGTCCTATAATCCGCGAATCAAACAGTCATGTTTCGACCCAGAAATTTTACTTTATAAAATGTAACTTACTAGATCGGTGTAAATATTTGACTTCAATTATTATTTAAAATTTCTGGGTCGAAACATGATTGTTTGATCCGCGGATTATAGACCGGAAAGTACGATAATTTTAAACAAGCATTGATGATACAGAAAAATTTATATAATACAACTGTACTAGATATTCACCAGCATTTCTTCATTTTGGTTGATCCTTATCAACCATCGTTGATCTTTTAGAATGCCCCAGTTTAGAAGCCTTATCATATACCTATTAATACTATAAATACATGTCATCCGTGAAGCAAGTGTATCAGAAAATGTTTGACAACATAAAAGAAGCCCAACTTTTACGAACTCAGATACAGCATAAATATGTTAAACTTAGAAAATTCCAAGTTGGTGATACCGTGTTCATCAAAACAAAAGACACTTTCAAACCTAGATACATTGGTCTTTTTACAATAGTTAAAGTACTTTCTAGCTATTCTTAGCACCATCAAAGATGCAAAAAATGAAATAGCCCAGGCTTTTAATATAAACCTTGACAGAGTTCACCCTACTCATAAATGCCAGAAACATCTAATATTACAACAGCCTTCTCATTTGTCAAATCCCAATAATCCAGTCTCTTGTCCATATAATTTGGGTAGCCGTAATTTAATCTGTAATATTTTTTATGCTAATATAAATATTTTTTAGTTTTACAGATATCCCAGGTATGTCCATTAAAAATTGTCAACAGTTAACATTTTTCATTGCTTTTAAATGCTATATTTTTTGCACCTATTCTAGCAAATAATAGGTTGCAAATTATTTATTCGGAATTCATTTAAGTTTACAACACTCCATTTTTCAGTATAAATTTTTTCCTGTTTATGCTATCCTTTTTCAGTATCATAAGGCTTTCCATCTTCAATTGGTTATCGGGATAGGATATACATTATAATTATTATTATTATTATTTTGTTATTTTAAAATGCTTCCACATTGTCATTTTCTTTTGACAATTTACAATATATGTACGCAATTTTTAATATTTTAATGTTTTGTGAATATTGTAAACATCATTCATACATTTCATATATGTCAAGATGAAGGCAGATATTTTTTTCCACATTTACTTTTTAAATAATGAACAGTTATTTCGTTTCTTTCCTCTTTCAAAGATATTTCTGAATATTTGGAGTAAAATACTGCCATTTCTCTTAACTTTTCATTTATAATTTTGTTTTGATTATATTTTATATGTATTTATTTTTCTGGTGTTTTCATGAACATGTCTCAAAGAAACAATAAACATTTATACATCTCACGCATGAGTTGCTGACACCCTTTGAAAAGCCTTTTAAAGTAAATTTTACTTAGTTTGTTTCATATGAATATGAAATTGCAGAAAGCACACATCACATACACTATCATTCAAAGCTTTTCAAGTCAAAATTACATTTACGTTTGTAATGTACGCATTATCATGGTGCCCAATGTTACTATTATTCTAGTTCAAATTTTAACTTTCAATTTCGTCTATTTGCACAAATATAATGATGTTTTTCTTAGGGATACAACGCTTTATTTTCACCTCTTGTTATCTTTACACTTTTCTCATAAATTCAAGGTATTTTCACTTAGTTCATGGTATGAGTTATTTTGATATAGTTCATTGTTTGTTAATTCTTTTGTTCTAGGCATATATTTTTCATATTCGTTTACAGTTTATTTCGTTCCCTGCTTTTGTTTTTGGAAATATTTTGTTCACAGTTGTAATGCAATTGCAACCATTGTTTTGGTGTTTGGGTACCAGTCATATCTTCTGTTGAAGTTACATTAATGGTTATATTCTAACTGTACACACATGCTTTCTCAAATACATCTTTTCATTTCCACTTTCTTTTACAATCAAGGTAAATTGTTGTCAGCATTAATACATTTTTTTTCGTGGATATCTCCAAATTTACATAGCAATAATAACAATAGTTTCACACATGTCAATAATCAGTTGAATTTTTCCATTTAAGGCCATTAATGTTTCTAAGCACACTATACATTTTGATTTTTTGTCATTTTTATGTATTTTTTGTCATTTTTCATGTATTTATATCTACTACATTTTGATTAGTTCAAAAAGACTGAATTAAATCCTCCGAAATGGGGAGTTGTGATGATTGCGAATGACTATTTCTGCTCTCTTCTGCAGGAAAGGAAAGAATTCGGCAGAATGTGGAATGGCGGCGCCAATGAAGGTCGTCAACTATAAAGAATGACTTTGTCTAATGCCGGTCATATATTTATAATAGTAACGATTAATTACCATATAAACGACTAATTACCAATTTTCATAACAGAAAAGATTAATTATACGCGTTAATTAGTATTTAATTGTGTTGTTCCAGTGTTTCGTCTTTGTGATGTAATTTGTGTGAATTATTCAATTTCTTTTATGTTCTAGAACGTCCTCTTAGAGAACAATACATACTCACCCCCACAACACGAAAGACTTTACACGTATCTCCATCAAATATGAAGGAAATGAAATAGCCCAGTTTTTTAATGTAAACATACACAGAGTTCTCAATGCTCATAAACGTCAACAACTTCTAATATTACTAATTACAAAAGCCTTCTCAGCTGTAAAATTCCAATAATCCATTCTTTTGTCCATATAATTTACGTAGCTGTCACTAAATCTGTACTATTTGTTTATGCTAATGTATACATATTTATTTTTACAGGTACGTCAGTTACGTCCATGGGCTCCGGGGGCTGTTTGACATGATAATTCCGATCTTGCTGTTGTTTCATACATTTATATTTAAATAATGAAGTTCTGAAAATTTAATTGTTCAATTATATATATATTTAATTGCTTCCAAAATCAAAACACATAAGGCGAAATGCAAATTTCACCTTACTTTATTCATAAAATTCCAATATGAGACCCGACAGATCTCACTGTTTACTTAACAGGTGACAAGACAAGACAATTGAAAAGACACAAATAGATGTTAAAAAATGTTTGAAATGTTTAAAAACTGTCCTAGTACTTTCAGCCGGTTACCGCCGCCATCATCATGGAGCGAAAATCCTTGCTCAGGATTTGTAAGGATTTTTGATCCCTGATGATAGCGGCGGTAGCCGGCCGAAAGTACTAGGACAGTTTTTAAACATTTAAAAATCTTTTCACATCTATTTGTGTCTTGTCTTGTCACCTGTTAAGTAAACAGTGGAATCTGTCGGGTCTCATATTGGAATTTTAATCAATTCCTTTAAAAAAATTTAATTGTAATCGCATTATTATGGAAATTTTATTTCATAAGTAAAATTTAATAATTTTATTAAATAAAATCGAATGGTAAACTGCAATTTATCACTATTTATGTTAATTATTTTCTTATCTTTCATATTTATAAAAGTTTGAAAAATTTCCCCTGGGGACTCCCCATTTCTTAAGATATACCACGGTATTAATATTAATATTACTATCACTATTATTATTAACGAGACCATCCAACCCGGGCTTCCCGGGATAGAGAATATAGGTGAAAACCATTTATTTTTTTATTGAAAGCTCTAATAGATTTTTTACATTTAATATTTTTTTAGATTGCCACCTAACACCAACAAAAAGCATTTTTATATGAAATAAGTCAATTATATATATTGAAGTAAAATTTTGAAATTTATTAAAAGCGGCAAATTTGTGTTGGCCTTGTGCCAGAAGTTAATAAAGTCTCTAAAAATTTCGTTATCTACTATTTTTCTGATAATTTCAGCGGTTTTAAGCGCCTATTACATGTCTGTTAAATTTGTGTTTTATTTATACTATTTTATTTATTCTTAATGAAGTTGCCATTTCGTTATGGGATATTAGCTGAAAACAAATTCTGAAATTTTTATAATGTTTAAAGTACAAACGGATTAATATTTTGTAATCGCCTGTAAGCGATAGAAATAGATTTTTAAAAAAATCATGCTTGAAATTTAATTTAAATGCTCTAATAAATGAGTAAATTGCGATACAGTTTTCAAACAAATTTTATTTGAAAGTAATTATTTTTACTATATAATGGTGTAAAAATTGAAAATATGCGATGTTTAGAAATTAAAAAAAATTGCAATAACAAAAATAGCAAAACCAAAATTTCATCATTAGGTGTTGCTATTCGCAAAATGACGTCAGCGTTACGCTCGGACACGTTTGTCCTTTATAATATAAATACTACTATCACTATTAATATTAATATTAATATTAGTATTAATATTATACTATGTATTATGTACTCTATACTTCAAACATAATTAAATTAAAAAGGATCACAGACGTACACTACAGTATGTTTTCTACAGATTATGGAGTACGTAGCATTTATCATTCATTTACAGAGATACACAAAATAATTCGATTACAAGACTGACTATGATCGATAATTCCTGAAGTGTGTTTACTGTTGTGGTAGTGGTATGCATGCATTTTCAAACTTATCTAATTTTTAGTGTATTAAGCGGTGTGTGAAAATTCTATTGATTATATACAGAGCTGCACGACAGAATTCGCACACATTATCGTATGGTTTTTTTTCTGAGAGGTGTGTTTTTTAACTGCTTATTTAGATATCTCAGTTTATTGTACTGAAAAATTAAATTTCTTAAGAATATTCCATTACTGTTGGAAAGTGATTTATAATTTATGCCTGATACATGATTTTTCGGTCTTGTTTTAAAATTTTCTTGCAGTTTTAATCTGAGGGTTCGTTAGTAGGTTGATTTATAAAATCAAAGTATCCTCACAATGAAACTGCAATGGAAATCGAAAAAGCAAAAATGTACCACGTTAGATATTGACCTCAGATAATCTACTGAAAAGGAATCCTTTAAAAATATAAAAATGCAAACAAGAAATTTGCAAAGAAATCCCCCGTTGACTTAACATTAACTTGCGAATGTCATCCCGTGATTAGTGTAGGCATTTATATAAATACAGAGATTGACCAAAAATTATAGACAAGCTGAAAATATCCATAAAAAAGCATGGTTTTAAGAGACCAACGCAAGGCGAGGTTATCGAAAACTTCGAACAAAGAATTTGTTTCGCAGTCTCGTCAAATAGCAAATATTTTGAGAAGTAATCTTTTAATCCCCTATTCTCTCATGTGTAAGTCCTGAAAAATGTAAACTAATATATTTTCCCTTTCAAAGATTATTCAATATTTTCAATGTAGAGATATTGTGAAGCATCCGGACATTTACTTCGGTTCTGACTCCGTAGCTTAACCTCTTGAGACCTGAAGTAACAAATACAGTTTATTTGCTTTTGCAGAAACAAAATGACACCGTAGATGACAGAAAGAGCCCTTGGTCTGAAATTGATATCTTAGGGGACCGGTAATTAAGGTTCACACACAAATATGCATCCAACAAGACTAGATCCCTTAAAATATATCAATTTAATTATCAATAGCCTAAATTCACGCATTACCAATTTTAAGGGCTTTAAACAAGTGAATGATCTACAAATACTCAACATTTTTTATTGTATAAAGGGTTTAGGATAAATAATCATGAAATATCTTACATTTTTGGCCATACTGTCTTGAAGTCATTTTATGCAAACTCTGATTTTCAAACTCAGATGAAAATAACATCTATTTTATGATGAAATAAGCTTCAGTACTGCTATTTATTGGTTTTGTTCCAAAGCAAAATGCATTCAGCTATATAGAAGTAAATTAAAAATGTGAAAAAAAATCAAACAGTTTCGTTTTTATGACAAAAAGTATAAAGGTCCATATTCGTGTACTTGAGGTCGGAAGAGTTTATTATTAAAAGCCGTAAATTACCTCATGCATTTTTCCCACCTTCCCCTAACAAGATTTAATGTTTCCTACATATAATATGATATAGAATACATGATGTTCCCCAGCCAACAGTGAATAAACTCTTTATTATATCTTTTTATTTGCTTTCTGATTTATCAAAATTAAAATAAAACCTACAAAAATTTCATATCCAAACATATCATAAATCCTGAAAGGTCGTGCACCCTCCAGCATCCAAACCTTTCGCCGACATATTTATCCGAATTCACTTTTATCTCGAATAAAAATAAAAGTTGTTCTTGTAAGTTCTGCTTTAGTTAAAGACCAGGAAAGTAGACGCCACACGTGTGAAAAATTTTAAAACATCTCGGTGCAAATGTACTCACTCTTATATAATATCACCATCTATTCCTAGAATAAACGTGAAAGTATTTGTAAGTTTTTTTTTTCGTAAGGTTTTTCCCGACGTGTTAATTTTTCCAGCACGTTCTTATAAATCGCAATTACATATTCAAATCGAGTATTTCGCCAAAATGAGATTAGTTTTTCTTTGTTTAAAACACTCGTTAAACAAAAAAATTGAAAAATATGTTCTGAGCATATGGAGATAAATGTCATGTTTTTATTAGTTTTATCAACTAAGTAAAGACACGGATGTTGGCATTTAGTAAAGCTTAAAAGTGCATTAATCTTGGAATAATAGAACCAAAAAGAAGAATTTCTATCTGTTTTGATCTGTTGCACTTTTAAATACTTTTTGCTACCTAAAGTATGCCGGATTCCCCATAAGTCTACTCGATATTTAAAAAATCAACAATGTGCCGGATTGGAGCGCAAAAGAATCCGACATTTTGACACGTAATAGGGTGCACCATGAGACGTGTCAAAGTGTCGTATTTTTTTGCAGAAGAAAAAGCAAGAACGGAAAATCATGCGTCAAGCATAGATGAAACACTTTCCAACACTTCCAGAATACTGATTGACCTTCAATCCAATTTCACGAGTTAATTTAAACCTTCATACAGGTTGAGAAAGTGCTACGCCACCCGTCGATTCAAATTTGATCTCATTGGGGTTGACTTCTGGGAGATGTCTGAACATAAAACACTTACTTTATATACATTTTTTTAAATTCATTTTACAAAGGATCAGGGTCCATAAGCCGTGATTTTGGCCCATGAAATAAGACTAAAATTCGATTTTGTTATACTGACTTAATTATTTCACTTTTTAATAATAGAAGGCTTATCCTGTACGATTTCAACAATATTTTTTGCATTTTGTTCGGATTTATATAACTTACACAAGCTCAAAGTTCGTATTATTCGTAGTTTTGGATGAAAAATACGCATGCAATTTCTCTTAATTTTACCTCAATTTTTAATATATTTTTTAATATTTTACTATCAGCGCAGCTTTGCAACACTTTTATTTTTACATATATTGTACATTTTGATGTATTTTATAATATATGTGAAGAAGAAAGTGTTGCACGATGGCGCTTATATAAATAATTGAGGTAAAATGAGGAGAGATTGCGTATTTTTCGTCAAAAACTACGAATAATACGAACTTTGAGTTTGTGTAGGTCATATAAATCCGAACAAAATGCAAAAACTATTGTTGACATCGTACAGGATAAACCTTCTAATATTAAAAAGTGAAATAATTAAGTCAGTATAACAAAACCAATTTTTGTCTTATTTCATGGGCCAGAAACACGGCTTATGGACCCTGATCCTTTGCTATGCCTTACAAGGGTATATAATATAATGTTTAATAAACTTTCATAAAAGGTGCAAAGTAGCCCCCGGAGTTGGGTATCTAAAATCTGAATATCAATACATAGTATATATTTTTTTCAGTTTATACAATTGTTATTGTAATTTCACGTTTAATTGCTTTATATGTAAACTAGTTCACATGATTACTGATCTCGATTATATGTTTCCCCCGATATGATGTTAAAAAAAATTACATACAGAATTGTCCTTCTTACACTGTTAAAATTTTGAAACAAACTGTCCAGTCATTCGACCGTTTTTATAGAAAACGGTTACATAACCGTAATTTAAATTTATTCTAACCATAATATGGTCAGATACGCCTAATATTATGGTGAAGTAACCGCTATCTTTAAAAACGGTCGAATGATTTGACAGTTTGCAGCAAATTTTTAACAGTGTAAGAAGGAACATTATGTATGTAACTTGTTTAGCAAACTAAGGTGGTACACGTGTTCGTTAAAAAGAAATATGAGTTGTTCATACAATATTAGGCAAATCCTTAAAAATATCATTATTTCAAAACATTTTTTTATGAATTATTTTTATCCCATTTGTTCCGAGAATTCTTTCTTGATATTCTTTGCATTTTAAACATGATACAACTCTTTCCAATGCCATTTATAAATTATACCTGAAGACATATTTGCCATTTATTGTTGAATTTTTCCTTTGTCTTTGCCCGGCAGGAAAACTTACCTGTGAAAACAGCACAAAGAGAAAGTTCATCGCGCAACACCATATCTAATAATGGGATTTTATACAAAAAACATAAAATTGTATAATCATCATTAAAGTTTAATGATGATGGCATTACAGTATGCAACAAAAATTTCTTAGTTTCCATTAAAATACTCTAATGGTAATCATTCTTAAGTACAATTGTAATCCTATCTAAATGAAAAAATTTGCTGTTACCATTACATGCTATCGTTACTATATAATTTTCAATTACCATTATAAAAGTATAACGATAATTATAACGTTTATGATTACGATTGTAATGCTAATGTATTTGCAAATTCATTATTATTATTACATTTATGGGGAATTATAATCTCTCACATGACATTAAATTTTAATTACATTACAAATTAATCGGATTACAAATTTGCCTAACTTTGGGTAGAACGTTAGGCTTATATGTATTTTGTGTTTATTATGTGTATTTCTTTAATTTAATCTTTAGAGAAAATATCGATGCTAATATTTTCTTAGGCAGTATGACGGCATTCGCAAACTAATGTTAAACCAATGAAGGAGTTCTTTACAAATAAGAAATAAATAACAAATTGAATCCCTGTTGTTTTTACATATGTATGTGACATAGGTGAAAAAAAAACAGGCTTCATACAGTTTTTACTTTTAAGTACTACAAATTTCAAATAGTAATTTTTGCTTTATTTAATCGCAAGTTTTTGTTAATAAATATAGTACATTTCTTTTCAAAAATAGCGTCACGAAACCTAACAATATACGTTGGCTTGAAATCTTACCAAGTAAATTAACACTAGAACTTCCGGAAATTTTACTCAAGTTTTTCAAGCTATTTCACACCAGAAATTTTATTTAAAACTCCTTAACTTATTCATTTAACGTATATATGTGAGATTTAAATTTCATTTATTTTCAAAAGAAATTTCTGGTTCGAATTGGAATATATTCATTTGGTAACCGTCAAAATGACGGCTCATGGTAGTTCTAGTGTTAAATGGGGGTAATATATAATCCAGCCGAGTTACATTTTTCATGATATTCGAAGTTACCGCGTGATTAAACTAAACAGAGACACATGGTTTTTCTTTTAGTAAATTTTCAACAATAACTTTTACTAAAATCAAACAAAACAATTCTTTACTTTGTGGGGATAACGTATTGGACATCTTGGAAAGTATTTTTGGATATCATCATTTCCAATGAACTGGTTTCAAAACGTGTTTCGAATGCTAAATGTTTAATTAGCAAAACGCATAGATTTTATCGCCTGTGTGCTTTATAGCTGATGTCACTTTCTTTAATTTAATCTTTAGAGAAAATATCGACGCTAAGATTTTCTTAGGCAGCATGACGGCATTCGCAAACTAATGTTAAATCAATGGTGGACTTTATTATCTTCTGCAATTTATCGTCTGCAATTCCATATTTTTAAATAATTGTTTACATATAAGCCTAAAGTTCTACCCAAAGTTAGGCAAATTCGTAATCTGATTAATCTGTAATGTAATTAAATTTTAATGTCATGTGAGAGATTACAATTCCCAATAAATGTAATAATAATAATGAATTTGCAAATACATTAGCATTACAATCGTTATCATAAACATTATAATTATCGTTATATTTTTATAATGGTAATTGAGAATTATATAGTAACGATAACATGTAATGGTAATAGCAAATTTTTAATTTAGATTGGATTACAACTGTACTTAAGAAGGTTATGATTACCATTAGCGTATTTTAATGGAAACTAAGAAATTTTTGTTGCATACTGTAATGCCATCATCATTAAACTTTAATGATGATTATATATCTCCAAACGAGTTACGATTGTAATTGTAATGGATTGTAACTGAACAATTACAATTACGGTGATATAATAGTAAATGTTCTTACAATACCATTACAGTAATGTAATTGTAATAGAGAATTTGAATATTACCATTACAATAAAATAATGATAATGGAGAATTTTCAAATTAGTATAACGTTTGCAATTTTGAACTGCATAGTGACCAATATCTTTTAATGCGGGTAATTTTTAATCGTCATTAGATATGAATTAAAATTTAAAATTTACAATTTTTATTACACTCCATCAGTTTTCAAAATAAAAGTTTTTCACTACCAGTACAAATCAACTGTTAATTAAATCATACGCTTATATGGATAACGGTTAATTAAATAATTCTCTGAGATGAGTCGACGAATATTTGACTCAGTGATTAATTCAAATATCTCTTTGTATGGATCAAGGGTTAATTGAATAACTGGTAATCTGTTTATATGAAACAAAGGTTTATTGAATCATACGCCTTTATGAGACAACGGTTTATTAAATTATCCACTTATTAGAATCAATAATTTAATAAATCTTATAATCTAATAATTTAACAAATATTTACAGGAATAAATGGTTAACTGAATCACCCGCTTACACGAGTCAATGGTTAATCAAATCAATGGTTTTTGAAATTATACACTTATACGAACAAACGATTTATTCCATCATCGTGAATAAAGGTTTAAATGAGTCATTCGCCTTTATGAATTAATGGTAAATAGAATCATCTACATTGCAGAATCAACGTTTATTGAAACATGCGCTTTACTGAATTAACGATTAGTAAATCATGCGTTTACAAAAATTAACTGTTAATTGAATCAATGGTCATTTAAATTACCCTTTGATATGAATCCACTGTTAATTAAATTTATTCCTGTTGCTGCTGTATTGTTACATATGCCGGGGTGCCGGGATGCCAGATCCAGAAAGCACAAGGCAAAGGGACACAACTTCCATTTGACGAAGAACCATAGGGCCGGAAGTCCGACTTGGCTTTCCCCGCAATTTTGATGCTAAACGTAAAGGGGAAATCTCCCGATTCGATACCTCTCTCCCCCCTACTGACCTCACAACGAGAGTATTCTCGTATAGAGTACCACTGATTTTTCGGGCCGGCCTGTGGCATCCACACAGTGCCAAATACAGCACAGAGTTATCAAGAGTAACTTTTCAAAGTAGACCGCGCCAGATGCTGCTTATTTTGGTGTTCTAATGGTTACTGGGGCTGTACGTCAAGGTACGCCGTTGACACGATTCAATTTCTTGTAAGAGTGAATGAATTATTAAGTTATCCACTTATATAAATCAACTGTTTATTCAATGAAATATTTATAACACTCTAAGATAAATTTCATCAACTTTGATTTCAAAAACGATTCTTTAAATCTTGAACATATATTGGTTTCTGAGGTTTCTAAAGATAAAGAACGCTTTTCGGAATCGTATGTAACTTGAAAGGGGTTATTGTACATTTTCGTTTATGGTTATATTGTATTTCCGTAGATTGAAAAACATTTGTCTTTTTTTTAATTGCGTGTTTCCTATATAATGTAGGCGCTAAAAAAAAAAATCACAATTTTATATCACCCTCCATTTTCAGGAAATATTTCTTGCAATTTTGGGCTATATGGGCATTTTTATAGCTATTATAACATTAAATTATCATTTTAATTGCGTTTCCTCTACTAACACATATTTTAGATATTTTGTAACATCGTATTTTGAGTGAGATAGGTATTGCAAAACAGAAATATAGATTTAACATTACTATTAAAACAGTTGCCTGAATGATTTTCTAGAATGTTTCTCTTCAGGACAGTTTTTTTTGTAAGGTCCAACAGTAGTCAGACATGATGTGGCGATTCCAAAGTCCTTGGTACCTTTGTTTCATTATTCTGATATTTTTGTGGAATCGTTCACCCTGCTCACCCACGCAAGTTTTCAGGAAATCTGTGTAAATGACTGTGTAAAAAATGCACCTTAACGCTCCTATTAGCTCTTAATCTTACAAAATTTTGCAAGAACCAGAGCCATTTAAACTAACTACTTTATATTCCATAATTAGAAACTTTTGTATGTGTCAAAATCAGTAAAATAGCCGTAATGCCGCAGAAAAAAAATTGTTCCCCTGTTGTATCTTAAATGAAACCCGTATTCCTGTCAAATTATTTTTACTTATTAGTAAGGTGAGTCACGACTGTTGCGAAATCGCATGTAAAACAGCTAACATAGATGTACCATTTTCTCAGAAACTACAGAAGCGATTTCAATATTTTTTCAAATAGTTTTGGCAGTAGACAAATTAAAAATGTTGATCATTCAGCATGAATTAAAAGTAAAACACAATAGTTACTAGATTTCGCACAAAAAAAAAGAATATAAAACATCAGACATTTATGTACATTTTTCTCGAACAACTGAAGCGATGTCACTACTTTTTTTAGAAATTTAGCAGTTTTTAAATCATAAATTGATCTTTCTGGAAGAAATAAAGAAGACAACAATTACGCAATATAGAAAACAAAAGAAATATAGAGTTTTTTCTTTTTGTTTTTTTCTGGTAATCATTCTGTAATATTTTTTAAAAGGGTTCTTAACTAAACAAATCCAGGGCTCCCAAATGGTCCGCTTTTTAAATACCGGTATTTTCTTAGAAAAATATTTTTTTTAGATTTTTCTTGCAAATTTTGCAGAAACCATCTTCGAAGGTAAATTTTTGCGGAAATGTTGTAGAAACCTACCATGAAATATTCTGTTAAAAAATATTGGTATTCAGTTGGCCTACCATTTGGGAGCCTTGCAAATCCTAAAAGAAATATCGGGGCTTTTTTGTTTGTTTGTTTGTTTGTTTGTTTCTGGAAATCATTCTGAAATATTTAAAAAAAGTTCTTAACTAAACAAATCGTAATATTTTTCTATATAAGAAATATGCCACAATCGCCCCAAAAATAGCTTTTTAAAAATATAATAATACTATAATTTTAGTTATTTCGTCCATGAGAGAAATATTCTGTTACATTGTTGAACAGTGTCGAACATTGTTGAACAGTGTTATTTTTGCCTGCTTCAGGTAAACGTGAACTAATATAGAGGGTTTTTTGTTTGTTTATTTCTCGCATCCATTCTGTAATATTTTTTAAAAAGTTCTTATCTAAACAAATCTTAATATTTTTCTATAGAAGTACGTCGAAATCGCCCAAAAATTAGCTTTTTAAAAATATAATAATAGTGCAATTTTATTTATTTTGTCTATGAGTGAAAGATACCTTGTTAAACAATCTTATTTCGGCGACCTTCAGGTGAACGTGCACTATCAAGGCCGGAAGGTGCTAATGCAAGAATAATGTTCACGAAGTATGAAACCTAATCCATCTTATACTGTCAGAGATAGATGAGGAAATTAGCCGGATGGAAAGTTCAAAGGAAAGCTAGGTGAAAACATATCATTAGAGATAAAAAGGTAATACCAGAAGAACTATTAAGGATTTTTACGGCAGTCAATTTGAGTAGAAAATCAGAAAAGGCAGATTTGGATTAAATCCAAGATTAACAGACATCATTTTTAATTGAGTGATTTAAAGTGCGATTTCTTCAAATTTATATATGTTATTAGATATGTGCATTATTTAACGTATAAGGATAAACAACAACGTTATTGCTTTATAGTTAGTTATTTTATAGCAAATTAACGCAAAGTCTCTGTTAAATTTGGAATGTATTACCTGCAAATTATTTCAAAAGAGAAAAAAAAAGAAAGAAAGGAAGAAAGAAAGCTAAAAAAAACAGTATATTAGAAATATATATTCAAATTATAATAATATTAAAATTTCCTAAATTGATTTTCTATTTTAATTTTTTTTAAATATACTTTCATATTTTAAAAAGAAGTCCTATTTTGAACGCTTATAACAGTGTCAAAGCGAAAATGAAAACAAAATCCAGAATTATCAACTGAAGCCAGAGTCAAAAATCTATCCTTCCAAGTCATAAATGGCTAGCAAATGGTATCGACTGTTATGAGACAAACTAGACCTTACAAGCTGAGAACGGCTCATGAGCAATTAATCAAAGTCCGCTAATGGTAACGCTTATTGTGACATTGGCGAAAACATCTGCTTAATGCTTACTTTATACCGGGTGTCCCAAAAATGACTGATGGATTTTAAAATTCAAAAAACTCTCAAACGGTGACAGATATTAAAAAAATTCTTGCAGGAGGATTATGTATGATGTTAGGCGTTTTCTTACTGTGATTCTTGATTTTAGTTCGAATGTCAAACAATAGATGGCACTGACAGCGATTGGCGCGTTTAGTCGAGGCCGAAATTGACGCCCCTCAGCATTGATGCACCGCCCCCTAAATACTAGGCCTGCGCGCTTACAAAAATGACGGCTGTCGCAGGCGGATTTTTTTATAAAGATTGTACGGTTCCTCGAACTTCAACACCAATAATATCTAAAAGTTTTCTTTGACTTATTTGATCTCAGAAAATCTAGGCGTGGAAAACTTTCAGAAATTATTGGTGTTGAAGTTCGAGGGACCGTTCAAACGCTGAAAAAAAAGCAGCCGTAGTATTCAGGGGGCGGTGCATCAATGCTGAGGGGCGTCAGTTTCGGCCTCGACTGAACGCCAATCGCTGTCAGCGCCATCTATTGTTTGAAATTCGAACTAAAATCAAGAATCACAGTAACAAAACTCCTGACATCATACATAACACTTCTGCATTTTTTTTAATATCTGTCACCGTTAACAAGTTATTGAATTTTAAAATCCATCAGTCATTTTTGGGACACCCGGTATCTCTCTGAAGTCTGCTATTCTTTCAATTTCAAAGAACCCTACATAACATGATAGTTATTTTATTACAAGTATTATTGATTGATTGTTGATTTTAAACATATAACTGCTTTCGTTCAACACGAATAAAAAATCAATTTAACACTTAAGTGAAATAACTAAAATTATTGCAATTTGTTGTGGAGATGCATAGAGTTGTGTGTACTCATTTGAATCTCTGGGGTTTTTTGGAATGGAAAGGAAAAGATATTAGTATAGGATAAGCAAGAATATATTGGGAAGGTGATTTTTAATGATCTTGTTGCATTTTGGTAGAATTAGTGCGGCAGACATATTTGGCCAGTGTAATTGGCAGGTGGAGGTGGCGGTTTTATTTTAGGTTTAAAAGGGATATTGCTATATACTCATGCAGTTTTACGTTTTTTCTTTTTATTCAGATGCTAAAATATTTTTATTGGGAAATGTGCTTTTATTTTATTTTATTTTATTTTATTTTTATTTTTATTTTTATTTTTGTTGCGTTTTTAGAAATTAAGAGTTGAAAAAAAATTGTTTCTGGGATTTTATTTTACTGAAAGAAAAAACAGAAAGAAAACAAAGAAAATATCATCGTATTATTTGTGCGGACACTTAATTTTAATATAACTGTAATTAATTTGGAAAATCTATGGAAAATTTGTTTGCACGAATTGCATTTCATTAAAAATGTATACTCGTAAATAATATTTCCATTTTCTTCTGGGATTCACTATGCGTTCATAGATAGGGTCTCAATGAAGTCGGGGATCAAATTTCAGTTTTCTACAAATCATGTTGTTAAAAATGTGTTTATTTTTATACATTGTGATTCTTCTTATCGTTAACCAATAGCTAATTTCTAAACCACTAGTTTTAGAGGCATAGTTTCAATTAAAAAAATATCTCAAATTTTGTTTTGCATCATATAAAAATCAATTTACGGTAAAATTACTTTTTAAATAATTAAGAAATTACAATTTTTATACAATACATGTGTCCTCTAAGTTTTATTTAGAAATAGTTTCTCCATGTTCTAACAAATAAAATGGTAAAAATGTACTCCTTCTCTATCATCAAAATTTACCAAGTTACGATACTTGGAATTTTATGAATTTTCAGTGTTTTATTGACCAAAAATGAAAAAATCGTGTTTTTAATGTCATAAAACGCTGAAAATGCGTGAAATTCAAAGTATCATAGATAGGTAAATTTTTGTACCGCAAAAATTTGGTTTTAATCTTGAAAACTGATTTTAATGATGTGGATTCATCAAAGCGGAAAACAGTATCTATACTTGCGTTCAAAAATTATTTCAAACATTCTATTTAAAGACCTTTTACTTAAAATGTCCGTTGCCACCATACATAGCGATTAGTTATACGTTAGAAAAATAACAGGTTGTTGGAACCTGTCGCCTATGCAACATTGGAACAATGCATCCTGTTAACCAAAGGTAACTCTATTTCCCAACCCTATATGTGTTATACTGTTAGTACCTGGAGGTAAAATAACACTACAAATATGTATTTATATAATATGTATATAATATATATAGATATATATACATATATTCTACAAATATACGTTTATAAGAAATACGTTTTATAAGAAAAAAATATATATTTATGTGAGTGACTTGCTTTTTACGAAAAATGATTTGCATTTCAAACGGAAATCAAATGAATTATTTTAACCCTAATTTCTAAGCATTTAGTTTGAAAGGAGGTATTCTAACCGGACAGTGATATTCTTCTTATTGGGGCATTATTTGGGGATATATTGAAGCAATTCTGAAGGCTGTAATATTTTTTTTATATGGAATTCAATAAGAAGATATAAAAATGTTTCTTTATTAGTGGGACAACAATTCAATAGGTTTATTCGACACATTAGCAAGAATCAGGGGGTTTATCGAGCTTTTTTGTCAAAAATAGCAACAATTCTGAATATATCCAGAGTGTCTTAATGTTCATGAAGAAATTATTCCTTACTGGCAGACATTCTGCAAAAATATATAGCAGAGGAAAACCTTAAAAAATTAGTTATAAATTATGCGTCCGTGGTTTTTTACAAGGATATCCAATCAATTTGCAAGCTTATGTAGGAAAAGAAAAGAAACTGTGAAAATAACATGCCTTTTCGAACATGAGTTATTCTAGATTTATTTGAGCTCGTTGAAAATCCTAGAAAAGAGAAAAATGTATGTTGGCAACATTTTTAACAATTTTCAATAGAAGAAATGCAATCCAGGGAATTTCGGATAACATAAACTATAAGAGAAAATGGGCTACAAAATGGTCCTTGACTGCAGAGTTTTACAAAAGGATAAAGAGAGTTTTTAGAATTTGTTGCGACAAAGAGTTTTACCATAGTTAAATAAAAATAATAATAATAAAGCTATGTGCTTAGGGAGAATGAAGCCCATGAGACAAACAAAGTGATTAGGAGAATTTAAAGAATATCGATCTGAGCTCCATATATAACAGGAGATTTGAGTCGGCGGTCAGTAGCTTGCAAGGCAAATGAAGATAGCAAGGAAGGTTAAAAAAATAGTCCGCATTGTCAATATTAGACATTAGTGTTCTCATTTATTATTATTCTAATTTATGCTTCTCTAATTAAGCTATGCTTATCTGATTAGTAACCTCAATGTCTAGACTGTCTAGACTCTAGACGTCATTGTTTACTAATCTCAATTTGCATAATATTTAATACTGTACAATCTGAAATTTAAATTGTTTTAAGTTCTATATATATTTATATCCATAAAAGATTTTTCAAAGCTTACGAAAAATTTAAAAGTGTATCATTGAATATGCTTTTATGCAATGATATTCCCATAAACTGCTTATTCTTGTAATTGTTGTAAGAATGAAAAGTACATTTCTTCATGGGGGTTCGTGCCCCCCTGAACACCTCTCCTGCCGTTGTCAATTTAATTTTATTAATTTGTCACTTTATTTTTTTCTTATTTTCCAGTAATTGTGCTATTTTAGAATTCAGTTATATGTATTTCAATTATATGTGTTTTACAACTCTAATTTCTTTAGACTAACAATTTCCTTGTACGAGAGATTTTATTCCATTTTTAAGAATACTAACTTGTCAACTATCTAACATCCTCATCTGCTGCAGAAATTGGTTAAAATTTCATGAAAGAAATATGCTCATACAAATGTAAACTTCTATTACGAGACTTAAATCCAAATTACAGGACCTAAGTGTTAAAAATTTTCGTTTCTAATGTTGTTAAAAGAGAAAATTTATCCAAATAAATCCTAATATTTTTCAATAGAATACTGAAAATCCCCTGAAAGTAAGCTATTTTGCTAAATATAAGATATTGAGGCAAAATAGTGCAATTTATTTGAATTTTATTATTCTAACACGTTTTGAAATACAGTTGCTAAACATCTAATAATTAACGAGGAAAGTAAAAAGAAATGCATTTTAAAATTTGTAAAAATATGAAAATAAATTCTTTTATACGAGGTGTTTTCGAAACGTAAATATACACCTCAGACAGCAGGAAAGCAAAAGCATAAGCGCGTTGGCAACACATATTGTAACCCTGAACATTTGACCTTTCCCTCGCAGCCATTCTTTATTTGTACGGTGAGTCTGTTTCGTGTAGCACGTGTTTATAATGGCTGCGGCAATTCAGAATCCCGCCAAATGTGAAGTACGTTCCGTCATACGTTTTCTTCATGCAAAAAAGATGAGGGTCCAGCGAATAGTCGCAAAGACATTGTTTCCGTCTATGTGAACATTATGAATCGACCAAATGTAACGAAATGGTAATGTGCTTTCTCTGGAGGTTGGACCAATGTTCATGGATAACCCAGAACACATAGGCCATCTGTCTATCTCTGATGCCTCCAGCGACTACCACTTATTACTTTACCTGAAGAAATATTTTTCAGGGCAAAACTTTCACGACGATGATGAGATCAAAATCGAAGTTGAAATGTGCTTTCGACAACAGGCGGCAAACTTCTATGACTATGGGATACAAAAGCTTGTACCCAGACTTAACAAATGCTTTGACAATGACGGCAACTACGTCTGAAACTAAGGCATATACCAGTAAGTAATTTGCAATGGACATTTTTCAATTAAAATTTTTTTTAAATGAGTATGCGGCATTGTGTCTTTACTTTTCAGAAACCCCTCGTATTTCCCGAACAGATGCAAAAAAAATTCCAATAATAATTAAATAAATAATTTTTAAATTCTAATTCATGTATATCAGGAAATTTTCAAAGCTATTGGATGTAATATTTAAGACCTCCATATCGAAAATTTAGCATCATAAATTTACAGTTAAATCCATTTTTCAAATGTGCCATTTTCATTTCAGTTAAAAAGGAAATGCCATAATCATCTCCATTCCCATAGGAAAGCATTATGACATCAAAAGAAATGCTCCATATTTTTTGAACGAATGAACCAAATTTAACCAAAAGCTATACAGCTAAATCCGGGTACCTTACCAACATACCTACTAAATATCAGCCTAATCGGATGCTTTTTGCGGTAGTTATCGCGGAACAGATAAATAGACAGACAGAAACAAAAAAATTTCGGGTCAACTGACCTCAACTGACGTTTTGGCAATTAATTAATGCTTCTCATGTAAAGCAATGTGATAAATAGCATATTTTGCCATGACTACAAACTAAAACTATCATGAATGTACCCTTCCGAGCTGACCACTGGGAATCATGTTAGGGAATAAGAAGACACATCTGTTATATAGGAAGCTCAATGTATGGGGAAGGTGTGTAGATCTCCTAGATAGATTTTACAGCTCTTATAGCCATGAATAGATAGTAAAAAACAGCGATACCACTTTCTTACCGACACATTAAACATGGTTGTTGTAGCAGCATGGTAAATCCATAGAAAAATGAAAAGAGAAATGTCCCATTTAGAATTTCTACGTCATATTGTTATTCCGTTGATGAAAACAGAAAAACCTTATTCGAAACAGACAATTTGTATTAGACCAGAAGCGCGAATGAATACAGATATATTTGCTTTGATGAAATTAAACATTTTATTTTACAATCTGAAAAAAAAATCAAAATGCAAAATCTGTAAAAAGAACACTCGTCTATGTTGCGAAAAATGTACATTATTGCTACATAAAAACTACATTAATATTTTTCATTAAAGATTGTAAAATAGTCTCAATAAAAATGTGGATTTAAAACATGTAAATAATTTTCATTTGTTAAGTAAATTTGTTAAAATATCTTCATTTTCTATGTGCTGAATATTTCAAGTATATATATTTTTTATATATACATTTCATATATATATATATAGGATGAAACCCCCAGTAACTGATACTTTAAGGATTCTTTCTTGTTCAAAACACTATTATAAAAATTAAAATCTATTTTATAATTACATTTGTTTTTGAAAGAATAGTACAGATGTATTAAAAATGGTTCTTGGCAAAATTTTGAAAAATATACATTTTATTATACAAAATTAATTTTTTTCATAAATATGGTCAAAAACTCCAGTAACTTACACCATTCCTATTTTGAAACACCAATAACTGACACAAAGTGAACCAGTGATTGACACTTTATTTCAAAGGATTAAAATGCTTTTAAAAACTTTTTCTTTATTATAAAAACAAAATGCATTAATATTTATTATAAAAAGGTGGGATTTAAATTTTAAAAGAGGCAAACAGGTATACTTTTTAAGTTCTTTTCTTTAAATTTAAACAAAAAAAGGAAATAAACATTTGACATTATTTAATATAGTTTTTAGTTTAAAAACTGCAGCCTTACAAAATTAATCTTTTTCCTTTAAGCAAGCACAATGCATATATTGAAATGTTACTTTAAAAAAGATATCAATCATTGCTTTTTTTCAATTGGTGAAGTCTGTCTTTATCTTTCTAATTATAGCGATATCGATAACAACAAAAAAAGATCATTACCTATCAGAAAAATTTAACAGTTTTTTTTAACACAGCATTGTCTGTTTTCGATGACCATGAACAGGAATTTTCCATTTTTTTTCCCGTAGAAATTTTACTGTACAATATCCTTCATTGACTTAAAGAATACGTCCAACGTTAAACTTCTCATCGTAATACACAGCATAACAGCATTTTTTCTTCAGCTGAATGCTACATTTTATTTTCGTCGAAAATTTTTCTGTGTCTTCATCCAGATCTTGATTCGGATAAAGGAGATATATGTTTATTCTTTTGTCTTGGTAATGAACCACGTTTTTTATTCTTAGCAAGGGTCGGAAAAATTACTTTTTTACTGTTTATCTACTTTTTTATTTTTTATCTACAACTACTTTATCGAAAATGTATTAACTACACCTACAACTGCCTGTATTAAAAAGTAGCGACTACAAACGACTTTTTAAAAGTAATCACTAATGCGCTACTTCACTAATGCGCTACTTTCAGATTTTGTCAAAGCATTCAATTTATACTAGAAATTGAAGACACAGATTAAATAATAAAGTGATCTCCGTTATATCACACCTGCCAGGATATAATTAAATAAATGCGACATAATCGAGCGAATTAAAAAATTAAGAACGATAATATACAATAAAATGTTTTATGCTTGTCCCCAAATTGTTAGTTTACACATTGCAAATTTCATAGCAAAATTAAGTGGTATGTTAAAATTTAGTAAATTACAGTAAAACAATTCTAAATGTAAACAATAAATAATTCAGAATAATAAGAAACCCAGCTTTAAAACATGAAGACCTAATAATGAGTAGACGAGCAAGTAAATTAAATCCTTTGGTAGATTAATACTTGATTTTAACAGAAAGTGTGAATGGGAAAAAACTTCATGCGATGCCTTACTGCATTTGAGATTCACAAACTGTTGAGCATATCCACTTTTGCACAGAAGACGCACGTCTCGGTGGCGCGATTTGCAGAACGATACATTTTTTTACCTGAGATAAGCGTTAAAATTAACGCGGTTCTGACTACAAACTACTGATTTTTTTTTTTATCGCGCTACTCGCTACACTACATTGTTCCAAAATTAAAATGTTGCGTACTACACTACAAACTACTGCAAAAAGTAGCGATCACTGCTGTTTCGCTACTTCTAGTGCGCTACTTCCGAAATTTTTCTTGATTTTCTTTTCATGCTCAAGCTTTTGTTTCTGCTTCTGTTCTTCCTTGTTCTTTTTTTCCCCTTCTTCTTTCTGTTTATACTATTTTATGTATGATATGCTACAGATCCATTCGTCTTTTTTCATGTTTTAAATTATTAGTAATGCAAATATCCAATAACTGACATTTATGAACCGGTAACTGACATGTAGTGTCAAGCACTGGTAAAATAACTTAAATTTTAATTGTGTTTATTACAAGATAAATTTACTTTATTATTATGCCTTATTAAACAGTTCATATAATATATATTTCAACTTCTTTTAATATATCCAAATAACTACCATATCTGTCAGAGACTGGTGAAATGAAATTCCAGGAACCAATAACTTGCACCCCCTCGCCCCAATTAATCTAAATTAAATAACTATAAACCCTAAATCAAGGCCCTAATATATCATATGCATCTTTAAACTAATTTCTAGAAGTATAGCCTTAAGAAAAATATTTAGGATGGTTGCATTATAAATAGATTTAAAAAACACTTCCTTAATTTTAGAAATAAGAGGATTGCTTCAAAATGGCACTTTTTGTATTCTGAAAAGTTCCTTCCTCATTGAATATCTTCTTGGCCCTCTAATGGCAAATAACTTGACTCCAAAATAAAAATAAATGTCTAATTTACCACTAGATGACATTACTTTGCAGAATTTTACAACAAAATGCTTATTTGAGTTAGATTTTTGCTCAGTGGTTAGGTGTCAATAACTGGGAGTTTCACCCTACATGTTTAAAAATTACAATGATACTTAAAAAAAATGCATATTTAATTCCATAAATAATATAGAATACTCATTTCAGAACTTTTTAACTACTTGCTTGCTTGAATTTAGCGTAACATACAGCTTGAATGTTCATACGCGGGAGAAACAAGCGTTACTCCCATTAAGCGCCAAGTTTCCCATTTTGGGACCCTATCATAAATTCTATACGAATGCAGATTTTTTTTAGATTTTAAACAGCAAATCAATTGAGACAAGTAATATACTTAAAACAAAAAATACGTTAGATTCTATTTAGTTGATGTGGTTTATTTAGCAGCGCTTAATGGGTTAAATGTATTTAAAAAAATAAAATCTGTAAAATTATTACTCAGAACGACTATGAATAAGCGGGTGACTTTTCCTCACATTTTTTAAATACACGCAGGCTTCTGAAACATTATATTTATAACTCATAAAAATTTCAAAGAGTTTGGACTATAAGAATGATTTTGTTTTGAATATTAAATGACCCATTTTAATATTAATTGTGAAAAAAATGGAGAACACTTTTTAGCGTGCGTATCACTCCCGGTGTATGCTTCCGAAGGCATTGAAGCCTCCAACTCTAGGTTCGCTTAGATATACAGTAAAACTTCGTTAGTACGTCATTCTCGGGTCCATTTAAAAATAACTTACTAAGTGGAGTGACTTCTTAAACGGAGTTTATATTAAAAGTAAAATGAAATTACAAGTGTTTATATAATAAGTATACTATAACTAAATTATATTATAAATTACATAAATTAATACAATAAGAATTAAATTCATAAAATAGATGACAAATTAAGAAAAGTATAGTAAGCCAAGAAAAAATACCCCACGCAGGGGGCAAATTCAGGAAATTTGTTGATATGGCAGACAATCCTTGTAAGGAAAAACACTGTCATCTGGAATGGGGTTAAAATTAAACTTACAGTCATGCACAACACAAATTAGGTGTTTTTGGTGATAATATTAACAAAGAAATAGGACAAAGTTTGCTTATTAAACTCTTAAGCGGAGTGGTTGAAAAAATAGCGATGCAATAAGCGTAGTACAATATGTGAAAAGGCGTATGAGAATGGTCGGTACTTCTAAAACATGGCGTAATATGTGGAATGACGTTTTATCCAGGTGACTTACTAACGAGGTTTGACTGGATTTCATTTAAAAATGTAAATTCATGCAAACTCGAGGTCCCCCAACATTAGGTTCGTTTGTAAAGATTTTCGTTTCAAAATTTATTTAGATATATTTAAGGTCATTATCACGGGTCCTTGCACCGCCGGACGGGTCAGCTAGTTTAAAATATAAAATAATCAAAACATTTCTACAGATCAATTAAAATATGTATGAAAAAGCAGAATGATCCCTAATGCCAATTATATTTTTAATAACATTTCACATTCCGTGATAGCCAAAAGTATTTGAATGGTTAAAAAAAGAAAAGAGGAACAAGAGAAAGTGCATTAAGACGTCGAGTTTCAATGTTCAGTAGATCTAACCCTCACGATTTCCTCCTTTTAGAAGGAAAAAAAAAACTTGGAAGAAAAAAACAGCTCGCGTTAAAGTATTCGATCATTATTGCGCGATTAAGTTTCGTGAATCTTTCTGCTAGCAAAATCCTGATTTGAAAGGCTGAAAACACAGAAAATCATCTGGATTGTATTAGCTGCATGGGGTATTTGGAAATACTGCAAACATTGTAACTGAGGCAGACCGGGGTTAAAGGACTTGCTTTCTGAAGTTTCTCCATAACAAAAAAAGAATGATGAGAATTACTACCTTAAGATGATACAATAGGCAATTACAGAATCTATCGAAAGGATTGTAGAAAAGCAGGTATGTCATTAATTTATTTTTATGTCACATATCTAGAAGAAAGAAAAAAAGCTGAACATTTTTGTTTGTTTATTTCGAAGATTATCTTTTTTTTTCTTCCACAAACAAAAGGTAAATATTGCATTTAATCTTTGCGACATCCATTTCAAATGTCAAAGTTCTTTTATCGAAAATTGATGAGTGAAAGATAAGATTTTTTTAAGCATTAATCATCCGAAAATTGATTTCTATCGGTATCGGTATAAATTTACAATAAATTCTTTAATAGACAGACATGCATAAATTCTTAAACCAAAAATAAATAGTTTCGTTTTCATGGCCGCCGAGTTGTCATAAGTGAAGTATTTTTAACACTTTCCAACATAGTTGAAAAGTGTTTATGAATTCGGTTTTTCTGCCTTTCTGTCTATCTGTCTGCCGTCTGTCTGTCCGTGCTCTAACTCGAGTCAATATACTCGTATTGGCATTCAATTTATAAATGTTAATGAGCTTTATTATGGCATGTTCGGTATTGAAATGAAGTACGTAGCGTTTATATTTCATTTACAGGGACACTCAAAATAATTCCGTTACATTATGGTCTATGGGGGAAAATTGTTTGCTTGTGCATTGTAATGATGTTACACTTTTCCAAACATATTTAAGTTGATCTATATTACTAAGGTGCACTACAAGGCACTTACTATAGAATAGAGTGTGCATAGCATTCAGTTTGTACTGTAACTTCTGATGATATTCTGGCTTGACTAATGATGTTTGCAGATATTTTTATCCTTAATTTTGCTCTAGGAATTTAACCCTACATCTAGAAATCTTAGATATTGCTAAAAAAATATTAGATTGCAGTGCGAAATCCTCGCACCGATCCACTGGTATTCCTTTCATCCTAAATTTAGTGTGCCGCGGAAGTTTAACCATGGGTTCGAGTGTGCCGCGTGATAAAAAAAGTTCAGAAACACTGCGCTAGAAAGTATACGCTATTGCTTTACTTGAGAAATAGGGGGGATACGGCGTATATCACCGTATACCCTCCACTACAACCCTAGCTAGACATCTTTGTTTCAACTTGTAATTTTAATTATATCGAACCCACAAACCTATAAACATATCATTATCATGATATTCGTTTAACCTTGAAATAACTAACAAAACAAATATTTTTGAAGAAAAAATACCGTATTTTTATGGCAACGCTTTATTGTTATCCACATTGGGCGCATAATTTCAGTCTCCACCCCCGATCGACGATTGGGATTGTTACGCTTTCTGATTGGTTATAAAAACGAACGCTTCTTAAGTCATTTCCGGCATTTGAGAGGATTATGAAGATATAAGAAAACATTATATAAGAAATTAATAGATACTATTAGATTATATAAT
This sequence comes from Maratus michaelseni, assembly GCA_963931845.1. Lineage (NCBI taxonomy): Eukaryota > Metazoa > Arthropoda > Arachnida > Araneae > Salticidae > Maratus > Maratus michaelseni. The sequence goes on along the minus strand of OZ007599.1, from coordinate 72,270,614 downwards.
TTATTATATCATGTTCTATTATTTTATGTATTTAATTATATATTAATATTATATTAATTATATATATATTAAATATATATATTAATATTATATATTAATATTAAATATTGTTATACATTATATATTATTTTATATATTTTATTATATTATATTATAATATTTATTATATTATACTTGGAAATTAATTAGATTATATAGAAATTAATAGATATTATATAAGAAACCAAGTTCAACCAGAAATGACTTAAGAAGCGTTCGGTTTAACAACCAATCAGAAAGCGTGATAATTTAAATCATCTATCCGCGATGGACAGGGAAATTATGCGCATTGGGGCTGAAATCGAAAATTTTATTTGAAGTAAACCCGAAAAATAATTTCATTTGTTCAAAACCCTACCCAAACCTGATGCTCTTCACTCCGAAACCAATGAAAATTAATCCACATTTTAATACAATTATGGAAAAATACTCTATAATTATATCTCGAATATTAACTTTATGCTTTATTTAGACAGCGAAACATATATAATATATATATATACATTCATTTATATTCAAACTAGCCGGTCTTCGCCCGTCTAGCCGATTGTTTCGGAGTGGGTCCCAGATACATAGTGTAGCGTACCGCCCTGATTTCGCTTGGGGCCCAGAAAGTGCATTTTATATGCAACCAGAAATATATAAATAAAATATTTTAAATTAAAAGTATACGAAAATAACTAATAAGAATATAAAAAAGCACTTAAATAAATATTTCGCGACATAAATTTTTTCATGAGCCTTCTGATAAAATGCTACTGGGCTCTAACTGTGATTATCTAGGGGTGGGGCTCAAATAGTACTTTGTATCTGGGCCCCACTCGGAAGCGACCGGCTAGTATATAATAAAAAATCAGCAATAGTTCTGTTTTTCGTCTAATCTTCCGCAATCGGGTTCATAGCCGATGTTGCCCACAAACTCGCTAGCTCTAACATCGCTCAAATACATGATTAACTACTTTTTTTTGTAGATTTGTAAAGTGGAGTTTCACATTCTTACTTAAAACTGCTGCTGAGATATGGCACAATTACCTAAAATTTTCGACACACAGTGTGACCCCCTTGATGGATTATTATCTAAAATTGCTGAAATACATAGTTACCTATATTCTAGTACATTTGTTATCCTAAATTTCACGCATCTACCTATTACTGAGATATTGCAAAATAACATAGAAAATCCGACCCCCATTTAACCCTCTTTAGGGACTGAATTTCTAAAATCGCTGAAATACGTGTTTAAATATTTTTTCAGTAGATTTATTATCCTGAGTTTCATGATTCTACCTATAATTTCTACTGAGATATGGCAAAATGACCTAAAATATTTGACTTCCTATTTACCCCCCCCCCCCCCTTAGATGCTGAATTTCTAAAATTGCTGAAATATATGTTTATCTATATTTTTTGTAGATTTGTTATCTCGAATTCCGAGCTCCTAACTAAACATGCTGCTGAGATATAGCGAACAGGTAAAATGACCTAAAACTTTCGACCCCCCATTTAACCCCCTTAACTGATGAATTTCTAAAATCGCTGAAATATGTGTTTAATTATTTTTTTAGTAGATTTGTTATCCCGAATTTCACGTTCCTATCTAAAACTGCTGCTGAGATATGGCGAAAACGCGAAATGACTAAAAACTTTCGACCCCCATTTAACCCCCCCTAGTGGTTGAATTTTTAAAATTGCTGAAATATGTGTTTAACTAACTTTTAGTACATTTGTTATCTTGAATTTCGCGCTTTTAACTAAAACTGTTGTTGAAATATGGTGAAAAGGCAAAATGACCTAAAACTTTAGACCCCCATTTAACCCTCTTAGTGGTTGAATTTCTAAAATCGCTGAAATACGTGCGTGTTTAATTATTTTTTTAGTAGATTTGTTATCTTGCAGCTCACTCTCTTACCTAAAACTACTCATGAAATATGGTGAAAATGTGAAATCACCAAAATTTTTGACCCCCCATTTAACCCACTTAGTGGTTGAATTTCTACAATCGTCTGAAATGCATGTTTAACTATTCTTTAGTAGAATTGTTATCCCAAATTTCAGGCTCCTACTTAAAACTCCTGCTGAGATATGCCGGAAAGACAAAATTATCTAAAACTTTCGACTCCCCCATTTGACTCCCTTATGCTGTGAATTTTCAAAAATCCTTTCTTAGTACGCGCCTACATTGTGTAAAGAACATGTCTTCCAAATTTCATTGTTCTAGGACAAACGGTTGAGGCTCGGCGTTGATTATGAGAAAATCAAGCTACTCCTTTATAAGTATATAGATAGATAGATAGATAGATACAGTCGGACCCGGTTAAGACGCTCACGGTTAATACGCGATCCCGCTTAATACGCAGATTTTTTTTCCAGTCCCTTAAACATCGAGTAAAAATCTAATGCAAAAATATCACATTTAATACGCGAACGGATATTACGCGATCCCGCTTAATACGCCATAAAGTTTTGATTCCTTAAGGCAAAAAATCTCGCTTAATACGCATTCATAAAACAAGATGCGAATTTCTCCTCTATTCTCCACTGTTGCCAATTTTGTAAGATTTTTTTAATTCAGATATCTTCCACTATTTCCGATTAGCAATATTTGACTTATTTAATGACAGATTAATTAAACTGAATAATATTAATCAAAAGTAGTGGTAGATATTTGAATGAAAAATTCAGCAAAATCAACAACACAGCAACTCTTCTTTGATCCCGTGTCTAAATATTCTTTGTATCTAGCTTCGTGTATATTTTTACTGAATTACAGAAAGATAGACGCATTTTTATCGTTTCTATTGTTACTTATGTTTCCATCTTTGCGTGATGTATGTTATAGATTTTTGTTTTTTGCTCCCGTACACTGTCGTAATGTTACTTGTGGAGAACTGTCTAGCCCGCCCGAAGTATATTTCAGTTAGTGCTGTTTGCTTTTAAACGCATTTGAAGAGAAATGGAAACGTTCTTTCGCTTTCAATTCTATTTCTTTGTTACTTTCTTCTGGGGCCCGCCGTGGTTGAGTGGTGAAAGCATCACACCGATAGTCGCTTGCGAGTGTAAGTGGGAGCGGGTTCGAATCCCGCTGGCTCTGTTAAACACTCTTTGTGGAGCTCTCGGCTGTATTTATGTGTGTTGTAAATTTCCTTGTGTGTGCTATCTCGTCCCTGCATATATTGACGATGACTTATAAGGAGGCGCTTGACGCCAAGCCACCGGCCAGATGTATGATAATAAAATGTCAAATGTACTTTCTTCTGATGTCTGCTTGTTCCTGGTTCAGTTTTTTTCACATCGAATTTCGTGGAGTCAAGTCGTGTTTTAATGTGTTCTCAAGTTTTAGCAAATTTTCTGTTCATATGGAGAATAGTCATAGAATCAAAAGAAAGGCACTATTGGCGTCAAATAAATTGAATATTACACAGAAATATGAGTCTGAAGGGAATATCAAATTTAAAAAAAACATTCGCAAAATCTCTAAACATTTTGGTATCAATGTTATGTACACTGCTATAAAATTCAGACACAATCAACAACATTACAGTTGCTTATTTGTCCAAGAGAATGAAGGTAAAAACCAAGAAATACGATGACGTATAAATAATATTGTTTGACTGGTACCCTAAAGCTTTGAACATATTTCTTAATGGTTAGCAGTGAAACAGAAGGCTTCACAAATAGAAAATATTCTCAAAAAGTAAAAAAAACCGTCAAACGGGTGGTTGGACCGATTTAAAAATGGATAAAGAAGCTATACAAGCATGTTTCTTAAGGAGGCGGCAGCGATGAACACGGAAGATGTAGTGTGTTGGAAAATCAGTATGTTTCTATAAATTCTCGGTATATATTGGTTATGATATCTTCAAAATGGTCAAATTTGCACTGTTCTTCAAAGTAATCAATTAATGATAGATAAAACATTCACTGTGAAAAAGTACAAATACGCTGGGAAGAAATTCAGTAAATGTCGCGTGCTTGTCGGAAAAAATGCAGACGGCACGAAAAAAGATTAAGCACTTCGTAATCGGTATAAATCACGAAACTTACATATTTTTTTTTTTTTTTTTTTTTATGAAGAGCTTACTCTGTGAATATGCAAACCCATTGAACAAGGAATTTACGTAGTATCTTTATTCTATGTGCAAACCAGATGCAGACTTGGATGACTGGGGATCCTTTCGTGTCATAGATGCGCAACTTCGACCTAGAAATTCAGGAAAAATGTGGGAAGGTAATGTTATTTGTGGAGAACTGTCTATCCCACCCGAAGTACAGGGTGTCCCAAAAGTCTCCATACAACTTCAAAAATTTATTACAAAAAAATAATAGGCCAACAGCAAAAATAATTACAACAGTGCATAGAGTAACTTAAAAAGTTTTTTTCTACTGCCTTAGTAAACTTCAACATGAGATCCTATCGTAGCACGAAGAATATCAAGATCCATTTCAATCCACGAACGTTTTTCATGCTAACATCAACAGTTGCTACTGCTGTTTGGATCTTTTGTTTCAATTCCATGAGACTATTAACTTTTGTTCAGATTTCATCAAACAGTTGTAACTACTGTTGATGTTAGCATGCTGAAACGCACGTGGATGGAATTAATTGGAATATAGACTTGATATTCTTCGTGCTACGAAAGGATCTCATGTACAGTATACTAAGGTAGAAGAAAAAACTTTTTAAGTTACTCTATGTACTGCTGTAATTATTTTTGCTGTAGGCGTATTATTTTTTTGTAATAAATTTTTGAAGTTGTACGGAGACTTTTGGGACACCCTGTATATTCCGGCTTATTCCTTCAAGCAACAGACAGAGTTGAGATATTTATATTGAGAATTGAGATATTTATATTTGAGATATTTATACTATAACCACCCTGTATATGAACTGTCAGCCGATTTGTAAACGAAAATCTATACAGTTCTTGCGACAGTGGTTAATAATCTATTTGTCCAATGGGAGCTCAATCACAAGTACCGTTTGGAACTTATCGTGTTCATTCAGATACACACACAAAACCTGATTACAATACTTTCCTTGCACTATGTGTTTGGAAAAAAAATAATGAAATAAAAATTTCAAAATTGGGGTGCATCTAGTGTTGCCAGGTGTCCCGATTTACGAGGGACGTCCTGATTTTCAGGGCTTCGAGACCTATCCTGTGTAATCATTGCGCGGACACAAATTATTTTAAATTTCTTTTCGTACCATGGTATTCGTTAATCTTCATCCTTGCACTATGTGTTTGAAAAAAAATTAATGAAATAAAAATTTCAAAATTGGGGTGTTGCAATCTAGTGCTGCAAGGTGTCCCGATTTACGAAGGATGTCCCGATTTTCAGGGCTTCAAGACCTGTCCTGCGTAATCAATGCGCGGGACACAAATTCTTTTAAATTTCTTTTCGTACCATGGTATTTGTTAGTCTGCATCCAGTAGAACTTAATACTTAATACAGTAAAACCTGTGAAGACAGAACCTGTCTATAACGGAAAATCCGTATAGTCCTTTTGAAAGAAATATCTTACAAATATAGTCTATCTAAAATGTATTTTTTGCGGTTCATAGCGATTTTGTTTTTACAGGCTTTAATGTATTATGTTCTGTTCAGTAAACTCTGTGAAAACGGACCTGTTTATAACAGAATTCAAAAAGTAATTAAAGGTAAACATTTCATTGTCCCAGCTACTCACAGGTTTTACTGTATGATTGTAACGTTTATTCTGAATAGTAAAACCTGCTGAGACAAAATGAAAAGGGACCGTGAGAAAATCCGTTTTAAACAGGTTTTCCTCTTACCAGGTATAATTGTATGGTATTCTTATAGTAGGGACAATGGAATTTTTACGTTTAAAATAGGTTTCGTTTCAGTAGGGTTTACTGTATTTTTATGTTCTGATTTAGCAGCCGTTGTTCCGCTTTTTTTGTTTCCCTGTCCCGCTTCTTGTGACACTGGACTTGGCGTCTAGGTACCTAGGTGCATCTGAAATTCCTGTATAATCGCACCTTGTTTAATTTGGAAAAGTCGCTATCTTCGGATAACACTAAATATTTTCACATCACGTATGGGAATTTATTTCTCACTGGTAAAAATCTCCTGTTTTATATTAAAATATTCCGCCCTGTGAATAATGTTTTCTTGTTCAATCTGTTTTCGAACACTGTCTAAACAAAAACATGCTCCTACCCTGTATTTATCCCTTAAACAAGATAGATTACTCTAGATCACTGAAACAACTTCATTTGACAGAAATTTATTCCTTTTATCAAAGCTTCGGGCAATTTTCCTCAGAAATACAATTACATTGCGATTTCAAGCATTCTTAGGCATTGCAAAAAATTACATATAATTGAACTAAAGAATACATTTATTTTAAAGTGAAAGTAAGTAATTATTACTACGTATACAAGTATTTGATTTACATTACGACGTACACACTTATACATAAGAAAAATTAGATTGAGAATATAATCGACGTATAGTTGATTGAAGAAGGCTATTTTAATTAGAATGTCATTATGGGCATTTGTAATGCATTTGTAAATGTACTAGAGTTTATAAAATTAGTAATTAGTAATATAAATGATGAAACTATAGCGATAATTTTGTAATGTAACTTTAGAACAAATCAACAAGTACAACTATCAAATGGGTTAAATATTATTGTAATTAATTTTCAAATAAGTTAATTTTACATAATTTCGTAGACAATGAAATGAGTATCAAGCTTGCTTGGGAATTTTTGAAAGCTTTTTCAATTTCTAATTTTTTGTACGTCTTTTTCAATTTGAAATATTTAAGTGGTCGCCATTTTGAAACAAGATGCCGGATGAATGTGGCCAACGAACTCGGTCGAGACCTTGGTAAGTTCTGTACACATGTTCAGTCACATCAAAATCGGTTCATAAATACAAGTGCTATCGCATAACAAAAATCAGATTGTTTCAGAATGTCAGCCACAAATAGATCTCCAAACTGCTATATCTGAGCCATTTTTTAATATAGAGGCGAAACAAAAAATGATCCGGAATCCTTGTATCAAAGTCGAACTCTTAAAAGGAAAAATCTTTTGAAATTTTTTGTACGTCTTTTTGAATTTGAATTTGATGAAGATGTCCAACGAACTCATTGAATATAATAGCAATCTAGTTATCTGTTGAACCTTCAGTTGCATATTTTGTTGTTTTATTAAATCTATTTGTTTATATTGTATTTGAAGAGACTCTGTAGTGTTGAAAATATAGATTATTCATCATAATACCACATGTATATATATATATTATATATATATCTGATATTTCTCATGCTGTAGCACTCGTATTGATGACCTGATTTCCATGTAACTGAGCATGGTATTTTACAAAGCTCTCAACCAAGTTTGTTGCCCATTTTCAACCGGCATCTTGTTTCAAAATGGTGGCTACTTAAATATTTTGAATTCCAAAAGATGTACAAAAAATTTTGAAATTCAAAACGTTTCTTCTTTTGAGTGTTCCGCCTTGATATAAGGATTCCAGAGAATTTTTTTATTTCTCTTCTATCTATAAAAATGGCTGAAATATAGCACTTTGAAATTTTGCGTGGCTGACACTTTGAAATAAGACTACGAACTCGGTTGAGACCTTGGTAAGTCCTGTACACATGCTCAGTCACATTGAAATCGGTTCATAAATACGAGTGTTATTGCAAGACAAAAATCAAATACATATATACCGTGTGAACCAAAAGTTCGTTCAAACTTTAAAAATTCATAAAAAAGGAAGAAATTATGATAAAGAAGTGCGGTTTGCAAGAAAGGGCTCATAAGGTAGTCGGATGTTTTTTAGAAGAAAAAAAAATAGTTAAAAATGTCACTGGTAGAGGGCGCTGACGACCCGAAACACAATGAACAAGACAGCAGTATGCTCCATCCATTTATTCTTGCAATAACAATTGTTCAACATGACCTTCAGAACATTGTACGACAATTTGTAATTGACCTATTCCGGGAACTTTTTGACCCTACCTCGTAGATAGTCATTAAACACCTTGAATCATTAAACAATGGCCAACAGTTTTCATAAAAACCATCACTACACAATAACGTTTTCGTCTGCGGTCCGGAGCGTCCTCAGATGTAAATGCAAACACCTCTGTGCTGCCGTTTATTAGACCTTTGAGAGATTTCCTTTACTACGCCTTTTTTTTTTTCATTTATTTTTTATGCTACATTTCTCCCTTTATTTCTCCTTCTTCCTCCTTTTTTCTTCAGTTTTTCCTCTTCTTGCTCTTTTTAAATATTACATGAAATATTTAAAAGTTCTTGCGCATAGAACATTTCCACATAAACCTCGCCCTCGACATCGGACTTGACAGCCCACTGGAGCATTTAATTTTCTACAGGGTGTCCCAAAATGATTGAAACTTGCTTTAATTGTTTAACTGTTGGAGAAACTTAAGCAATGTAAATAGCAAAAGGGTGTTTGCCTAAAAGGTCCCTCGTTCAAATGTATGTGAAATGTGTTCGCCAGATTCGTCCAGGATAGCTCAGTCGATAGAGCATTGGCAGTTGAAGCCAAATGTCCCTTGTTCGAGCTCGGGCCTGGACACTTTTTCACTTAGTTGGAAAATTAAAACTCATATAATTTCTTTACCAATTAGAATAATTGTGTCAAAATGAATCTGGTACCATAAGTCCGTTAACTTTGTATGAAGGTAAAAGGAAGTTTGACTAATGTATTTATCATACCACTGAGAAACTTTTTCTAAATATAACATATAGGACCTGAAGATCGCATAAAAATTAAAAGGTATAACTTTTTGTAAATTAATGGCAATACTATAGCATCGAAACAATCATAAATTATACCTTATTTTAACACTTTTACAGTTTACACTGCCTACGCATCTCTAACCGGTAAAAAATTAAAGCGCGGTTCAATTTTTTTGGGACACATTGTACATGTTCAATGCACCAGAAATACCAAGGGAAATGAAAGTGATCGCGTACAAAAAACTTTGTTTTAATTATTTCGAAAATACCAGAAATTCTATAAAAGAAAAGAAAAGGGGTTTTGAACAAAGAACTCTGTTGTAATTAAACAAGATTCTTGTTATGTAACACAGAAAATATCTGTTTCATACAGAATAAACTCTATTTCCCTTTAATGAGATTGTCTGTTATATAATATAGAGAATTTTTTTTTCATACGAAGAAAAGCTTTGTTTCAATTAAACAGAATGACTCTGTAACAAGGAGAAATTGTGTTTCATCCAGAAAAAATACGTATCATTTTAACTGTAAACTGTATACGAATTACAAGGGAAATCTAGTGAAATGAAAGTGATCTTGTACAAAGAACTTTGTTTTAATTATTTCGAAAGTACCAGAAATTCTGTAAAGGATAAGAAAAGGGATTTCGAACAAGGAACTCTGTTCTAATTAACCAGGATTCCTGTTTTCTAACACAGAAAATATCTGTTTCATACAGAGAAAACTCTATTTCTGTTACAAAAGGTTGTCGTTTATATAAGCATGAAGAAGTTTTATTTCAAACAAAGAAAAGCTTTGTTTCAATTGAACAGAATGACTCTGTAACATTAAGAAATTACGTTTCATACAAAAAAAAAAAAAAAAAAAAAAAAAAAAATTAAACTCTCTACGAATTACAGGGGGAATCTGGTAGCATTGCCAACAAGATTTTTCTGTAAAATCAACAGAATTTTCTTTAGAGTGTTGAAGAACCGGTTGGCCATAATTAAAGTGCACATATTTGAAGGGCTTTAGAAGCTAAACTATCTGGCATATTTAAAAAAGATTTTGTATTTATACTGTTTAGAGCATGCGGAAACTAGCTTTCAAATTAAAAAATATATATATATTTTCCTTCAAATGGCATTGTATATCATTAATATATATATATACAGGTGGTTATCAAAACAATGGAAACACTTGTAAATAAAAGTGGCATTTAAGAAAGCGCTTCGTAAGCATTAAAGTATTGTTCTAGCTACCAGTTTTTTTTAATATAACCAGAATGAGGTAATATGAGGTAACTTTCATGAAGTTGTATACGTCTTCGATTTTTGTCAAACGTGTAAAATGTCCGATCTCAAAGACTTTCAAAGAGGCCAAATTGTAGGAGCCCGACAAGCTGGAGCAACTGTGACCGAAATATCTCAGTTTTTAGGCGTATCCAGATGTACGGTCAAAACAGCGTACACACAGCGCGGCAAGACAAGCTCGGCAAAGCAAAATAGTGGACGGAGGGAGAAGCTGAGTAAAAGAGACCGACGTGACGGGTATTGAAGCGGATTGTAAAGTCTAAAAAAAAAAAAAAAAAAAAAAAAAAAAAACTGCAGCCAAAGTGATCGCAGAGCTCAATCAGCATCTGTATTCTCCAGTGTCAGTAATTACAGTTAGGAGGCAGCTTCATAAACAGAACATTTACAGAAGAGCAGCAATTCCCTAGTCACTTGTCACAGTTGTTAATGCCAAACGTCGTTTACAGTGGTGCCACAACCACAAAACCTGGTGGATTGATAAGTAGAAGACAGTTATATGGTCGGACGAATCATCTTTCTCACTTTTCCCCACAACAGGACGGGTGCACGTTTGAAAAACACCTGCAAAAGCATATAATCGTGATTGTCTTCTTCCAACTGTCAAGCAAGGAGGTGGATCTGTCATGGTATGGGCAGCCGTGTCGTGGTTTTCTGCTGGTCCAATCGTAACCCTGAGGAGAAGTATAGAAAAGGTTTAGCTTACCAAGTACATCCTATGATGCAAACTTTGTTTCATGAAGGAGATGAAATTTTTCAGGATGATAATACTCCAATTCATGTTGCGGGACTTATCCAATCATGGTTTGATGACCATGAAGTTGAAGTGCAACATCTTCCTTGGCCCGCACAGTCCCCCGACCTCAATGTAATCGAACCGTTATCGTCTATTTTAGAGCGTTCAATTCGGAATCGATATCCTCAGCCGGCATCTCTCCAGGATCTTTCACAATATCTCCACGAAGAATGGTACAATATTCCTCTAAACACTATTCAGCACTTGTATCAACCAATTCCCAGGCGAATCCAAGCTGTATTACATGCCAAAGGTGGTCCTACGCCATATTAGTAAAGGATTCTTGATAAATCTAGGGTGTCTCCATTATTTTGATAACCACCTGTATATATATAGTATATATACAGGGTAAGTGAAAGTAAAACCCTATAACGAAAGAACCACTGATCCAAATGACCTAAAATTTCACCAGTATACTCCCAAAGCAATGGGTATTTTTTAGGCGTGGTTAAAAAAAACTTAAAATGGCACCGATAGATGGCGCTGTACATGCAGTAAAGTCGGGAGACGAACTTGTGCCCGGCACACGCACATTGGCGTAATTTATTGTTAGTGAAGCTGTATTATCAGAATAATAACAGTGCAGCAACTGCTCTTAGGAGATTTAGGACACTTAAGAATTTAAGAGAAGGTCAAATGACGACAGAGGGCCTATGGAAGATGGTTTCTCAAAGTACCGTCCATTGTTTTCCTCCCACAGACCATATTCTTTGTTTCTTCTACCTTACAGCGCCATCTGTCGGTGCGATTATAAGTTTTTTTAAGCATGCCAAAAAAATTCACATTGCTTTGGGAGCATATTGGTGAAATTTCAGGTCATTTGGATCAGTTGTTCTTTTGTTATAGTGTTTTACTTTCACAACTTTAAAAAAAAAATCACCCTGTATATATATATATATATATATATATATAAAGAAAAACAGAGAATTCCCTACCAGCTAAATTTTAAAACTTTTTTACCGTAAATTTCACCGAAGAAACTTTATGAGCCTTAAAAATTTAGCAAATTAAAGACAACGCGATTAATCAAGAGTTTTTATCAAAATGGTAGTAATTATAGCGCTGCTATGAAAGAATATCGTCGTCTCAAAAGATATTGATTTAAAATGAGTTGTTTTTGTTAATATTTGCTAATAAAACATATCTAACATTTAAGCGCCATCTTTCGGTAAAATTTCAAACTAATCAATTTTATTGCATAACTCGTTTCCGCATACTCTATCAAAGATCAAAGACGATTACTGAAGAATGCCTACGTGGGGCGTAATGCCCACATTTACTTCACATCTAGATGAGAACAGTCTATGGAGATGGCATCAGAAGATTCAAAAATATAAAAGTTCTCTCGCAGCAGACTGCGGTGGAATGATGCAGATGTGGGAGCAATCTGGATGTGCGCTTTGATTGGAGTCGGAATGGTGAGCATAGGGGGGGGAGGGGGGGGGGGAAGGCCCCATCAGAGCCAGACAATTTTTCTAATTATCATACTCAATATTTTTTTAATCTAAAAAAATAATGCAAACATTTTAATTTAGATAAGATGCAAACAATTAGTTTATATAAGATTCAAATAATTAAATTTTGAAGATGCAAAAATAATTAAGTATAAATACAATTAAGATGCAAAAAATAATAAAAGTATAATTTTTTTTTCCTTAAAATTGCAAAAGAGGTAAGAAGGAAAATTAGCAGAACCCGATAACTCCGCATACTCTAAAGAGTATAAATACCAAAGCTTTTTAACACTTTCCAACCTAGTTGAAAAGTGTTTATGACTTCGGTTTGTCTGCCGTCTGGCCGTCTGCCGTCTGGCCGTCTGCCGTCTGTCCGTGCTCTAACTCCCGTAAATATGCTCGGATTGCCCTGCAATTTTTATATGTTATTGTCGTTATCTATAGCATGTTCCCTATTTAAACTGAAGTGTGTAGCACTTATAGTTTTTTTACAGGGACACTCAAAAGAATCCCGTTACATTACGGTCTATGGGGAAAAATCATTTGCGGTTTATTTTAATGATGTTACGCAATTTCAAATACATTGTAATTGATATATATATCACTAAGGTGCATTACAAGAAGCTTAATATGAAATAGGGTGTGCATAGCACTTATATTTACTTTACAGGGACAGTCGAAAGAATTCCGTTACATTACGTCTATGGAGAAAAATCATTTGCGGTTTAATTAAATAATATTTCACTATTGTAAACGCATTGAAATTTATATGTATCACTAAGGTGCGTTACAAGAGGCTTACTAGAGAATAGTGTGTGTACAGCAGTTATCGTTCATTTACAGGGACACACAAAAGAATTCTCTACTGTCTGTTAACAATAATTCCTGGAAGTGCGTTTTAAGTTGCTGAACGCGATTTTAAATTTAATTCACTTTTTGTCTATTACTTGGTGTGTATAAATTCTGTATTTCATATACAGGGTAGCACAAAAGTTCGCGAACACATTTCCGTTTATTGAAAGAAACTCCAGAAGGAGAATTTTAAACTGTGCTACGTGTTTCCTAACTAAACTAAAATTTAGCATCCTATGTAGTATATAAACAAATCTATAGATCCTATACAGGGCTGAATAAAAGTATTCGGATATTTTTCCGAATATTGTATATGTTGGAAATTCCTGAAATTACGTTTTTAAATATGTTATGCGTTTTCCAAATTGTTTACTTAGATGTTATCTTTCAGCTTATAAAACGGTAATGGTTTGTAAAATTATTTTGGAAGCGTTGGAAAATGTTACATAATCTATGCTTGACACATGATTTTTCGTTCTTGTTTAAATATTCCAAATAGCTTAACTTGTAGGACCCTTCAAACACGTGCACATTAATTATGACCACCCTATACATTTCTTATCACGTGCCAACCTCTGAAGTGCATATTTTATATGTAAAGCATCGAGACAATTGAAGGGTTTGTTGAAAAAGGGAAGTATCTCCATTTTGCACTTTTGGGGAATTTTAACACGTTCGGTCCTGGCATCCTATAATATTACATGCCTTTCATTGAGTATTATTTTATCTTAACCATTATTTGTGTTAATATCAGTATCTAATAGTGATAGTAAATGTCTATACATTTATTATTATGACTTCATTTATGTTTCAACAATTAGTAATAATAATAGAAATAATAATAAAGGTTTCATTAATTATCGTTAACCCGTTGATATTTCTTTTATTTAAAACTTATGTTTCATTCTTTAAATCTAAAATATAGGGACTGCTTTTCTGAACTAAGAATTTGTGATAAAACATAAAAAATACTAGAAAGTTTTTTTGTCTCTTAATCTTGTTGTAATACATTTTCCAAACGTCTTAAAAATTCTTCCTTAGACTGTCAAATGAAAAGTACATAAAATAACTACTTCCGTTAAGTTTCAATAAATAACATATTCGTTAAATTTCAGTAAACGTTAACTTTTGTGATTTGAAAAGCTACTACTTTTCATTTTATTAGCGTAAAAGTAATTTTTCCCCAAAATTGAAAGAAAATTCAGGCCCCTAAAGGGTTAAAAAAAAGCCTTTAAATATTCAAATTTTAGAGTTTCGTGAAAAGTATCTTTTCTACTTATGCATTAGTCTATATACCTATTATGTATATGAATGGTTTGCCACCAATAATATCCAAAAATACCTATTCTTTGCGACTTTTTTAAACAAGAAAGTGGACATCTCAAAAATATCAAAAATAGAGCTACCTCCTTTTTGCAGCAAACCAGCCCTTCAATTCGATTTTTTCCCTGGGTTTGGGGCCTTTTTTTATTATAGAGTGTAAATAGATTTTCTTTTTAATTCCTAACGATGCATTTGCTGCAAAATAAAACAAGGGAGATAAATGCTGCATGAAATTTCCTAAAAATAGTTTCATTTATTCAGAAGTACACACCCTTTTTTTCTACTATTGCTTTATATTCACAAAACTCATCACCTTTACATATTGTTCTACATGTGGGGTAAAGGATTTCAATGGCATGGATCAATAAATAAATTTCCTGAGGCCTCGATGTGATGAAGCGTAAAAAGCTAAAAAAATTACTGGCGAAGTTTAAAGGTGAAATAAACATACAAAGATTTACTTCTACTGGCTTTACATTATTTATGAATAATGCAGTAGATGCATCCTAAACATTCTCTACGATTAAGGTGGAGTTGACGAAATTCCATTTACATCGCAAAATAGTCATTATTTTAATACATTTTTAGAAAGTATCATAAACCTGCACTGAATAAGTGCATCTTTATTTAGAAGGTATAGTGATTTAATCACTGCGTAACTCATGAATGTTCAGGATGTATCAAAATGATATACAAGTTTAATTTATCAGGCATTGTAAAAACTAAAATGTTAATATAAAACTTTACATGTAACATCCTTTTCCCGTAGCTTAATTGTGAAACATTTGGGACATGTATAAAAACGGAGATATAACAATAACGACAAAAGCTCATTACTGTTATATCAAACTAGACTATAAGTAAATGTCATTGCGGTTATAACGAAGCAATTTTTCTACGGATGTCTCATCATACTTTTACACGAAAGAAATAGGACAATACTTTCCGTACACATATACTGTAAGAAAAGTATTGTAATCATGTTGAAAGTCCGATTATGGAAAGATTGTCATATCTTTACATTTTGAGGTTCCCTGAGTCCTTTTTCGCTATTTTTAAAATGAATGTGATATTGCTTGGCGATAATAGTACGCTCATCGTTAAGTTTTTGTCCAAAATCCTCTCAAACAATCAAATTTAATTAGCCATATGTCGTCACTCTCTTTATTTAAAAGGCACTCAAATTTCCAGCAGCGCACAGTGTGGTATTTAGTCCCAAAACCTGGCCAAAACTATTTTATACCTCTAAAAGCTACACATCTACGTTTTTATTAGCTCACAGGCTATCAAAGCCTGAGAGCTAATGCTCCCGCCGGTTCTGTATGTGCGTACGTATGTATGTACGTACGTATGTATGTACGTACGTATGTATGTATGTATGTACGTATGTATGTACGTAACGCGATAACTCTTGATAGAAATAACCGTTTTGCTTCAAATTTTGTTTATAGGTCAATTGTGATAAGGCGCTTCTTTGATTAGTTTTGGGGGTTCATTGGTTAAGTATAAAGGGGGGGGAACGGGGGGCTAACTCCCCCTTAATTTAGATAAATGAGTTTTTCATGCAGAATTATCCGATTTTCTTCAAATTTTGTATATATATTCATTGTAATAAAGCACTTCTCTGGTTAGTTTTGGGGGTTCATTGGTTAAATATAAAAAAGGGAATGGGGTTGATTATTCCCCTTAATATATA
This sequence comes from Maratus michaelseni, assembly GCA_963931845.1. Taxonomy (NCBI): domain Eukaryota; kingdom Metazoa; phylum Arthropoda; class Arachnida; order Araneae; family Salticidae; genus Maratus; species Maratus michaelseni. The sequence goes on along the minus strand of OZ007599.1, from coordinate 72,254,413 downwards.
GTCGATTTCCTTATTTTTCGGGAGGCAAGAGTATAATATACAATTAGTATGAAAAGCCTGTGATCTCAATGTCCTCAGTTTAAGTGAGCAATTTTCTTTTTTATTTGAATTGTAGAGTGAAAACGGTAAAATAAAGTCTTATTTATAAATGAAAGCATTTATTCATCAGTTTCATCACTATTACTCTCTTTAAGAATATTAACATTTGTAATATCACTTTCTGATAACAGATGTAAAACTTCAGACGATAAGGGCTTTCTTTTCTAGTTTGTATTGCATTTCATGCCAGTTATTAGGGAGTCAGAAGTTAAAAGAAGCCTATTCAGGACATCAATCTACAGGCCACTCGCGAAAGCTTTCTTCTGTAGTTTAATTTAAATGACCTAATATGTTTATTGTGAGCTTCTGCAGCCTTTTCAGATAGTTGGTCTATTGGCAGAATAGCTTTTTTTATAACGTCTGCTCCATGACGAAGTACCTTGTGCAATGTAAGGGACATGGGATAAAAACCATATAGCGAAACATACAGTTCAGCCGTCTCTTAGCAATATTTCTCAAATTCTTCTGTATTAATTTTGTATTAGTATTGTTTTGTCCAAATATTGTCCTTGTTTTTATGAGTAACTACCCATTTCTGTTTGAACTGATTTTTAATAACGGAGAACTTTTGCTTCCTCTCAGCTATCCTTGGATCACCTTCAGAATAATTTCTCAATAATTCTTGCTCCATAAATTGATGATTTCCATCAAATGTTGACTCATTTGAGCATTGCATGATGGTATACAACTCATTTCGAGTCATAGATCTCAATTCAGAAGACCCTGTTGCCAAAATAAATAAAAAAATAAATAGCAGTAATTTATATAAAAAATTGTAGGAACCAACAAAAAAATTCGTTAAAAATAGGGGGGCGGTTTCGGGCGGCTGATTTTTTTATAATTGCCTTGTATACTAAGTACTGCATATTACACAATAGTTTTCATCGCTTAAATATGTTTAAAAATATAACAAAATCCTTTCTAAATATTATAAATAATTATTTATGCCACTATTAACTATACCTAAGTTGTCGACCATATAGACAAAAAATCCGCAGGATATTCATTAGGTAAATATAGTGTGTATAAAGTATATACCCGGTTCAGAATAATCCATCACAACAACATCCACTAAATTGTTTAGACACAAAACTACAAGAGATTTTAAAACACTAAAATCTGAACGCATCGTAAAATCACAGGACCACTGGAAGCAAACGGCAACTTCAGACTGATCGCGTGCCGAGCTGTGTTGTACTAGCGCATTGCACGTTTTGCCTTTGGATGCAGTAACTATTAAACTTTTTGAGGAATAATATACAGGGTAGGAAACCGATTTTTAAAAAAATCATTTTTAGCCATGTTTTGGGACTAAATACCACACTGTGCAGCGCTTGACTAGAGTTGCAAAAGTCACGGTTTATTCCCAGGTTTAAATCAGATGTTTTCAACTCTATGTTTGATACGTAGTATATAATCACATATGGAAAATTTGTGTGTGTCCCTGTAAAAATAATATACATGATACGATAACTTTTTATAGCTTAAGGTGTCTCAGGAATCTTACTGTTCACTGAAGGTGCAATTTAGCATCATGTCACATTTAATTTTATATTTGATTCCCTTCAAACCATAAATGCATAAAAGTTTTACCACTGACAGCTTAATATATGTTTTATGTAGCACCATTATTTCAATATTCTACAATTGAAATTGCATTTATTTTGTAATGTTTAATTTTGATTATTATTTTTTCTTTATTTTCATCCATTGCACACAAAAGTGTACCAAAACTATGATTTCTAAAGTCTCAAATAATATTGATAACGGTGTAAAAGTAATGTACCTTGAACGTATATTGCAGTTTTAAGCTATTCAAAACATATAATATATTTTTTTTAATTTAAATTTAAATATCTTTTTTCTTGAAAAATTTCTAATTTTAAATAACCAATGCGATTTTAATATTACATTTGAAGTGTACCTTCAAGGCACATTACTTTTACATCATTATTAATATTATTTGGAATTCCAGAACAAATAGTTTTGCTACAATTTTGTTAATCAAAATTTTGTTTCAAAACTTTATTATCAAAGTTATCAAATTTTGTTTATCTGAATATTTTTATCAAAATTAAGTATTAAAAGATAAATACAATTTCACTTGTAGGATATTGAAATAATTATACTACATAAAATAGATATTAAGCTGTGAGTGCATTTATGCATTTGTGTTTTGAAGGGAATCGGAAATAAAATTAAATGTGACATGATGCAAAATTACACCTTCTGTGAAAAGGAGACCCTGAGACCCGATAAAACCTTATCTGGTTTACTAGAATTGTTGTTCAAAAAGTTACGCTCAAATCTGTCCTGTAATTGTTGAGAAAATTGCAGATATCATAACGGCCAAAAATTGAAGCTTCTTCTTTTGAAGTCGCTTAAAAATATTTAACATGGGAACGGGAAATTTGTAAAGAACGCTTTCTTTGGTTTAACATTGGCTAGCTCAAATTTGTATGCTGACTAGTGTAAGTTATTATTGCAAATACACAACGGTCAAAAATATAAGCTTCTGCTTTTGAAGTCGCTTAAAAATAGTTCACATGGGAGCGAAAAATTTGTAAAGAACGCTTCCGTTGGTTTAACATTAGCTATCGAATTTGTATGCTGACTAGTTTAAGCTATTACTGAAAACTGCAGACATACATCCATGCATACATATATACACAACGGTAAAAAATATAAGCTTCTGCTTTTGAAGTCGCTTAAAAATAGTTGACATGTGAACGAGAAATTTGTAAAGACAATTTCCGTTGGTTTAACAATAGCTATCGAATTTGTCTGCTTACTAGTGTAAGCTGTTAACAAATTGTTTGCAAGACGAAACTTTTAAATATGGTTAAATTTTATTGTTATTCCTTTTTTAAGACCTTAAAAAATGGCAATATTAGAACCATAAAATGCTTTGCGATCATAGTGATTAACAGGTAAAACCTTTTTAAGAAGTATTCACATATATCACTAACTTGGAGACATATTCACCTGTTAGTTCCGGATTTCGTCCAGAAAGGTATCGTTGGAATACTCTTATCACGAAGATCAAGAAAAATATCGAAACTATCTGCCCAAATACAACTGTTCATGATATATGGACCTACCGGGTGGCCCAGCGGGTAATGTTTTAAACAAATTAAAAAATAAAAACAAATAAGAGACATGAGAAGAATTTAATGACGTTTATTGAATGGACATATTGGGCAATTAATGCTAAAGAGGTTCGAAGTGCCCGCCATCTTTAACAAGGACAGCAGTTAGGCGGTTCTGGAATCAACCATTACTCGTGAGCAGGCCTCACTGTCAATCGTATCGACAGCAGTTGTAATGGCGGTTTTGAGTTCTGGAAGGTTCGTAGGACTTGTCTGCCACACTTTGCTCTTCAAATAACCCCATAGGAAGTAATCGCAGGGGTTCAGATCTGGTGAATATGGGGGCCATTCGATACCACCTTGGAAGTGCGATGGGTAATCTAACCCAATGATTCGATCGCTAAAATGCTCATTGAGCACCTCGAAAACATCCGTCGTACGATGTGGTCTTGCTCCATCCTGCATAAACCAATGACCTTGGACCAAGTCATGACCATGAAGAAAAGGGATGAACTCCTCGTCCAGGAACTTTCTGTAATTCGCCGCGCTTAGAGTTCCATCGATGAAAATAGGGCCAAACACACCATGCGAGGATATTGCACACCACACAAGAAATATTTTCGGGTGGAGGCTTCGGACAACAGTGATCTCCGGCCTTTCTCTGCCCCAGTAGCGATAATTCTGTTTGTTCAGATGGCCATCCAAAGTGAAGTAGGCCTCATCTGAAAACCAAATTTTCTTTACATCGATTTCACCTGTTTGAAGTTTTTCAAGCATAAGCTGTGCAAACTCAAATCGTCTTTGTGTATGGTCTTCGTTGAGAGGTTGGGTTACTTGAATTTTGTAAGGCGACAATTCGAGCTCTTTCATTATTCGCTGAAGTGATGTACGCTTTATTCCCAACATTTCTGCTGCTCTCCTTACAGATCGGGTCGGATCGGCAGCGAAAAAGTCGTCGACGACCTGTTTTGCACCGTCTGTGACCACAGTAGCAGTGGCTGTAGCCATAGCTTTTTTATCGTCTTCCACCGATCCAGTACGTCTGAACTTGGCATACAGTCTACAGGGAAGAGGATTGAAACATTTTTCAGAACAAACATGGAAGCAAAAAGGAAAACATTTGTACCGTAAAACGCACAAAATGACTCACATTGCCATAGTCCTTTTGTTTGGCCAATTCTTGTTGTGGAACTTCTCCTGCCTTGCTCGTTGAACTGCCTTCACATTTTCATCACATCTGGCCATTTGTAGCACAATAAAGACGCGAACATCCGTCGAATATTTGTTCATGTTTACTAACGAGAATCACCCGCTAAAGCGCACCGCAGACTGAAGGAACATCACATTTACAATTGCCCACTCACCGGAGCATGCGCACCAAGTTTGGCTTCACGCACGTGCACCTAGCGCCATCTATTGGACTTTGTTTCAAAGATTACCCGCTGGGCCACCCGGTATATTTTCAGTGACGTCATATGTGTAGAAAAATTACAATGAAATCTGATTTCATCAAAAGTGGTTTCGTTAGAAAACTCTTATCATGAAAATGAAGAAAAGTAAAACAAGAAAGAAAAACCATGCGCCAAGCATAGATTATGAAACACTTTACAACATATTCAGAATACTGTAACAAAATTTCCCCGTTTAATAAATGAAAAATTATATCTAAAATAACAGCTTAGGAACGCAAAACACATTTGAAAGCACAATTTCAGCAATTACCATCAATAGTCGTAAAAGTATTCAAATTATTTTGTGAAGCCCTGTGTATGATTTATATATTTGTATATATTGCTGCAGAATAATATTCTAAAATTTAGTTCAGTTAGGAAACGTATAAGACAGTTGAAATTTCCGCCAATAAAAGGAAATGTACTCGAATTATTTTGTGTAGCCCTGTATAGGATCTATAGAATTTATACACACCAAGTTATATGCAATAAATTAGTTAAATTTAAAAACGCAAAACAGGACTAAAAATGCACTTCCAGCAATTATCACGCACAGTCAGTACTGTAATCGAATTCTCTTGTGTGTCCCTGTAAACGAACGATATAATGCTAAGCACACCATATTCCACAATGAGCTTCTTGTAGTGCACCTCCGTGATGTATATCAATTTCAAAATGTTTGAAATATATTAACATAATTAAAATACATTGCAAGCGATTTTTCCTCATAGACCGTAATGTAACGGGATTCTTTTGAGTGTCCCTGTAAACCTAACTATAAATGCTACACAGTCAATTTTCAATACCGAACATTCCATAGTAAAAATTAATAATATATATCAAATACAATAAAATGAAATATATTTACGCGAGTTAGAGCACGGACAGGCAGAGAGACAAACGGAATTCATAAACACTTTTCAACTATGTTGGAAAGTGTTAAAAAGAAACGATCTTCAGAATTTTCCGTTCACGAGTTACGGGGCCAGCAATTATCGTGTTCCATTAATGAAAATCCGTGGCGTCATAGATAAAGAAAAAAATCCGATATCATCATGAGTAGTATCGTTGCAAAGTTCTTGTCATGAGAATCAAGAAATTCGTAGGAACAACACTTTGCAGTCCAGTCGTTCCCGGGATATAGGGCAATTTCTTCCGTGACGCCGTGCATAAAAAAAGTAAACAAGCTAAAAATGTCTATTCATTTATGTACATCCTCTCTTATGCAACATTGTATTCGTGTTTACACTTCAGTTATTAGACATTTACTTCTTCCATGATTACAAGTACTTGGTGAAAAAAGATGTAAGATGATACAGAGACTTTTCAGTATTTGTGGCGATACTGACCCCATGGCGTCATAGATAACCAAAAAAAAAAAATCCAATTTCATCAAGAGTAGTATCGTTGCAAAGCTCTTGTCATGAGGATCCAGAAAATCATAGGAACAACCCTTTCCAGTCCAGTCGTTCCCGAGATATAGGGTAATTTCTTCCGTGACGTCGTGCATAAAAAAGCAAACAAGCGAAAAATTTCTATTCATTTATGTACATCCTCTCTTATGAAATATAGTATTCGTGTTTACATTTCAGTAATTAGACGTTTACTTCTTCCACAATTACAAGTACTTGGTGAAGAAAATTGCAGATTATTCTGAGACCCATTTCAGTATTTGTGGCGATATAGATAAAGACATCTCCAATAGAGAAGGCATATTCAAGCTCATTTAACACCATCCTTTAGATAACACCCAACAGTTGCATTTTAACGTCACGGTATATCGACCAATCAACGCCAGTGTTGGACCGATTATATCCAACCATTCTGCATCTTTCGTACTTGTCTACTATTGATTTAACTATTTAAGAAGTAGCATGTAAGAATAAAGTAAAATATGAGAAAATGTAAGAGTAAAGTAAAATATGAGAAAATGTAAGAATAAAGTAAAAATATTAAATTGATTTAAAACAAGCCCATACTCTGAAATATAATCGGAGCAATGTAGCAATATATTAAGCTATCGTATAATATCGGAGCAATATATTAAGTTGACATTATATTTGCAATGAAAATCATATGCATTTAATGACAAAAAACTGCCATGGAAAGAAACGTGCAATCTTGATTATATGAAGCCTAAAAACTGAAATTTTCTAGTGGTGACATTTCTTATTTATTTTGCAAATACCACGAGGCTATTTAACTTTTATCTCTGCCACATACAAATTCTTGTTTAATAATTAAATGTTAATATTTGCATCTACATATCATGAAGAAATGTGACAAATATTTTTTTAATTTTTCCCACAGTAATTCCCTCCCACACATCTTCAATATAATTTACGATCAATCATGCATGCTCAATTTATTCAGTTATTACAATTCTTTCACTTTCGCTTTTTATTAATAAAAATTTTAATGAAAATTTAAAACATATATATATTAGCAACAAAAACAAACACGATATTATTAGGTTGGTACATAATTCTCCCATTGTCTCGCAGCAATCCCTTGCATTCACCTTTTGAAAAGCCAAAAGTGGCTACTTTATTTTCTGTTTCATAATTAACCTTACAAAAGAGTACAACTCATTTGTGAATCATTTCAAAAACACATAAACATAAATAAAAAATCTCACAATGCATTTACAAAACTAATATATAGCAGAGCGAATGTACGTACACATTCAAAATTCGGCCGTTCCACAACTACGTTATACAATTTAGCGTTGTTAGTCCTGATTCATTATTTATAGGACGGTGTCGGCTCATCACTTGAGCTACAACCAGTTCTCTTCTCTCGACTCCAACGAAATGCGCCAGTAAAATATATTTCAAAAAACGTGAATTAAGAGAGCACAGATTCAGAATTTTGATTACTCAAATAGTTATGCTTCAATGTGATTGATAACGCCTGTATCTTTTCCAGAACATAGCCATTCATTGTTTATGTCTGGGTGTTGGAAACACTGATGTTTCCAACACATTTACTTAGAGAACCGTTGCACGATTAAATAACTAACGTGATTTTGTGCGGTCCCTGGAATTTGAATACCAATATTTTTTTTAAGTTTTCTCCGCCTTTTTTTCTGACATTAAATAAGTCAAAGAAAACTTTTATAAAATACTGGTGTCTAAATTCAGGCGACTGTGCAAACACTTAAAAAAATTCGCCTACGAGAGCCGCCATTTTTGTGTCAGCGCGTAGGCCTAGTATTCAGGGAGCGGTGAAACGGGCCCATATCTCATAAAACCTTGGATTCGGACGGGTAGTCCCTGTATTCTTCCTGATTTTCAATAAAAGAACTTTGCAATAATACCACTTTTGGCGAAATCAGATTTTTATTTATTTCCCTTCATGCGTGACATCTTGGAAGAAATTGTCCCGTATATCGTGTTCGGGAGGATAATTTCTATATTTTTCTTGGTCCTCTTCCTCGTGGCAAGAGTTTTCCAACGATACCTCTCTTGACGAAATCTGGAGCTAACAGTTATGCATGTTCCTTAGTATGTGGTGTTAAAGATACCGAGTGTCAGAACAATTTCTCCATGAGAAATTTATTAGAAATCCAAAAATAGAACGAAAAATCATGTGTCAAGCATGGATTATGAAACACGTTCCAACACGTCCAGAATACTTTTAAAAAACTTCATCGTTTAATAAGGTGAAAGATGATGTCAAAATAAACATGTTAAAGATACCGAGTGTCAGAACAATTTCTCCATGAGAAATTTATTAGAAATCCAAAAAAAAGAACGAAAAATCATGTGTCAAGCATGGATTATGAAACACGTTCCAACACGTCCAGAATACTTTTTAAAAACTTCATCGTTTAATAAGGTGAAAGATGATGTCAAAATAAACAATTTGGAAAATGCATAACACATATGAAAATCCAATTTCAAGAATTAAAATCAATAGCCAGAAAAATATCTGAATGCTTTTGTGCATCCTTGTATATGATCTATAGATTTGTACAAATACTACATAGTATTATAAAATTTAGTTCAGTTAGGAAACGCATATCACAATTCTAAATTCCTCTTCAGCAATTTCCGCCAATAAGCAAAAATGAACTCGAGATCTTTTGTACTACCCTGTATATCATTTATAGAGTTTATGCACACAAAGTAATAGGCAAAAAATTGTTCAATTTAAATACGTATCATAATTTAAAATACACTTCCAGCAATTATTATGCTTTGACAGTGCTCTAAGCACGGACAGACAGACAGACGGCAGATAGACAGATAAACCGAATTCATAAACACTTTTCAACTAAGAAGGAAAGTGTTAAAAAGATCAGAATTAAATTTTACTTAATATGGTTTTTGCTTCAGTTAGAAATAGTAGATAGTTAAAAATAAAGTAAAATAATGATCGTTTTTAAATGAAAATCGTGCAGGTATTTAAAGAAACCTTCCTTGTATATTCTCAAAAAAGAATCTATTCTTAAGATTTAGTAGAAAATTACTTTTTTACCACTTCTACCAATTTACATTAGAAACGTTAGCAATCCAGACAAAACAAGAAATTTCCAGACAACAACAGTCACTACTCAGCAGCATTCTACCTCCTGTTGTGTCATTCGTTTTGTAACATTCTAAATGTGTTTTGAGCAGTATTATAAGAATAGAATCTTTTTCTTGTACCCTGTGTAAGAGAGACATAATTTTCTATGAAGTCCGTATAGTTAAATTCTCAACACTGCTTTTAAGGCATAATATGTATTTCATTGACTCGGAAGCTCATTTTCTTTACACGTTAGGTTAAGGTACAGCCGAAACAGAACATTATACATTAATATTACATAATACTACAGTTGTTTATTCACTCTATGAAGCATAAGAAACATTTAGAAACGTTTCTTATGCTTCATAGAGCTTCATAGTTTGTTCTGTTTCATAAAGTTTCTTCATTCTTTGTTTTTTCCGACGATCATCCTTAATAAATTATTATTTTTTTAAGATAAAAGAATTTTTGAAAAGTTATTTAAAAAAAGATAAAATGGAGAATTGAACTTTGTGTCGATATAAAGAAATAAATGAACTTTCGTGAAAATAGCACAGATGTAACTATATGTGTAGAAAATGGCAGACAGCTGTTTCGGAGCTTCTAAAGCTCCATCATCAGTGCAAAGTTTTAAAATATCAGATGTAGGTATTTAAAACATTGAAGTGTGCAAGCATCACAGTTCGCGGCCAAAGCGAAATTGCCGTAAGTGTTGAAATACAAACAGAGTCAAGAGTTGCCGCGTGACCGAGGAGACCAATGAGAAGCGCTAAGCCAGTCTGGAACATAGGGCAGTTACAGCAAAATCTGTAATGGCAGCAATGCTAGCCGCCACTAGTGACAAAGGGGGAAAACTAACAAGCTTCCAAAATTTACCTATGTATATGAAATCTGTTTATGCTCTATGTTTTTAATATCTATTCTTTTTTCTTCGATGAAGACGATTCTCTTCAAATTGACCATTGGTGCGTTGTTTACGTTTCTTTTTAAACGACTTCATTTTTATTCTTTCTTTTATAATTCTTGAAACAACACTTCTTTTCAAAACTTTTTAGTTTGTCTAAACATATTAAAGCATGCCAAGCAGAATCTTGTGTGCATACAAATCGGAGTTCAAAGTTTTTGTTTTCCGCTTTTGCTACTAAGTTGAAAACGTAAACATGTGACATTTAAAAAAAGATAGATCATAGCAAGATAGAGGTTCGAAAGCAGAAACATTCCGTGTTTGAGAAGTTTCTTCCCCATTGTCACTACAGACGCTACGATCGCCATCACGTTACCATTATGTTCTATGATAGTGTCCTATCTTGTATGTTAATCTATGGTCTGGAAGAGCAGGAGGGAGAAAAAAAAAGGGGGGGTGTGAAGAGAGTAATTAATGAAATGGGTGCCAGACGTTAGAAAAATTGGGTGTACTAGACATATCTCAACAGTTTGGTTAATGATATGTCCAGTATACCCAATTTTTCTACTGTCTGGCTCCCATTTCTCTAATTCACTCTCTACACTCCCACCTTTTTTCTACCACTTTTTTTCTACCACACTCCAAGTTCACCACACTCCAAGTCTCACCATACTCCAAGTTAAAATTATGGAATACAGATTCAACATTTTTTCCCCCTGGGAAGAAATAGGGTAATCAAATTTAAATCAAATTGATTTTTTATGTTGTTTTTAATAAATCTTCATAATAAGCTTCTTGCCTTGGTCAAGTTTATGTTTTGATAAAAATTTTCTCATGATTGGCTTTTTTTACGCTGGTAGAAATTTGCAACGCCCAAGTCTGCTAACAGTCCGGGGGCTGGTGCACGAATGACGCAGGGGGCAGAGCCCGTCTTTTTTACTGTTTTATAATACTTAGGAGATAATAAATTAATTGGGGTCGATAAACAGTTGAAAAAATCTTAAAGGGTTCGACAGTCAAAAAACTTTGTTGAACCCTATACTTTGTGGGTTTTTGCAATTCCCTGAAGTTAAAATACAATATACAAAAGGTCATATTGCTAGTGGGAAAATAAATAGACAAAGGAAGCGAAATAATTAAGTCTTTTTTTCACTTTAATTGTAAGAATTCAAATTAGTATGCTGTAAGGTATACGAGTGTAATTATGATCGCGGAGCAATTATGGTTAATTTTGTTTAGGAAAACAATTTTTTTCTCTTTTATTACATTTATCGTATACAAAAGATAATAGCGATAAATATACGATGAGATATCTATTTTTTGCTTTGTTACGTGTTTATTTTCATACTTGTAAGACATCTCAATTAATACAACTAGTATTTAAAATTTTTCAAATTGAAAAAAAAATGTGTTTCTCCGAAGGGAATGGAATTTAAACTTTTAGTTATTTTTATTCCGGTTTGATTTCTAATGTATGGTGAGTATAAACAAGTATTTTATTATCTTTATGAAAAGAAAAAGTGAGAAGAACCCTGTAGCAATTAGCAGACAATACTTTTTTAAAATGAAGATTTGAAAACAGCAATACAATAAACTGTCCTGAGTGTTAGTAAAAGGATTTCTGCTTATTAGTCAATACAATCTATGATTACTATTTCTGAAGTTGTAATTTCATCCCTGTTTTTAAACACATCTATGGTCTTCTCTCCAAAATAACTTTTTTTCAATTTAATTACTGGGCTTTTTTAACAGTGGCGTAGCAATTCAGAAATTTATGGGAGTGGCTGAAGAGTCATTTTCTAAAAACCTGAACAATTCGGATTATCAAAATAATTAGGGTTGAACGTTTGTTGCCGTAACAATAGCTCCAAAAAAATGTTCACACCGCTATTACCAAACAGAATTCTTCTCGGGAAATTATTACACCAGTTGAAATAAAAATATAAGACGAAAATTACACTGGTTAACAAACTTTAAGCTTTGTCCTGACGCACGAACTTCGTTAGTGTTTTTGAATAAGATAGGGTGTCGTCAGTAAAAATAAGAAGTATTGAAATTTTGATCACCAATGAATTTTATTTGTTAAAGAACAATGATTTTTAATGGAAAAATAAGTGTTTTCCAGAAAAAATGCATAAAACATTTACGTTAGAAAATTATGATTTATGATTTTTTGGAATATTTGGCGTGCTGTTGGTACATTTTGATTGCCCAGAAGAAGTTGGCCAAGATCCATGGACTCTACCTATCCTGACAACATTTTTCCATCATTTAAATGTCCTGATAGGAACCTTTCTCTGTGCTCATCGTTTGCAGCCAGGATTCTCCAGGAAGAAAATCTAGATGCGAGTATAAAAAAATGGATTTTAACCCTTTCCGGCACAGACAAATTCTGTTCGTAAAATGAGAAATTAATGACTGACACCGGAATTTACAAACGACTTTTTTAGAAAACAAGAACTCCTTATTTTAAGCTTTCATTGTAGAAACAAAATTTTATTAAAATATTCTTGGTGCCATATGCAAGTTTGGAATTAAAATTAGGTGTGCCCGGAGTGGGACGACTGTGCCGGAAAGAGTTAAGCGACATATCGCAACCCAAAATTTTATATGCTATTAGAAGATCGTTAAGCAACTTTGTAATGGCTGTCACTCTTATGATTACCCAGAAAATTTGTAACCACGTTCTTGAAGCATTGCCTGCTGATTTTTACAAAACGGAAAATTTGTCGTCAAATTTTGGATTTTTTATTAATCCCCTGATTTGATGGCCTACGAAAATTCCTTTTTTAATTTTAATATCACTTATTCTGGGAAATTTCTCTTTCAGATACAAAAATCGATTTTCATTGTGATCCATGGCCTTTACAAAAAAATGTATAAGCTCTAATTTGATATGGAGTGGCGGAAGAAATACCGGGTATTTAAAGTCCATTGCGAAACTAAAACACGATAAAGAAAGATCAAATGAGTCGGGGAGACATGCGGTTTCAAGTAAATATTCAGAGTGGTACGGGATTTTGTATGACACTAAAAAAAAAATTAGTTCAAAATCCCGACAATAGAAGGTCGCTGTTGCAGATAATTCCATGGAATAATTCCATATTGCTCACACAACGCAATATTTGAATTCAAAACTTTAGAGAATACTGCATGTACACTTTTAATATCCAAAAATAATAATGGTACGTGATGTTATAGTGTCTGAAAATTGCACATGATAACCTACTTATATCACATGCAAATGTATCATGTGACGTCATATGACGTGAATCCAGGATTGCATTGACAAAAGTTTGTGAGCAATATGGAATTATTGGAATTATCTGCAGCAGCGTCCTCTATTTTCGGCATTTTGAACTTTCTTTTTTTTGTGTGTGTCATACAAAATCCCTTACCACGCTGAATATTTATGTGCAAACCACATGTCTCTCCGACCCAGATCTTTTTTTATCGTGTTTTACTTTCGCACCGAACTTTTGAAACACCCTGTACATAAGAAGGCTTCACAAGTAGTAAATGCTTTACCATTTTCTGACCACGCCTCACACGCTTTTTTTGAGGCTGTTCCTATGCATTTATCGCTATAAAACCAATAATGAACTTGACCTTATCCTAGGAAAACTGAGATGATTGAAAGAGAATAATAAGTGCAGTTTCGTAATGAGGGTAAGTATTCAAAACACGAATGCTTACTAAAGATCGTGTGGCATGACTACTATTTATTAGTGTTACTTTTTGATATAGTGGTGTAAAAGTTTTCGGTGCCATATCGTTCGCAACAAACCTTCAACCGTATCAATAATTAATCAAATATTTCTAAGACTAATTAATTGTTCAAATCAATTAGTTCCATAATCGCATTACAACTAAATTCCAGTGAGTCAATATTAACACTTGATTACTATCCTCAAAAACTTACGTTATTGCTTTTGTTGCATCTGTGAGATACATGACGTAATTTCTATATTTACACAATTCATACAGTGATACTTCGGGGAGAAATTGGTAATTAATTCGAAATGTATGTTTTATTCTCTTTAACAACAAAAAAAACTAAAAAGATTATGTACATAATTATAAAAAATATGACCAACAAAATTTAAAATAAACTTATCGTAACACTAGTCTTGTATGTTACGGATACTAGGATAGTAACCAAGTGTAAAAAACTTTTTGATACTGCTTTCAATCTCTACAGATTATCGCATGATAGACCTGCCATGCAGGCCGATTTGATAGTTCCACAGACACTTGGCACAGATTGACTGCCCACCCGCATGTGCCTTGCGCTCGTCTAAACATGCCTGTACGGCTATCCTGCTGAACGTGAAAACCCAGTTTTCACCGACGACCTAGTTTGTCTTCCCTCTCACTCGTGCCGTTCGTTTATTCGAGTCCTCATCCTCTACCAGGAAGACGTGCCAGCTCTCGCCCCGTCCTGGATTTGAGCCACTGCTCTTTAATTGGTCCTTCATATTTACATAGTTCTGCAATAATTAATTAATTGAGTAGCTACATCAAGATATTTGCTACTTTTTACACACTGATCCATTGGGACGGTTAGGCCGCCGCACGAGAGCGGCGTTTATTCACATGTTAGACTTATTAATCTTGGTTATATATAGGATAGAAAAACATTAATTATTTATTTATTTACATACATACAATTTTTGCCATTTATTAAACTTCGCCTTTGTCTTCTCTCTTTGCTCTTCACTCTTCTCTTACTTCTTCTGTCCCTTGAATTCATGTCCTTTCTCTTCACTTTCTTCTCTCTTCGAACTTCAACCCTCACCAACTGTTCTTACTTACCTGGGCCAAAATTTTTAAAGGTTTCGCCTCAGGTGCACTGGGTGGGACTGCCCAATAATGGAGCCAATCTCAAATGCGGCTCCATTTCCTGGAGAAAAGCTGTGAGTGCTTTCCTCCCTTCCGGAACCACGAAATAGTTCCGGACAGTTGAAGCTGTGAGCTTCGGGCAGAACCTGTCCCTGAGAGGTTGTGTTCCTATGCATGCCACAAGTAGATGTTCACTCGTGGCGGGATCTGGGTCTGTGCAAAATGGGCATCCTCGCGTAAGAGTTCTTACCTTGAATCGGTGGAAGTATTCCGGAAATGGTCCATGCCCTGTAACCGCCCAGTTAATGAGAGGCGCAGTCCAGGTGCGTTCTTCCGATACTTTCGGAATTATGGTGAACACATTTCTCCCTGTTTCCGCCTCCTCCCATCGACTTTGCCAGAGGGCTCTCACCTCCTGGCGGATCCTGGTCTTCACGGACCGGGGCGACAGACTTAGAGGGACGTCAATGACATCTAAACCTGCACCTGCTTTCGCAAGGCGGTCTGCCGTTTCATTGCCGTGAATCCCTACATGGGCCTTTACCCAGAACCATCTCACCTCAAGGCCTTCTCTCGCCGCGTGAACACGTGCACATAGTGGGTCTTGCGAGTACGGATTTGCTAGTGCCGTCAGCGACGATCTAGAGTCGCTGAACAATGACAGCTCGCTTCGGGCTCTGCACAACTCCAGCGCTTTAATAATGGCGACTAGCTCGGCCTGGTACACTGTCGCATGGGGCGGGAGGTGATAGGCTTGCTCTTCAATCAATTCCCCACCGTCATAGATTGCTACGCCGGATCCTACACCTCCTCCAATTTTTGACCCATCAGTAAATACTGATATCCCCTGCTGGCTGTGGGGTTCCCCGTTGTTTTGGGGTGCTTCTTCCCAGTCAATGGCAGGTGCCTTCGCAGGGTGTACCGACCATCTCTCCATCCGTTTTTGGACTTCGTCCGTTCTAATAGTTGTTCCACCAACTTCGGCATTTTCCCCTAAGCGGAGGACGCGACTCTGGTTGAACTCCCTTTCCACCATTAGATCCAATGGCAGGGTTCCGGCGAGTACCTGAAGCGCTACCGTACTAGTTGTTCGGTAACACCTGGTTATCGCGATGAGGGCTAACCGTTGGGCTGTGATTAAGCTTTCTCTCATGCGGCCGGTCCCCGACCACCAGAAACTACAACCATATGTCGCGAGCCTCTCTATGCCGTTTTTGTAGAGACGCTTCAGTACGGTCCCTTTGAGACCCCAGGTCCTCTGACTGAGTGAGCGGGTCGCTCTCACGTAGTTTGCCAGACTTTCTTTGACGTATGCGCAGTGTGCCATTCCGTTCAGCTTATCGTCCACCATCACTCCGAGGTATCTAGTGTTTTGTGCGACTTTAATGGGTCTTCCAAGGAAGGAGAGTCTAGGAGCCGTTTTAGGGTTCCTTTTGTAACTCCCCAACCGGCGCACTTTTCGGAAGTAGACCAGTACGGTCTTTTCCGCGGAGAACTCGAGTTTATGCATCGCCGCCCAACGAGCTATCTTCGCTAAGGCAGGATTTGCCTGCTTCGCACAAACATGGGCGTTTGGCGCTTCGACTAAGATGGCAAAGTCGTCGGCATAAGCGATGATTTTCACGTACTCTCCCAAATCCAACTCCAACAAGGAGTTCGCCACCAAGTTCCAGAGAAAGGGACCTGAATTCGAGCCCTGAGGGCAGCCTTTGTCATACATACGTTCCAGGGACACGTTTTGCGTTCGAAATTGGATTTTCCTCTCCCTTAGGAAACTCCGAACTAGTCGATAGAGATTTTCAGGGCAACCCATCCTTTGCAGTTGAGCATAGATCGCCGGCCACCATAAATTGTTAAAGGCGCCTTTAACGTCTAGCATGATGAGACAAAAATTTTTGTCTCGTGCGTGGCAGTCTTCGACTGTCTTTCGCACTTCATGCAGGGCATGCTCTGTGCCCTTTCCTGGAGTAAAACCGAATTGGTTTTGGTGGAGGAACCCTCGTGACTGGGCATGGAAAACAAGCCTGTTTGTCACAAGTTTATCCAACACCTTACTCCAAGCTGTCAAAAGACAGATAGGACGGTAGGCGCTTGGGTCCGAGCGATCCTTTTCAACCTTATTAAACAGAACAAGGTCTGCTATTTTCCAGCTAGAGGGGAACTCTCCTTCCCTCAAGCACTTATTCATGAGTGATATGAATAGCGGTTTGTTTGCCCTGTAAACTAGTTCGATTACCTCCATGGGTAATCCATCGTGTCCTGGCGCTTTCCCTCGGTTCGCGGTCCTGAAAACGGCTTCAACCTCTTTTTGGGTGAATTCCGGATCGTCATCAGCCAACGGGTGTGTCTCTGCCCGAATTTCTTCGTGCGACGGCTCATCATCTCCGTCTACCGGGAAGTGGTATTCCATCAGTTTCCCGATGGTAGCTTCGAAGCTCGTGGTTTTCTCCTCGTCCCCTGTCCCGACCATTTTCAATTTCAGATTCTGGGAGGATTTACCTCTCATCCAGTCAAAGTGCGGGCCAAAGGGTTTCCCCGGCTCAATCTCTTCGAGAATGCGCCGATAGTACGCCCACTTGGCCCTTCGGACCGCTCGTCTGAATTGAGCTCTTACCTTGCGGAAGAGTCCCTCATACTCTTTCCGCTGGTCGGGATCCTCACATTGCCGGTACCGCCTCCTTGCGGCACCCACCTTTTTCCTTTCTCCGAGGAGACTTGGAATCCACCACGGCTCTGCCTTTTTACGCACTTTCCGGGTACGCACGTACTTCTCGCAGAGACCTTGAACGATCTCTGTGAGACTAGAAACACACTCGTCGACCGACTTCCCTTCCAACCAGTCGACCGACATGTCACCTATCCTTCCGTACAGGGCCTCCCGGAGGTTGGGCACGATCAAGTCCTTGAACCGAACCCGGTATTTGGGCCTTTGGGGTGGGATCTCTGTTGAGATCTCCGTTGCGATACGCATGTGTTCCGTGGCTGTCGCTCTGGACTCTACTTTCCAACCAACAAGAACTGTCGGTCTCGTAAGCCTACATAGTGATAGATCAATCCAGCTGTCGCCCCTGGTTGACTGGAATGTCGGTTCACTGGCTGAATCGTTGAAGATAGTGAGGTCGTTCTGGGCACACAGCTCCAGAACTAGGTCTCCTCTACTATCACATTTCTCAAGTGGGTTTCCCCATACCGAGCTCTTAGCGTTAAAATCGCCCATTATTAGTACGTCTTGTTCTGCATTACTTTGTAAAATCTGCTGCAGCGTTTCAATGTGTGTGTCGATCGGATCCAGCGGGGTTTCTGGCGGCAAGTACACGGAGACCACAATCATCTTTCTCCCGGCAAAGTTAAGCTGGATTGCGACAATGTCGTTTGTCGCCATCAGTTCAACTATGTCTAGTGACTGATTAATCACGACCACAGCAGAGCGAGCCTGCTGTGGTGCGTGATAGACCACTGCCGCCGCTGGTATGTGGCCTACTTTGCCGTTTGACAGAACATGAGGCTCCTGTATGCACAAGACGTCATAATCCCGCATGTCATTCTTCAACACATTTGACGCCGCAAGAGATTTTCCGGCATTCTGTTGCCCTATCCGCAAATTAACCATAGTCAATTTTCTTGCGGATGCGCACCATTTCTAGAGCTCGGGTTGGGCACTGGGGATCAAGGGAGCTGTGAGCCGTGGAGCACTGAGACTCCTTAGGATAGAACACATTTTGGCTCACGCAGTTCATGCACTTTCGCTTACATGAATCTGCTCCCTTATGCTTGTTCTTACCACAGTGCAAGCATTTCTCTGCAGATGACGTGCAGGACACACTGATATGTCCAAATCAACCACATTTGAAACATTGGGTCGCCCTAATATGCTCAGCCAGTTTAACCTTCGACCAGCCCACCACCAGCCTTCTCAATCCAAGCAAAGCCTTAAAGCCTCCTGGAGACGTCTCAAGAACCCAATGACAGGTCCCATCCCTCTTTATGGGGAATCGGACAGAGACATCATCCGGCTTCAGGTTCGCCTGTTCACAGGCAGCTCGGAGGACGCTGGCCCCGTCGACATCCGTGGGGACGTCGAACGCAATTATCCGAGGCCTTCGAAGCTTCGGTACCGTGACGACCACAGTGTCCTTCAAAGCTTCGTTGTTCTTGATAGCGTCCTCCAGGATTTGGACATCAGACTTCTGCTCAAGGCGCACAAGGACACCTCCGGCCGACACAGGTTTTCGCCCACGAACCTTAATATTTAAAGTTCTCGGGCTAATGGCCTTGGTTAGCCGATTCTCCACAGACTTGCTCTTTTCCTTCCTATCCTTGGGATAGACGATTAGAACGTGTTCTGTGGCGGGGGTGTCTGTGCGGATCCGCCCTTGAGTTTCTGTCCGTCGTCCCTCCTGCCCATCCTCATCCTTTCTCTTTGCACATGAGGCTGCAGGAGTCTGTGCAACTCCTGCATAGGAAAGTTGTTTTTCCCTTATTCGAACGAGCTCCTGTTCATCGTTGAACCCTTTTACAAGGAGGTGCTCATTCTGGCCCTTGATCCGTGTTAGTTCAAGGGCCTGCTCTATGAACAGTTCATAGAGTTCTCTCAAGTGCTCTTCAGCTACTAACTTTTCATTGCCGGTTGGTTTACTTTTTGTAATCACCATCGCCCTAACCTTTGCGATTAGGTCTCTTGCCACAATTCTGTGGTCCTTTTCTTCACCAACCTCGGGGACTTCGAGGTCGGCCATTGAGAGATCCAAGTTGGCTTCTTGGACTCCCTTGTTCTGCTCTTCCAGCTTTCTTCGCTGGCTCTGCTTACCGTCACTCATTCTTCAACTCTTAATGTTTTACCACCTACTGATTATTACCTACCTGATACGGTACGGAAAACCCGTGTAAGTGCGGACTTCGTCCTAGCGCAAATCTGTTTTTACGTGAGTAAAAACTTGCCCAGGAACAGCCGGGAGCTCCTCGTCAAGGCTCCGCACTTACCGTGCACACGAACTATTGGATTTGGATTATCTGATCTGTTAAACAACAAATCAGAACACTTCGATCCAACCGCCTGCTTTGACACACTGTGATAGCTTTTAAAAATGATAGTATTCTAAAAATCGCATGTACTGACAGCAGACGTTAACGTTCGTCACACGCCGTAAAGTTTTTACGCTCCCGGGTAACCAAGTGTAAACAAATTAATGAGAAAACGGGGGATTCACAGATCAAAGCCTTTGATCTGAAAAGTATTTCATGTAGAGAATTTTTTTTTTCTTCGTGGAATCCTCAAAAACTTATGTTATTGCTTTTGTTGTATCTGTGAGATACATGACATAATTTTTCCTATTTACACAATTCGTACAGCGATATTTCGAGGGGAAATTAGTAATTAAATCGAAATGTATGTTCTTTTCCCTCTAATAAAACCCTAAAGGAAATTATGAACATAATTATAAAAATATGACCAACAAAATTTAAAATAAACTTATCGTAACACGCCTAAAGCTTGCATGTTACGGATACTAGGATAGTAATCGAGTGTAAACAAATTAATGAGACACAGGGGTCAAAGCCTTTGAAATAAAAGGTATTTCATATATTGATTTTTTTTCTTGGCGTATCAGTGCATGCAATATTTCGTCTTAAAATTCACAGGAGTTAGATTTCTGAAACTATTTGAAATCTTACTTCCAGTAATGCAAATGCGTTTTCCTACATAAAACCTTACTCTTTCGGTTCGCTTTAGTTAATTTTTGGCAGAATATTTTTAAAAAATGTTTTAGCGATTTTACATAATATAACCCATTAAAAATACAATTTGGAGAAGAGTGATGTTTTATGTATTATATTTATTTACTTATAATGAAAGTAGGTATACTTATAAACCTCCGTTACGTGTTACAACTCATTTCCTATATTAACCTTTAACCCTTAAATACATGATTTTTTTTTTTTAGAAATGTGTTTTGTTATACTTATATTAAGGATTAGACACCAGAAGTTTTAAGATAGATTTTTAACTTTATTTAGTAGCATATTTATGTAATTTTTAAAGGATTAATATTTCTATATAAATATAGTGGTTGCGAAGAACTTGATTTATTTATAAAAAGTTAAATAAAAAGTGTTGCAAATTCGATGCACTATGCATTTAAGTGTCAAAGATACAGACGACGTACGGACAGGGTTGCCAGTTTGACCAACTTTTTTTATTCAGAAATTTTGAAAAATTTCCAGAAATGTTAAATAAAAATTTTTACTTTATTTGTTTACAGACATTTTGTAAATACGTATAGTATTTTTTTTTTCCTTTCGGAATATCCGGTATGAATTCGGAATTTCTTAATTTAAAAAAAAGGTCAAACTGGCAACCCTGCGTACGGAATGTGCCACACGGGAAAAAACTGTTGCGAATCTCAAAATAATTACGGAATATAACTATCTGCGCTTCATTTACCCTCCAACCAACACATCCTTAAATGTTAAACCATTGTCTGAAATTAATGTTCGTCATTTTTTCTGCTATTTTGCATTATTTTTATTGCCATGTCACCACTGGCATACGGAATTACGCCGTCCATGTATTTGCGTAATTTATTCTATTTTCTTTCTTCATTAAATTATTTTTTTAATATAAATGTGGTGTCTATTACTTTTATACTATTACATTAGACGCTATTCTTCTTTAGCCTCTTGAGACCTGAAGCTAAAAGAATACTTCAATCATCATTCATCGCATTTGAACAAACAAAATGACATCATAGATAACAGAAAGAGAACTTTTTCTAAAATTGATACTTTAGGAGACTGGTAATTTGGGTTCACGAATATCGATCTAAAGTAACTACTCCCATAAAATATCAATTTAATTATTTTTTTTAATATAAATGTGGTGTCTATTACTTTTATACTATTACATTAGACGCTATTCTTCTTTAGCCTCTTGAGACCTGAAGCTAAAATAATACTACAATCATCATTCATCGCATTTGAACAAACAAAATGACATCATAGATAACAGAAAGAGAACTTTTTCTAAAATTGATACTTTAGGAGACTGGAATTTGGGTTCACGAATATCGATCTAAAGTAACTACTCCCATAAAATATCAATTTAATTATCCAGAAACCTAAATTCACGCAATAACAAATTTAAGGGATTTCAACAAAAGTGAACGAGCTACAAATTCTCAAAAAATTTTACTGTTAAGTATATAAGTTAAATAATTTTGAAAATTACTTATTTTCTTGGTCACACTATCTTCAAAGCATTTTGCAAACTCAGACGAAAACTAGTCGCTGAGGGCTACAGTAATACTTACCCATCATGATTATGCATACTATAAAATCACTACATATAGTATAAAACATCAAAGTCGCTTTTTCTGTCCCTATATCCCTATGTACGCTTAAATCTTTAAAACTACGCAACGGATTTTGATGCGGTTTTTTTTAATAGATAGAGTGATTCAAGAGGAAGGTTTATATGTATAATAACCATATGTTTTGCTTTGTAATCACTACATAGTATCACTACATAGTATAAAACAAAGTCGCTTTTTCTGTCCCTATAACCCTATGTACGCTTAAATCTTTAAAACTACGCAACGGATTTTGATGCGGTTTTTTTTAATAGATAGAGTGATTCAAGAGGAAGGTTTATATGTATATCCATTAAATAGTGGAGAAATACTGTTATTTTTGAGATTTTTAATGTGATGTCGTAAATAATTTCATTTTTTCCGCTTATACATTGCAAACGCAGGCTGAACCCTACAAGATTTATCAAAATAATGTACTAATTATTGTACACATTAAAAAGGTCTACAGAAAACACAAAGATATGAAGGTTTTCAAGGTTAACCCGAAGCAAAGCGAGGGAGGGCCGCTAGTATGAAAATAAAATATGTGTAAACTATTTGTAAAATGCTTTGCAATTCGAATAAAATCCTGGCTTGATGACGTCATAAACTTTAAATGCTCTGTTATTGAATTGCGTAAAAGAAATATCCTTATAACTCCAAAATTAATAATCCTATTAACGGTTTACTGCGTCGGATTAAGCGTCTCATTTCCAATTAAAATATTACTTTGAACTGAAATTTGAATGAAATACAGGGTCATGAAAAATCGAA
Organism: Maratus michaelseni; assembly: GCA_963931845.1. Taxonomy (NCBI): domain Eukaryota; kingdom Metazoa; phylum Arthropoda; class Arachnida; order Araneae; family Salticidae; genus Maratus; species Maratus michaelseni. Next base: position 72,231,396 of record OZ007599.1, on the reverse strand, counting down.
GAGTGTGCAAAATAGGATTACAAATATCTCGGCAACTCATTGTCCGATCGACTTCATTCTTTATGCAAAATTTATGTTTCTCTATTGACTTTTATATTCACTCGTTAAAATAAACAATTTCGAAAATTTTTATATACCTTTTATCAGAACGAATGTTTCGAGAGTCCGAAAAAAATAGTTCCGGATAATCGAGGTTACTGAAATTCAATAAGCTTCTTCCCATTATTACATACTAACATACTAAGTATATACTAAATTTCAAGTCTCTATCTCAATTTGTTCGGGAGATCGAGCGTTTACAGACACACACAGACACCCACACACACAGACGGACGGCAATTTTTTTTTTCTAAAAATATGTTTTTCGGAATCTCCAGTGTCTGAAACTTGTAAATCCGTCAAAGAAAAATTTTCGATTTTTAAAACGATTACAACATTTACCCTAAACGACGTATGATGGGTAAGTAATAACATTTATTTTATGAAAGAAATCAGCATCAATGCTGTCATTTATTGGTTTGCTTTTAAAGCAAAAAACATTCAAATATATAGAAGAATTCAAAATGTAAAAAAATCCCACGAGTTTTTTGTGTACCTCATGTCCGAAGAGGATAAAGGGACAGTATACCTTCAACACGTCCAAGAAGCGACATTTCAATTTTTATAGGGACTGTTTCCGCACTGAAATATTTGTCTTATATAATCGAAAAATGCATGTCAATCAATAAAGCGAATACTACATTTAAAAATTGGTGGTATCTTAATCTTTTAGTAACGAAACAAGCAAACATCTCCTTTCTTGAGAGGCGTTCAGGCAAAACTGTTAAGTAGTTAAAAGTTTTTGGCACATGGAGCACGCCGCCCGTGTCTTTATATTATTACAAACAGTCCGTTATTTATATTAATTTTAATTAAATCAGCCTTTTTTCTTAACAATATTTATTTTATATTATTACTAGGCATTGTGTTAAACAAGGATATCATTAAAACTTGTTATTTAGGCTTTAAAAGCCTTGGCGCATATACAGCACTCCACCCGCGTCTTTATGTTACTTACAAACTGTCAGTCTCTTTAAAGGTGATCATTTTTCTTTATTACTTACCCATCATACGTAGTATAGGGTAATTCTTGTAATCGTTTTGAAAATCGAAAAAATTGTTTTGCCAGATTTACACGTTTCAGACACTGGAGATTCCGAAAATATATTTTTAGAAAAAAAAATTGCCGTCCGACTGTCTGTGTGTGTGTCTGTAAACGCTCTATATCCCGAACAAATTGAGATAGAGACTTGAAATTTGGTATGTAGTTAGTATGAAATAATAAAAAGAAGCTTATTGAATTTCAGTAACCTCGATTATCCGGAACTATTTTTTTCGGACTCTCGAAATATTCGTTCTGATAAAAGGTATATAAAAATATTCGAAATTGTTTATTTTAAGGAGTGAATATAAAAGACAATAAAAAAAAAAAATTTTGCATAAAGAATGAAGTCGATCGGATAATGTTTTGCCGAGAAATTTGTAATCGTATTTACCACACTCTTCGATTTTTTATGACCCTGTTTTTCATTCAAATTTCAATTCAAAGATTTATTTTAATTGGAAATGAGACGCTTAATCCGACCCAGTAAACCGTTAATAGGATTATTAATTTTGGAGTTATAAGGATGTTTCTTTTACGCAATTCAATAACAGAGCATTTAAAGTTTATGACGTCATCAAGCCACGATTTTATTCGAATTGCAATGCATTTTATAAATAGTTTACACATGTTTTATTTTCATATTTTATAGTATGCATATCCATGATGGGTAAGTATTACGGTGGCCCAACGACTAGTTTTGTGAATGCGATAAATATATTATTCATTAAGGCTGTTCTCAAATCCAAACGAGCTACCTTTCTGGCACATTTCTGAATTCATTTTTGTTCGGAAACGCATGAAAGGAGCAGTTGTTCTTATTCAGAAATTATGTAATCGAAATACGTTTTCCATTTTTTTACAAGGTAGACGATTTTTCGGAAAATACTCTCAAAGTTGGCGTTTTGAACCGAATTCCCGAAAAAGCAGCACGAGAAACAGGAAAAACGTGTCGTCACGTGACAAGAATCGCTTATAACTCGATATGTAATTTATTTATTCAAAAAAATGGAAAACGGAATTCGATTCCAAATCACTTCAATAGTCAGGCCGCCTTTATGTTTAAAAATGTGTCAGAAAGTTTCGTTGTTGAGCAGGGAATTTAAGAACCACCTTAAATAAGGTAAATTTTTTCTCGGAAAATTCCCTTATATGGAATATGTTATTAGGACACATGAATGGTCTTTCTGGCTGTATTTTTGTCTTTTTAACACTTTCCAATATATTTGAAATGTGTTTATGACGTCGGTTTGTCTGTCCATTTTCTAACTCTCGTAAATATACTCGGATTGCCCTCATATTTTTATTGTTATTGTTATTTAAATTGGTATTGACGTTCACTATAGCACGATCACTTTTGAAAATAAAGTGTGCAGCATTTACAGCTCATTTACATGGACAGTCAAAAGTATTCTTTTACATTACGGCCAATGGGAAATATCGTTTCAAGTGCATTTTAATGTCGTTACCCATTTAAATCATAATGATATTTTGATATGCATTTATGAAGTGCACTAAAAGATGCATTCTGTAGAATATTGAATACAAAGAATTTGTTATTCATTTACAGGGCCTCACAAAAGAATTTCATTACATAATGGCCCACTGGGAAAAACTCTTTGCAGCGTATTTTAATTATTTTACACTATTTCAAATATAATGGAATTGATACACATTATTGAGGTTTACAATAAGATACTTACTTTAACATATGATGTGCATAGCATTTATTGTTCATTTACAGGATACAGTACTGCATTGCATCTGAAGTACTGTCTATTAGAGACAATTGTTAGAAATGCGTTTTTAGTTACAGTATGTGTTTTTAAATTTAACTAAATTTTTACATATTATACGTGTGTATAAGTTCTATAGATCACATGCAGAACTACACAAAAGAATTCGTAAGCATTACAAAGTATAAAAGTGAATTGCTTAAATGTGGTTTTTAATTGTCTTATGCATTTTCAAGCTGAATTAGTACACTAAGGAAAGTTTATATCTAGAATATAAATAAAATCATATAAAGCGCTACGCAAGGATCTTGATACATGGTTGCCTATGGATGATAATTTCTAGAAGTGCGATTTCAAAAATTTTAAGCGTGTTTTCACCTGAATTAAATTTTAGCTTAATATGTAGCGTGTATACAAATCTGTAGGTTACAGGGCTGTGCAAAAAAATTCAAGTATGTTTCCGTATACTGGTAGAATTTTCTGAAGGTTAATTTTCAACCTAATATGCATTTTCTTACTAAATTAAATTTTAGCATATTTTAGCAAATATGCATAATATATACAAATCTATTGATCAAATACAGGGTTGCAGAAAAGAATTGGAGTACTTTTCCGACCATTAACGGTAATTGCTAAATCTGGCTTTCAAATGTGTTATTGCGTTTTCTAAAATGTTTACTTGGATTTACCTTATTAAAGGACTAACTTCACTCACGTGAAAATACGAACGCTAATTTTAATCCTATGAGACAGTTCTTTTAAAATATCTGGTTGCATTTCAATATTTATAAACGATTTTTTGGAATTGGATAGCTGTGTCGATCTCTACAATTGCTGCTTCTTACTTTTTCAATTTTGTTTGCGGATTTTTTTATGAGGATACTTTTCGAAACCGCTTCCGAAAGTGAAAGTATCCTCATAAAAAACCCTGCAAACAAAATCGAAAAAGTAAAAATCGGTCTTTGTAGAGATAGACCTCAGCTATCCAATGCAAAAAAAACATTTAAAATATTGAAATGGAAACGCGAATTTAAAAAACAATGTCTTCCATATGATTAACATTAGTGAGCTGATCTTTTCACGTGAGTGTAGTTGCCTCTTAACCCCTTCGCGACGAGCGTCCTTTACAGAATTTTTAATCTTTTACTACCGGTTTTTCAAAACAGAAATTTTCGCCTAATTGAATCTCAGAAATGCTCTGATTAAATAAGGCAAAGTTTACAATAAAAATTAACTGGTGGGAATAATTGGGGATTCTGAGCATCTTATGCGTCACGTATACGTGTCGCTCGTCCCCAAGGGGTTAAACAGCAAAATTTTGCTAATGTATTCTGGAAGTGTTGGGAAGTATTTTACAATCTATACTTGACGTATGATTTTCCTGTCTTGTTTTCCACTTCAATTCATTCCACTTTAGTAAAAATTGGACTATCGTCAGGTCATTTAAATGCACTATTTGATTATGGACGTGATCACCAAAGATTAAACATCAGATAAGATTAACTATAAAAGCTAAACTAAATCTACAAACGAAAAAACAGATTTTCATTTTACGTTGAACATAAAATTAACGTCCAAGTTTAGAAAAATACCTGTTATTTTTTCAATTAATTTTCTTAAATTTAATTATATAAACATCATAGTTAAATATTTCGTCTTTAATTTTTACTTTCTTTTTAATAAAGAATAAAGGAACAGCAATGATTGATTATAGTTTGCGAACTTAACATGTCTCATTATTTCATTCTGGCTCGCATGCATTCAGATGTACATGTAATCAATAGCTCCTAGAGTCAAAAGTCACAGGTATTACATTGACAATCGTGGATGAAAAGGGGTTTATTGCGGAGACGAGTAATACATTACTCGTGGAGAAAAGTCATAATTTGGAAAATTACTGGCTTTAACGCCTAATAAGTACTATTATGCAATTATGGTTAGTAGAATAAGAGACTAGAAACCTGTGAAAGGAAAAATTGAGATGAATCAATTTTTTTCTACACATGCAAATATTTTTCACAGCTTTTATTCATTCCCTTTCAAAGTAATGTATGATGTATAAGGAATAAGTTTACGAGCTTACACTAATGTCATAGTTAGCTAAGTACGGCCAAGCTGTAAAACGTTTCACAGAAGAAATGTATTGTAGGCCTTATTCACGAAGAAAAAGTTATGGTTATTTGAAAATGACCGGCTTTAACGTGTAATAAGCACCTAATATGTACCCATAAAAGAGAAACTGTTTAGTATTCTACCCTAGCCATTACATCTGCATAAGTGAAAACACAGAGCTCTCGTTTTGCTGATAAATTGACTACGGAAATATGGGCAAGAGCGCTCGATTGATATTGTTTAGGGAGTTTTACTTTCAGAATATTCATGTCTTTGATGATCATTTATGCCTGTAGTGAACATTACCGCAAACATGTTATTACTGCCATCAACATATCAAATTATATTACAAAAGTGATGCAGTTAACGATGTTGCTGATGAATAACATTAACTAAGAACAGTGTAAAAAATTATAATTAAAATGACACACACCTAAATATATATATATATTTGCTACACTGTTTTGGGTGATTCTAATGTTTTTAGGTACGCTAAAAAATACCGAGATTTTTCCTCTATTACGTAAGGTTTTTATACTAACTGAAAATAAAGATCTGGCAAAGACAAAAAAGTCCCTTGCTAATAAATTGATTACGGAAATGTGGACAAGAGGGCTCGATTGATATTGTTTAAGGATTTTTACGTTCTGAATATTCATGTTTTTGATGATCATTTATGCCTGTAGTGAACATTACCTCAAACATGTTATTACAGCCATCATCATATCAAATTATATTAGAAAAGTGATGCAATTAACGATGTTGCTGATGAATAACATTAACTCAGAACTGTGTAAAATAAAAATGATAATTAAAATAACACACACCTAAAAAGTAATATATTTTTTCTATGCTGTTTTGTGCGATTCTAGCGTTTTTCGGTACTTTAAAAGATACCGAGATTTTTTTCTCTATCACGTAACGTTTCCTATGTAAGAGAAAATGAAGATATGGGAAAGTCAGGAAGAAGATATGGCAATGTCAGATTTGGCACTTTAACCTATTCGGGATCATGGGTGCATATATGCACCCTCAAAAAGAGCATACAGAATTCGTTTTAGGCACCAGTAAAAAATAAAAATAATATTTGCTTTCTCTAATTAGAGCATTTTTGTGATAGTTTAAGTAAAGGTAGATTTTTTAAGAAAAGAGGTGCCAACCGAATAAAATTAGCGTAAAAGCCGCCGGTCCCGAAGGGGTTAAAAGATACCGAGATTTTTCCTCTATCACGTAAGGTTTTCTACGTAAGTGAAAATGAAGATATGGAACAGTCAGGAAGAAGATGTGACAAAGTCAGAAAAGTCCGTTGCTGATAAATTGACTGCAGAAATATAGACAAGAGGGCTCGATTGATATTTTTTAAGGATTTTTACTTACAGAATATTCATGTATTTGATGATCATTTATGCCTGTTGTGAACATTACCGCAAACATGTTATTACAGCTATCAACAAAACATATCAAATTATATTAGAAAAGTGATGCAGTTAACGATGTTTGAGATGAATAACATTAACTAAGAACAGTGTAAAATAAAAATTATAATTAAAATAACACTAACTAAAAAGTAATACTTTTTAATTTTTTTTCTAAACTGTTTTGGGTGATTCTAATGTTTTTTGGTACTTTAAAAGATGCCGAGATTTTTCCACTATCACGTAAGGTTTTTCTACTAAGTGAAGATGAAGATCTGGGAAAGTCAGAAAGAAGATCTGGCAAAGTCTGATAACTTTGTTGAAAAAACCCTTACAAATGAGGTTCAGCTAATATCGTATTAATTTGTACCGTTTGTCATAGCTTTCACAAGGTGAAAAATCATTATAATGCCTTTTTTCACCTCGAAAAAAGACTAATCCCCACCCCCTCCATGTTTAGAAATTTCGTCTTGTGCACAGCTTGCGGCAGCTCTTTATGCAGCAGTTAGAAGTAGTCATATATATTATTTCTGTTTTCAACATCCTTTTTTTTCTATTCATTTACAAAACGCACAAAAATTAAGGCGATATCATTCGAAGGTATTTCAACCGGCTTCTGACACAGTACATTCACATTTCATTGAAACATGTATTATGATGAAAAAATGCAGTTAATTAACAATTAAATCGGCAAGTTTTTCGAATGAAATGAAAGATTTTTCTCAAATCAATGTTGCCACAAAAATAAAATACCGCATTATATCATGCTCAGCAAAAATTATAGAAAATAAAGAGTGCAAAAAAGATAAATTGGGATGTCTCCGTACGGGATTATTTTATAGTTATGATTAAAAAGCAAAATTGAAAGGTTTAGAAGGAAAAGACTATCGATTGATCGAAGCAGTGGTGTTTCCCGTGCATCCTAAAAGATATGCTATGTTTTATTAGATTCAGTTGTATTTTATATGTATTCAATTATTTTGTTTTGTCTCATGTTTTTCTCCAAAGCGGATTCATCCTCTAATCCAGTTAAAATACGATTTTAAATTTGTCTCTCGTGCGTGCCTTTTGCTATCTTCGATCAGTTTTTAATGTAACTTTGATAGAATAAATGAAACGATATTTTGGATTGACTAATGTTGTTTCCAGATATTTTTATCCTTAGTTTTTCGTTAGAAGCTGAAACCTGCATCTAAAAAATATTAGATATTGCTAAAACATATTAGACTGCATTGAGAAATCCTCGCATGGGTCCACGACTAAAGTTAGAATTTACCTATTAGAAATTATAATGTCTGTATTAATAAAATTTTTATTTAGTGAGCAGTTAAAAACTCCCAGTTTGTGTCGAAACTGTACGCGTTTTATTTTTTCGATTTATTTTTTCTCCCGAACTGAGCATAAAAATAGATATCAGAAACACCCTTCACATTAAATTTATAAAAAATCACTGTTGGCCTGAATAATCTAATTTAGAACCTATTTCAGTTTTTTTTTTCTTTTTTTACCACATTTTATTTTAATTGGAATTTCAAGGCTATCATCTTGAAGACTACAAAAAAATATCTACTATAAAATTTATTGTCTCATTTATTTCTAAGTTATTTAGGGGAAAGAAAAGTGGAACCAGCTCAATTACACTATATCATATATTATACATTACATTATATTTACACTATAGAAACACAAAAAGGAATTTCGAAAAATGTTTCTATCGGAATATTGTTGGAAAAAAAAGTTGACTAAACACTTTGATGACACTTCAGATATAGATTCTGCATTGTAAAAGAAAGTGTAAAAAACAGGCCGGAATGTAACAAGCATGACAGGCCACATGTTTTTTAACAGCTTCAAACTGATAAAAAAACGCTATGATGTATTGTGACAATATTATTCTGTCAAAAAACGTATTTTTAAAGAATATACAGTTTTTCCACAGCTTAACTGTATTTTAACAGGAAACACCTGCTTACGAGAATATTCTGTACGCGCCGTAATAGCTGCATAAAGAAAATTCCTGTATGAGGCAACACAATTTGTAGTGATGTGAAATGCGGTGAGGATTCCGTAGAATAATGCTCATGCTTTCGCTTCGATCTGCGATGTTCTACTATATAGACGATGGATTCTCCAATAATGCACGCATACATTTTAGTTTAATAATGTAGTTTTATTTTCAAATATGTACACATGCAAGCAGTCTAAATTTCTCGTATACGATAAAATGCCGAGTTTGTACTATAGGCGTAGATTTTGGGAAATTATTCGTGAGGCTCAACTCTTTTTTACACAAATATGTATATATGAGTGTAAAAAAGATCGATTACCAATTTAGTATAGCTTTTTTAATTCACTTTTAAAGAAATTAAATAGAATCGTATACAGATAAATAATCACAAGTTAAATAAAACATTTAGACAATATAAAAATTCGAATGTACTGTACATACCCGTTTATAAAACGATACTCCTTGATATTCTCGAAACGTTCATAATAAAATCGAAAGTTGACTTTGAAAAACGTCTTCTTTTGTTTTCGGAATAAGGATTTTTTTCTTATTTTCATTTTTTATATAAACAGTTCAAACGTTGAGCATCTTATTCTAACTAATAACAAATAGAACTTGAGGTCAAAAAGTTTTTCTAATGACGTTTATCCCTATAACAAAAGAACAAGGGGGGTAAATGGAGCATTTAAAAATTCCATAAAATATTAGAAAAAAAAATTATTATTATTATTAAATGGGAAAAAAAAAGAATCTATTTTAGAAATTATTGGTGGGGCTCGAGCCTCACGAGCTCATACAACTCTACGCCTGTTGTACTCTAGAACTTAGAAAGTAACTGAAATATAATAAAGTATGTTTATCACTTTCCTGTGCCCAGATGTAACAGAATTCTGCATTGTTTGTTTATTTTTTAATATCTGTGCTTGTTAACACTTTCCAACATTGTTCAAAAGTGTTTATGACTTCGGTTTGTCTGGCCGTCTGTCTGTCCGTCCATGCTTTAACTCCCGTAAATATACTGCAATTGCCCTGTGATTTTTGTATATTATTGACGCTTACAGCACGGTCCCTGTTGAAAATCAAGTGTGTAGCATTAATGGTTTGTTTATAGTCAAAAGTACTCTGCTACATTCTGGTCAATGGGGAAAAATCGTGTCAAGCGTCTTTTAATGATGTTACATCGTTTTAAACATAGTGTAATTGATATGCATTTAAGAAGTGCACTAAAACATGCTGTCCGTAGACTATCGGATCCAAGCATTTATTATTCATTTACAGAGTCATCCAAAAGAATTCTTTTACATAATGGTCTGCGGGAAAATAATATTTGCAGCATATTTTAATGATGTTAAACTTTTTCAAATATAATGCAATTGATATACACTGCTTAAAATTTCCGTTCAAAGTTGCACCAATCCATGGTGTAAATAATAAAAAGCACCAAAAAATACTGCTTCTTAATTTTTAAAAGCGCCATTGCAGAGTAAAACCTCCAAAATTGCTTTATTTGCACCACGAAATGGTGCAACCTAACAGCGAATCAGAAATGTTGATTTCTGCGCATTTCTACAGTGTCTTTATGAGATAAGCAGAAGAGAAAATAAACAAAATGTTCATCTCCGCCATTGTTGGCAAGGGGATTACTAGGATTATTTATGGAATGGCCCGGTAGGTTATTTTTTAATTTTAATCTTTTATTATTGTAGATTTTGTATCTTGTGAATATGAGCTTAATAGTTTTTATAATGTTTTATAGAAAATATTGTCTCATGTATATGCTGAGCATTATACTGAGATTTTTTTTTCACATATTACAGTATGTAGTAAGAAATTTTATAAAGATGTATTTTTATATTATTGATATTTTAAATTATTATTTAAATCCTAAATCCTCATACTCCGTGTTTTACATTTGTTTAACGTTTGCCAAATTTATAAAATGAATATGAATTTCTTATTTATATCGCAAGATTGTTGAAACATTGTTAAATCTAACATCGCTGAAACATTTTATTCATCTATTGTAGTTTCTATTGTTGTTTAATAGTATAATGAAAAAAACATTAATTATTACTTTCAGTAGGTTTTTTGAATTAGTATGTGCATTTTTAAAAATTGTATGTATGCATTTTTTTTGCGATATTTTGTTTCTTTTTTTAGATTTTGAAGATTGGGTAATTTTAAAACATTCATTTTAAATAAATTTATACTTACTTATATGATATAAGATTGAATATTTTTAATGATAAATTAAGTTTTAATTAGTTTATAAATCACGTTATATTCAAAATGTATTACAAACAGTAAAGAATAGTACATATGCAGTCATTCTGTTCATTTCTGTATGAATTTTCTCTTTTTATTTCCTTCTTTTTTTCTGTTTCCTATTTTTTTTCTTATTTTATGAAAAAAAAAACTAAAAAAGTAAATTTTGATAGATAACAGTCATACATAAATTTGAAAAGGCTTTGTGAACTTTTTACAAGATAAAAAAGTAAACACGAAATCAGTATTTTTCTATATGACATATAAATATATAATATGAATTAAATAGCTCGTATTCACAAGATACATAATCTATAGGCATAAAAGATTGAAATTAAATATGGTTTATCGTGTTATCCCATAAATAAGCATCGTAATAATATCCATTTGCTAGCAAACTTTGATGTACTTACCACATACGTATAAAAAATATTTAAATAAAGAATGACTAATCATACAGATAAAAAAGCATTTATTCCCCACTCTCGTTAGATAAGGTAATTGATTTTTCTTTTTTAAGATGTTTTCATTGTTTCAATGTACTCTAGGATTGATATTTATTGCTTTTCTGATTGTTTTTTTTCTAAGATAGCTTGCGTGTGTTATATTACAAGATCAGAAACCTGGTTTATTCAGCAAATTATAATGCATTTCAATTTACATTACTTTGATTTTTTTTCATGATATAAAGCAGCTCATAACAAAATTGTAGTTTTTATGTACGTTAATCAGGAATTAAGGTGTAAATCATGTAAAAAGTACGTTGGGTGTTACAAGTGCTACATATTGGGAAAAAAATCAAATTGAAATATAATTACAATTTGCTAAATAAACCAGGTATCTGATCTTGTATAACACACGCAAGCAATCTTCAAACAAAGATCAATCAGAGAAGCAAATAAAAAAGAAAACTGCCCAGTTAAACTGAGGGCATTGAGCTCACAGGCTATTCACACTAATTGTATATTATACACTTATTTCAAAGAATTTGAAATAAGCCCCTCGAAAAATAAAGAAATCGACAATATATTAAGGGGGGATCATCCCCCCGTTCCCCCACCCCCTTATAGTTAACAATTGAACCCCCAAACCTAATCAGGGAAGCCCTTTATTACAATGAACATATATACTAAATTCGAAGCAAATCGGATAATTCTGCATGAAAAACCCATTTATCTAAATTAAGGGGGATTACCCCCCGTATCCCCCTTTATACTTAACCAATGAACCCCAAGACTAACCAGGGAAGCTCCTTACCACAATGAGCCTATATACAAAATTTGAAGAAAATCGGATAATTCTCCATGAAAAATACATTCATCTAAATTAAGGGGGGAGGATAAGCCCCCCCCCTTTACCCTCTTTATGCTTAACAAAAGAACCCCCTAAACTAATCAGGAAAGCGCCTTATCACAATGAACCTATATACAAAATTTTAAGAAAATCGCATAATTCTGCATGAAAATCGCAGTTATCTAAATTAAGGGGGGCAGCCCTCCGTTACCCCCCTTTGTACTTAAACAATGAATCCCCAAAACCAATCAGGAAAACGCTTTATCACCATTAACCTGTATACAAAATTTGAAGAAAATCGGATAATTCTGCATGAAAAACCCATTTATCTAAATTAAGGGGGGATTAGCCCCCCTTTCCCCCTTTATACTTAACCAATGAACCCCCAAAACTCTTCAGAGAAGCGCATTATCACAATGAACCTATATACAAAATTTGAAGAAAATCGAATAATTCTGCATAAAAACTCATTTATCTAAATTAGGGGGGGGGGGGTTATACCCCCTTTCCCCCTTTATACTTATCCAATGAACCCCCAAAACTATTGACAGAAGCGCATTATCAAAATGAACCTTTATACAAAATTTGAAGAAAATGGGATAATTCTGCATGAAAAACCTATTTATCTAAATTACGGGGGGTTAGCCCCCCATTTCCCCCCCTTTATGCTTAACCAATGAACCTCCAAAACTAATCAGGGAAGCGTCTTATCACAAGGAACCTATAAACAAAATTCAAAGTAAAACGGTTAGTCCTATCAAGAGTTATCGCGTTACGTACATACATACATACGTACGTACATACAGAACCGGCGGGCACATAAGCTCTCAGGCTTTGATAGCCTGTGAGCTAAAAATATCAATTCTAAAGTTTATTGAAACCATGAAAATATCTTTATAAAATAAAATAAAATAAAATAACACACACACAATTACCCCCCAAAAAATCACCAATTTATGGTTCAACGTTTCATCATTTTCGCACCTAATATTGGAAAGACGCTTCACCATCTTATAGTGGCAGCTACTGCAGCCCCAAAAATTGGTGCAACCATGCTGCAATTTTTTAACAGTGTACATTACTATGGTCTATTACAAGATCTTGTTGTATAATATATGATGTGCATCATTTACAGGGGCATACAAAAGATTTCGGATACAGTGTTGTATCCGAAGAACTGTCTATAAGCGATAATTGCTGGAAGTACGCTTTCAGTTAGGTATGCGTTTTTAAGTTTATCTAAATTTTTGCATACTATTTGGTGTGTATAAATGCTATAGATCATATACAGGGCTGCAAAAATAATTCGTAAGCATTACTGTGTATTAGCGTAAATTGCACAAAGGCTCTTAATCGCGCTGTGTATTTTAAAGGCGAACTATATATTTAGTATACTAAGAGATATTTGTACAGTATATATAAAATCATATACAGGGCCATCCAAAAGACTGGCGTCCTATGTATGATAATTTCTGGAAGTGGAATTTCAGTAGCTTTAAGTATGTTTTTCCTGAAATAAATTTTAGCCTAATATGTGATGTGTATAAAAATATTAAGATAATATATAGGGCTGTACAAAATAGTTCAAATATATTTCCGTGTATTGGTAGAAATTGCTGAAGGTGGATTTTGAACTGGGTTATGTGTTTTCTCACTAAACTAAATCGTAGCATACTATATAGAGTACATACAAATCTATAAATTATATACAGAGCTTCACAAAAGAATTAGAGTACTTTTCTGGCTATCGCGGAAATTGTTGAAATCTCGTTTTCAAGTGTGTTATACCTTTTCTAAAATGTTTACTTAGATATTTTAAATTACTTTATTAAACAGCGAAGGTTTGTTAAAGTATTCTTTAAGTGTTGGAAAGGGTTTCATAATCTATGCTTGATGCATGATTTTCCTTTCATGTTTATCAGTTACGAGGATAGGAATATAAGGAAAAAATTTAGAGAATATTTGTATTGCCTGTAGTCTAAAATTAACGAAAAGAACTCTTCTGTAGAAATGAAGCAAAAATTCTTTTATAGTATATAAAACACAAGAAATTTTATTATTAGAAAAGCCAAAACATTTAAAAATATAGCGATATGCTACCAACGATAAGCAAAAAAAATTTTTCACTAATTTCAGATTATTAATATAGATATGGTTCTTTTACACTTTTTACTCTATTGCATCATCTAATACACCAGCGCGAATTATGACGAAAAGGAGGGAGGGAAGCTTTTTTGTTGGTGCAATTTTTTACTACTTTTTAATTATGTGATAACTACATAATATATTTTATAACTACTTTATTTTTCACTGTAGATAATATTCCACTTCTATTTGTATTTAGTAGAGAAAGTTTAGGGCTCCTTCACAGAAAATTTGTCAGAGTGCTCATGAAAAAATATGTCTTTTATTTATGTTATAAAATCTTTATTTACATGCTTTTTTATATTTTTATTTGTTACTTTGTATAATAATATAGTATTTTATTTATTTTCTGTTTGCGTGTAAAATGAACGTATGTTATAGGTCCTGGTAGAACCCCCCCCCCCCTCCCGAAGCGTCTCCCCCTAAAGTCCAACTAATTTTTAAAATATAACTTAAATGCTCAAAGTTTTCAAGCAGTGAACAATTTTTGTATTTTTGTGTGTATATATATTATGTATGCAGTTGCATTTGTAACATTTTTCTTATCTTTTGGGTGTTACCTCCAAGTTATATTTTTCTTACCTCAAACAAATTAGTTTTACAAATCCCTCTACAACATGTTGATATTGTATACCACAAAATTAAATGGCCGAAGCTCAATTTAAATGTTATATTTTTTCTTTCACTTGTCTGGACTTGATGGGAGTCCCACCAGACACATCAAATATGCGATGAACAAGTGTTTAGAGTCGGTAAAAGACATTTGGAACTTTAAAAACATGTGGACATTTTCAGTATGATAATTTTATCCATCATTGAACTGCATCTATTTATTTTTGAGCGTATCTATTTAAAATTCAACATTTGTAGTAAGTAATTAACAAATTACTCTTCAGTATTTCAATAATTTCAAAATAGTGTTACGTTATATCTTTTGACTTAATGTTATACAATACTTTTTTTAAAATACATAGTTTTATAAAAGTGTTGATCAAAATCTGTTGAATTTAAGAAGAATCAGACTGCTTTCTGTAATTTGCTGTGTTGTTATTTTTTAGTAATCTTTATTGAAATTCAAATACTCTGTGTCAACAACCTTTATATTTATAGTTGGTGGTTGTCATCTTGCAGGATGTGGTTGCATTTGGTGGGGAGGGCGGAGGTGGGGAAGGAGGAGAGGGAATAAATGTTGAAAAATAGTTTTATAACGTTTTAAATATATGAATTAAATATTTTTAGTCTTAGCTTTCCTGAATATTTTTTTTAATTTAATTTTATCATACTCAAGCTTTGAAAAATCAAAATGCATTGTGAATGTATATTTTTTTATACATGTTGCATTAAATAACTATGTTTAATCGGAACAAATTGTTAGAAAAAAAATTATTTTTTACTATAAAATAGACTTTATGTGTTTGCACTTTGATTCTTTTAACAGCAAGTGTACTTTGGCTCACCGGAGTATTTTGTGGCAACTATATATTGTTTTCACATTCCAGGGATCCTTTCTAAAAATTCCTGTTAATAATTTCCCAAACTTCCTCTTAATAAACAAGAACATTTTCACATAATTCCATCCAATAAGGTGCAACTCTTAATTTGGGTTATTTATTTTATTTTTGTTAGGATTTCATTTGAAATGTATAAATAGCAAACAAAATAACCCAACCCTTAGGGTAAACAGTTTGGAATTGAGTAACCTATGTTTGGCCTTTTGTTACGAAATTTTATTCAATACATTTTTTTTATTTTTACAAAATAATTCACTTCCTCATTCCTACCCTGTATGAACTTCTGAAATCAATTTCAACTACATTATTACCAATATCCCGGAAGTTTAATGGGAAATAGAGCCAAAAGCTTAAAAGTGTCTTTATAAAAATTGAAGAAAAACTATATACATAATAGGAAAACTATTCTCAAAACGTAAACTACGCCTTTCTGAACAAACAATGTAACTTAAATATGGTCCTATTAATCATTTTAATTTCTTATTTTTAGAAATGTTAAACCAGTTCAAGTTTATAAACAAAATAATATTCAAACAAAGGCCAATATTTTTCATCAAATTAAACAGAGTTTACAAAATTCATTAAATATGTCGAATTTGTGTGGTCTTGGTAATGATAAAATAGGAACTTCCTGATTGAAAACAATACTCTTACGCTATTGACAGACTATAAAATTCTATTACTCGTATATTTAATGGATTTTGGAATTATTTTTCTTATAAAAGGATATGCGGAACTGCAATACGTTTTAACAATCTATGATGTAAGTAAAAAAGAAAAGAAATATTACAAGTTATATTCAATGTGACACTCATACTTACCAATTTCCCTTTATTAAAAAATAACAGAAAATCCTTGGAACAGAAATTCTGTTTAATGAATGAAAACAAATATATTTCTACATAGAAGCACACACATTTAATTAATTAGATACATTTTCATAGCATGTTTCTATTTAAAAGAATGAGGTGGGAAGTATGAATACAAGTAATTCATATAAAAATTCTGAATGGTACAGATTTTTCTGTAGCTCATACAGAAAAAATAATGTAATACTTCCTCACACATTTTTTTTTTTTTTTTTTTTTTTTTTTTTTTTGTGCAAATGGAAAAACTTTGGCAACAAAAATTAGCCAAAATTTCTGTGAGTACCTGAAATTTCTGTATGCACAGAAAAAGATTAACATATACGAACTTTTTCTGTATTTACGGAAAAGGATTCACGTATACGAACTTTTTCTGTATATACAGAAATTTCTGCCAACTTTTGCTGCCAGAAATTTTCAATTTTTTTACAAGATTTTTTTTTTTTTTTTTTTTTTTTTGCAGTGCACTGGTTAAAGCGGAAAAAAATGGCAATGGAGACATCGATAAGGCTTTATTTTCTACCGATACCGATTTCCTTTATAACACTTTCCAATATAGTTAAAAAGTTTTTATGAATTCGGTTTGTCTGTCTGTCCGTGCTCAAACTTGCGTAAATCTAGTCGGATTGCCATGCAATTTATATATGTTCATAAGGTTTACTATGGCATGTTCGGTATTGAAAATGAAGTACGTAGTGTTTACTACATTTACAGAGACACTCAAAAGAATTTCTTTACATTAAGTTCTATCGGTAAATATCGTTTGCGGTGTATTTTAAGAATGATACACTATTTCAAACATATTTAAATTGATATACATCACTGGCGCGCACTACAAGAGACTTACTATAGAATAGTATGTGCATAGCATCGGTCATTTACATGGACACACAAAAGAATTTGGTTAAATTACGGTCTAAGAACAATAATTTCTGGAAGTGCGTTTTAAGTAGTAGTACGTGTTTTTTAAATTAAACTAATATTTTGCTTATTGCTTGGTGTGCATAAATTCTATAGATGATATACAGGGCAGCATAAAATAATCTCGAGTACATTTACGTTTATTAACGAACATTGCTGAATGGGAATTTACAACTGTGTTTACCAACTGAACTGAACTTTAGCATACTACATAAAAAAATCTATACATTCTATACAGGGCTGCAAAAAATATATTTATTTTCCGGACTTTTGATGGTAATTGCTGAAATCGGACTCTCTAATGTGTTTTTCAAATTGTTTACTTAGACATGGGCGGGGCTAGTCGAGCTTAAGCCGAAAGATAGGCCTCCCCACTGGGTTTGACTTTGAACTTGTTTACTTAGACATGGGCGGGGCTAGTTGGCCTTAAGCCGAAAGGTAGCCACCCCCCGCCGCCCGATTTGACCTTGACCTTGTTTACTTAGACATTCATCCCGGGATTGCACTTATACTCTAAAGTGAAAGCTGGGTTCCCGGGTCGGTCATCCTTCGTCATCCCTTGTTTACTTAGATATCATCTTTCACCTTATTAAACTGCGAAGTTTTGTTAAAGTTTCTGGAAATGTGGGAAAGTGTTTCATTATCTATGCTTGAAGCATCATTTTTCGTTCTTGTTTTAACTGAATTAGCGTTATACAGCAGTTAATAATGAGAAAATTGATATTTTACCCCGATGTTCTCATTTAGCTACAATCAATCTTATTTATCTAAGTCAATTTAGTAATTTTGGAAAAAATCCATTAAGACCCTACTGTAATCACGTAAAGAAACGCTCAAGCTAATGTTAAGTCTATGGGAAGGTTCTTGGCAGATTTCTCGCTCGCATTTTAATATTTTTAAATATTTTTTTTTTTTTTGCATAGGATAGCTGAGGTCGATCTCTAACGTTGTTGGTTTTTACTTTTTTGATTTTGGTTACGGTTTTTTTTTAAGTGTAAGTACCCTTATATAAAAAAAACTGGAACCTAAATCGAAAAAGTAAACACTAACAACGTTAGAGATCGACCTCAGCTATCCTATGCAAAAAAAAACATCATTTAAAAATATTAAAATGCGAGAAATCTGCCAAGAACCTTCCCATAGACTTAACATTAGCTTGCGCGTTTTTTCGCATGACTGATGTAAGCTCTTAAAAATCCAAGGTACATAATTTAACGAATTTAAGAATTAGCGATCATTTTTATATGTTTATACAATATACTGTTTAATCTTGTTTTTATTTCTCTCATTCCAAACTTCTCCCACGGCTGCATTCATTAAATAATCGTTATAGTACAGGGGTGATTGTGTTCCGGTATTTTGTACACCACTAAATTCATATAGCAATATTCTTAATAAATCATCCCAGAATTTATCAATTAAAGACGAAAAAGATTGTTATATAAATTTAGTGGTGTATAAAATACCGGAACACAATCACCCCTGGTTTAGTTATGCGATCAATATAGTTATCTATCGATACGCGTCATTTTTGAACTAAAGAGATGGGTAGATACATTTTCCTCTTTCTAAAGATGCTATTATTCTTTTAATATAATTTGGGACATATATACTTACTGCCTGTTCCATTGATTTGTGTTTGAAAATTGTTTAACTGTGTTACTGAAGATCAAAACCACAGGACTTTAACCTCATCAGGCTTCAGGTACACAAATGTGAACCTACACTCTTTAAACTGTTCGTCTGATTTAAGAGGTACATTCTGAATTTTTGTGCGTCTGAATATTAAGAGGCACGTGGTGCCTTTGAAATTAAGAGGTACATAGTGCCTTTGAGAATCAGAGGCACAGCGTAAGTGCCTTTGAAATTAACAGGCACAGTGTGCGGCTGAATTTATATATTCAAGTGCCTCTTATAATGGTGGCACATGCATTTGCCAACATTATAAGAGGCACAGAATGTAATTTAATTATATTTTATATTATATTTATATCTTTACAGTAAATTCTGTCTACTGCAGAAAGATTTTCCAGCATGACATATCCAAAGACATAGATTAAATTTTGTCTAAGGCAGAATAATATCTATAATAGAAAATTTTCTCACTCCCAATTTATTGAAATAAATTTGAAATAAATATTAAAATGTGTGTCCATGTGGCCTAAGTCAGTTCTGTGGTTCAATAAAGAACCTTGTCAACATATCACTTTATTTTATACATAACAAAATACATAAAAAGGCATAAAAGCTTTATTAAAAACAAATAAGACAAACATTAAAAATAATGAGTGTAAAATAATCATAATATTGATCTTGTGATAATGACAACAATTAATTTCAAAAACTAACTCTTATCATAAATATTTCATTACTGGTATCCTAAATGTTAAATTTGTTTGAAACTAACTAATTTGTTTCATCAGTATATATTTTCATTATATTGAATTCTGATTCTAAATAAAATACGATTATAAAAACAATATATATTACTTTTTGTAGGATGTCCATAATTCAACACTGATTAATATAATACAAAAGAAACTGGACTTTAATAGCTATAACTATTAATTAAAGAATTATATTTCTCAAGGGATTGATACATTTACCCGGTATATACATATGTTTGTAACATAAAACATTCCTTTTAGCGTGTCAATTTTCTTATGGCTTTGACAAAATGCATAACAATAACTTTTAGGTGATATGTTGGTGATGTTAAATACATTTAGAAAATTAACTATCATGGCTGTTTCCAAGTCATACGCTGAAGATTTATAAATTTAGAGATATGTTCCAATGTTTTACGATGGACTACGTTTTCGGAAAGCTGTAATAGTAGATTTTGATTGTACTATACAAAGATTTTAAGAAAAGCTTTTAAATAATGAGAAAATTCACATTTAACTGCTACGGGATATACGCCTTCAGAAAACATATTCCTCTTTTACAGGTTTGGCAAACCCGCTTGCCAATAGGCCATTTTTCATTACCAGTTCCGTATTTTGCACACGGTAACATCTGTATTTTGTTATCGCTATGCCAGAAAAGTTATCTTCACCTTATTTATTCACAGAATTCTCTGATAAAATAAGGTACTGGGGATTTTGTCAGATTTCGTTGGCAGTTAAGGGGTTAAGCACATATTCCTCTCAAAAATGTTTGAAATTCCACCGTATTCCGTAGAAGTAATGAATGCGTCAAAACATTTCTAATATTAACTATGAAATTAACTATGAAAAACTGCTAATGCTAACTGTTATTATTAAAAACATTGCAGTTTTAATATTCAATTATTTCACACAATAAGTGCACGAATTTTATACTGTTGTCCATATAATTTCACCCTCATATACTTCGTGAAATCTACGTTTCATAAAATACTTATCCCTAGCAATTTATGTCCATTCTGACTGTTTGCTTATTTTCAGAAAAGCAAAAAGCGGTTCGAGTTTTAACCAGGATTTCGTACTTCAAGTGAAAGTTTTTTATGTCATAATTCATGATGTAAGCTGATTTTCGAGACACGAAAAACTGATCATCAAATAGCAATAGACTTTAATAAAATGTGTGTCATACTTTATAAGAAATTTTTCGTTTTTTAGCATCTCAATTAGTATAGCTAATTTTTTTTTTCATGTATGAATATAAACGACTGTATCAAAAGTTTGGACGTTCAGTTTGGAACTTTGAAATGAGGTGGGCTTTGAGACCTATAGCTACAAGGCTGTCGTCTCGAATGATCCATATACATTTATTTATTATTCACAGAAACATATACATGAATTCTACAATTACATACATCTTGACGAGATAGTACAAGGAAACATGACACACAAGAGCCACAACCAGGGGGTTCCACACAATGTGTGTGTGCAATGGAACCAGTGGGAATTGAACCCACAACCTCCTACACTCGCAAGCGATTAGCGGCGTGGTGCCTTAACCACTCGGCCACGGAGGCCCCTGGACGTTCAGTGTTGGAAGCAATGTATGTGTGTGTCATTCGCAGCGACCTGCTATCATTGCACTAGCAGAAACGTTTTCTCAATTCAATCATTATGCAGTGTTCACGTTTGAGCTCGTTAGCAATTTATGGGATTAAATTTGTTTAGCTCTTATTGGTTGGACGGTTGCCGCACGATATCTTCTAGACGCTATGATCACACTATAGTGTCTAGAAGATAAAGTGTGGATAGAGTTGCAAAATTCCTGTTTATTCCCTTGTTTATTTCCAATAGACCCGGTTTATTCCCAGGTTCATTCACAAAAGACCAGGTTTATTTCCAAAAAAACAAGTTTATTCCCAAAAAACCCGGTTTTTTCCTCGGTTTAAACCGTGTTTTATCTAGCCTTTGCAACTCTAAGTGTGGATATCGGTCAACCAAAAATTGCTAGAATATTGTATCCCATAAATGTTGAACGATGCTGAAGGATAAATGTCGATCGCAGCGACATCTTGTAGTTCAAACGTAAACATTGTATAAGGATTCAATTAAGAAAGCTTTTCGGCCAGTGAAAAGCTAGCAGATGTTGCTGCGAGCGACATTTGTCAATTAGCATCGTTCAACTTTTATGGGATTGAATTTTTTAGCACTTTTTAAAGCATAACTGGAATAGCCGGCTGCCCGCGACCTACGTTACACACGGCCGGTGCATGACGTTTAAAACGTCACATAGAGAGGATCATTTTTACAGGATGATTGGTGCAAAGCGGCGCGCCCACTGTTTTGCACCAATCGCTTTGTAAAAATGATCCACTTCATATGACGTTTTAACGAGGCTAACGAAAAAGAAAGGCTACCGCGGTGCTTTCCGCGTATCTCTTTTTACAGACCGCGGGAGTCACGTGATGCTCGAATGCACCAATGCAGGTTTACGGAAAGAGCATCACGTCACTCTAGCGGTCTGTGAAAAAAGATAAGTGGAATGTACCGCGGTAGCCTGTCTTTTTCGATAGCCTCGACTTTTAAACGTCATACACCGGCCGTGTATAACGTAGGTCGCGGGCAGTCGGCTATTCCAGTTATGCTTTAAAAAGTGCTAAAAAATTCAATCCCATAAAAGTTGAACGATGCTGATTGACAAATGTCGCTCGCAGCAACATCTGCTAGCTTTTCACTGGCCGAAAATCTTTCTTAATTGAATCCTTATACAATGTTTACGTTTGAACTACAAGATATCGCTGCGATCGACATTTATCCTTCAGCATCGTTCAACATTTATGGGATACAATATTCTAGCAATTTTTGGTTGACCGATATCCACACTTAAGAGTTGCAAAGGCTAGATAAAACACGGTTTAAACCGAGGAATAAACCGGGTTTTTTGGGAATAAACTTGTTTTTTTGGAAATAAACCTGGTCTTGTGTGAATGAACCTGGGAATAAACCGGGTCTATTGGAAATAAACCTGGGAATAAACAGGAATTTTGCAACTCTATCCACACTATATCTTCTAGACACTATAGTGTGATCATAGCGTCTAGAAGATATGGTGCGGCAACCGTCCAACCAATAAGAGCTAAACAAATTTAATGTATTCACCACACTTATGTCTTCTAGACGCTGTAGTGTGAACATGTGCTGTGTGCGTAAGTTCCCACTCTCTTATGCAAGCATCTTAGTCTAAAATTTTCCTGGGGTCCTAAACATACACTGTAAAAAAATCTTCAGATTTTGCCGCATAGTCACTCCACCACTTTTATAGAATATCTCTATTTTGACCAATGAAAATGCTCCATAATATAGTGAAGTAACCGTTTTCTCTAAAAGTGAGGGAATGTGTCAGCAGGAAAGCTGAAAATTTCTAACAGTGTAGAAAGGCGGAACGAATATCAACGAAACAGAAAAATTACGCGATTTTGACTCAAACATAGTAACTTGCGAGGCTAAAAGATAAGCTGCCGTACTACGTTTCTCGTTCGCCTCCATTCAGACCGCCAGAGTCATGTGATTCTCTTTTCCTGCACCTGCGTTACAGCGCCTAGAATATATAGTGTGGAAACCGGCTATCCTAGTAACGTTTTAAAAAGTGCTAAAAAATTGTACCTGATAAATGTGCAACGATTCTGTACGATAATAGGGCGATCGTAGCGACATTTGCTAGCTCTTTTCAATGTAAACATTGTATTGCAAAAATTTACTAAATATATGTATTTTGAACAGTTATAAGTTGATAATTAAGCAATGACATTAAATAAGTTGCAGAATATCTTTTAAGAGGATAACTATATCATCACTACTAAATCGCTCCGGTATTAAACGAAACAAAAAAAAGAAAATTTTTATTCAAAGCAATTTCTTAACTCACATACACAAATGCATTAGTTGTACGTATACACACATATATGAATCAGCTGCACTATGCATACATGATACTGCAAATTGATTATTATTACTATTACTTGTAATTTATCAAATAAATGCATTGAATATATTTGAAAAGCTGCATTGAAAAGAGCTAGCAGATGCCGCTGCGATCGACCTCTTATCGTTCAGCATCGTTGTACATTTATGGGATTCATTTTCTTTATTTAGTATTATTTTGTAGCCGTTTTGCACAGGCGCTGTATTTGCTCCAGGCGCTGTAACAAAAGTACAATAATTCAATGTTGTATTTTACTCCTGTTACTGCATTATGCGTCACTTTTAATATTGAAAATGAAATCATGGTATGGCAGGAAACGAGAAAGATTTTTCGCCATTTTCGAAATAACATTAACCAATCAGAAGCACGCTTTTTTGATAGATTTCCGGGAACAGATGTGTTACACTCACGCTAAAATGTAAACAAAAGATTGGCGACTGTTGGTTGGCGCGATTTCCAAGACTGTGCCAAGCTACTATTTTCCGTTGCGATTTTGGAAACATAAAAAACAGAACATTTATAAATAATGTATTCGAAAACACAGAAAATCGTATTTCTACACAACAATTAAAATAAACCAAAAATACATTTTTTACAACATAAATTTAATGGAAAATGTTATTTACGTCATTTCAATCTTTTAAAGTGCACTACTATATTACAGTAATCCTTCGCTGATGCTAATTTTAATTTCACACAAACTTTTAGTTAAAATCATTACGTCATTTCAATCTTTTAAAGTGCCCTCATATATCAGTGTAAACATTCGATTATTTAGTTTCTAATTTCATGACGAACACAACATTTATAAATAATGACGTATTAGTAAAACCAGAAAGTAAATATCAAAATAAACGAAAAATAATTTTTTTTAACATAAATATAATAGAAAATACATTTCCTACGTCATTTTTCTAAAGTGGACTGCTACAATCAGAATAATCATTCGATAACTGATTTTGTAATTTCGCACAACCCTTTAGATAAAATTACGTCATTTCAATCTTTTAAAGAGCACTACTATATCAGGGTAACCATTCGGTAATTCAAATTCTAATTTAACACAAACTATTAGATAAAATCATCGCGTTATTTCAGTTTTGAAGTGCTGAACTAGCCTTTCTGCTTCCTCATAAAAACTTACCTGGTACTCTCGAAAAATGGTATCCATAGCCACGGACATTTTCCAACTTCTACCAGCAACTACAAACGTCAAAACAATTTTGATAAACAAAATAGAATGATAAATTCAATTCTGCCACTGTAATAACCGCCACTGTAACCGCCAATACGTAATAATTCACATGACAATTAAAAACCAATCATTAACTCAACAGTTAGGCAAATTTATTTCCCTTCCATATATAGTTCTATAATACGCAACTCTGCAACCAATAACGTGCAATAGAACGTTCTTCTACAACCAATCACGTTTTCTCTACTTTTCATCATCAATGACGTAATACAGACATGCGCAAACATTTCCCTTAACATCCACGCAAATACAGATTACAATAACAAATTTCAACACCAGTAACTAAATACAAGCTTAATAGCCGGGTTGCCATAAAAGAAAAGATGAAAAATCATGCGTCAAGCATAGATTATGTAGCACTTTCCAACGCTTCCAAAATAATTTTACAAAACATACCGTTTAATAAGCTAAAAGATAACATCTAAGTAAACAATTTGGAAAACGCATAACATATTTAAAAACATAATTTCAGGAATTTCCAACAGATACAATATTCGGAAAAATATCCGAATACTTTTATTCAGCCCTGTATATGATCTATAGATTTGTATATGCTAGGATGCTAAATTTTAGTTTAGTTAGGAAACGCGTAGCACAGTTTAAAATTATCTTTCTGGAGTTTCTGTCAATAAACGGAAATGTGTTCACGAACTTTTGTGCTGCCCTGTATAGGATCTACAGAATTTATACACACCACGTAATAGACAAAAAGAGAGTTAAAATTAAAATCGCGTTTAGTAACTTAAAACGCACTTCCAGGAATTAGTGTTAACAGACAGTAGAGAATTCTTTTGTGTGTCCCTGTAAATGAACGATGACTGCTATACACACACTATTCTGTAGTAAGTCTCTTGTAATGCACCTTAGATATATATATATATATATATAAATTTCAATGCGTTTAAAATAGTGAAACATTATTTAAATAAACCGCAGACGATTTTTCTCCATAGACGTCATGTAACGGAATTCTTTTGACTGTCCCTGTAAAGTAACTAAGTGCTATGCACACCCTATTCCATATTAAGCTTCTTCTAATGCACCTTAGTGATATATATAAATTTCAATGCGTTTAAAATAGTGAAACATTATTTAAATAAACCGCAAATGATTTTTCCCCATAGACCGCAATGTAACGGAATTCTTTTGAGTGTCCCTGTAATAAAACTAAGTGCTACACACTTCCGTTGAAATAGGGAACATGCTATAGATAACGACAATAACATATAAAAATTGCAGAGCAATCCGAGCATATTTACGGGAGTTAGAGCACGGACAGACGGCCAGACAAACCGAAGTCATAAGTACTTTTCAACTAGGTTGGAAAGTGCTAAAAAGTCCCCAAAGTTTGGCGACTTTTTTCTTTTTTTTAACCGATTTTTTTTTTTTTTTTTTTTTTTTTTTTTTTTTTTTTTTTTTTAGCGTGAGTGTAAAGCATCTAAGCCGATTTCCGAAAAGAGAAAATTCTGCAAAATTTCCTGCTTTTTATTGGTCAGTCGTTTTAAAAATAGCGAAAAATCAATCTGGATTCGAAAGATGGACTCGCCCTGGCTGACGGCGCGTTTAGTGGACTCAAAAGTTACCGGTTTCGCCGGTTACTCGCAGCTCGATTCTGAGTAGGTACGATACCAAAGCGCCGGCAACGAGGTTAACAAAAAAGAAAGGCTACCGCAGTGCTTTGCGCGTATCTTTTTTTACAGACCGCCGGAATCACGTGATGCTCGAATGCACCAATGCAGGTGTACGAAAAGAGCATCACGTCACTCTACCGGTCAGTAAAAAAGATAAGTGGAATGCACGGCGGAGGCCTGTCTTTTTCGTTAGCCTCGGGCCGGCAAAATGCGACGTCAATAAAAACACCCTTTCGTATCGTATCCTGTTCTTGCATCTAGCGAAAAGTGATGGAAGCCTAATTTCGTTTTGCACCTTTCCAGATTCGAACTGCAAGTAACTGGGGGAGATTGATCAGTGCAGTTAGCTTCATTGGATGCGCTCCTTGTCTGCAAGAGTGACATTTTTAGTTACAACTTAAAGAAGCAAAGCAACTGTCTGAAATAGAGTTGCAAAGGCTAGATAAAACACTGTTTAAACCGGGGTTTTTTTGGAATAAACTTGTTTTTATGGAAATAAACCAGGTCTTTTGGGAATAAACCAGGTCTATTGGAAATAAACCTGGGAATACACAGGAATTTTGCAACTCTAGTCCGAAATCTGAAGTATTAGAGTTTTGTCAATTTTTGTATAAAATGTGAAGCACCGACATACATTATTTTGAGACAAGCCATTTTTGCCGATACAAACGTAACAGAAAAATTGTTTTAATTAGAGTTGTGTCAGTTCAGCCAATCAAGATAACGATAAAGGCTTTGTTACATATTGAATTGTGTCACTGTTTAAAATTGAATTCATTATACAGGATTATTCAAAATGAATCATCCGATTTCAAAATTCCATATTTTCAAAAATAAACGACACAGAATGGTAAGTAATACATGAATACAAAGGAAAAATATGGAAATTTTATCTCGTTAACAATGTGTTCTCGTGTGTTCTTCTTGAAGCTATTTCACGAAAGCTATTTTAGAAGTTTTTCAGCAGCATAAGTGATAATGGCGTCCGCGGAGCAGAAAACTTTGTGTGCTGTCGTTTGAGCGATATGGATCTGTAATCACCGTTCAGTGCGAATTTCGTAAAATGTAAATTAATCCACCTACGGCCAAGAGTATCTGAAGCTGGTATCATTAGTTTGAGAGCGGTGGATGTCTTTGTAAATGGAAAAGCGAAGAGCGACCAGGCATATCTACGGAAAATGTAAGAATGAGACTTTTCTATGGAGCCTAAAATAATAGACTATTTGCGCCAGTCTAGATCTGGACATTCCTACATGACGATTTCCAACGTGTTTAACAGGTATTTACATACCGTCTTGACGTTATACGTGTAACTAAAGGAAGTCATGTCAAACACTTATAAAAAATAAACTTCAGTGTTTTCCTTTGTAGTCATGTATTACTTATCATTCCGTGTCGTTTATTTATGAAAATATAGCATTTTGAAATCTGATAATTCATTTTGAATAACCCTGTATATTGAGTCATTTTTGATAGAATATATAGTTTTCCTTTAATTTCGGGCAGAGTGATTTTAAACACACCAACGTATATGTGAAATATGAGGCGGTTACTAAAGGTTGATGCAAAATGTGTAAATAACTCCATGTTATTCATTCTAGTACTTGCACTCGAATGAATGTCTAATGAATAAATGTGGTTACATAAAGAGTTCATTTCTGATATCTTTTTTTCATGTTTTGAAATTTGTGTTTTTACACCGAAAGGAAATATTTTGAATTCGCTTAAATAAAATATTTCTTTAGCAAAATGCTTATTATATATTTCTATTTTGACTCCAGTGGCTTACTGGTCATCGCGTCGCGCTGCAACGCTACAGGTCCAGATTTTGGCTCCGCAACTGGGCAAAGTTCACTCAACACTTTATCCCTTCTGTGTCAATAAAGTGAATACCAAGCTTTCTTGGGAGCTAAGCACCGGGGGATCATGTGTTAGGTTGACGACCTGACTGGGACATTGCCCTGTAGCACCCCAGGGTTCATAGTCAAGAAACAGTTTGACACTATATAGGCCATGATCCCCTAGGACAAGGATGACGAACTTTTTCAGATCCGCTCCAATTCTTATCAAAGAATATTTTATGTGACCATGGCGTGCCAACAACCAAACACAATTTAGTAAATTAAAAAATAATGTATAAAACTTACTTGAAATTTTGTTTTTAGAATTAAAAATGTATATTTTAGGAAGTAATTAAAAGAAAATTGGGATTTCTGTTTATGCCTCTTAGATGCCAAATACTTCCTATCGAGTTCATACTCCGTTATTTTTAAGAATAATGCAAGCTGAATTAGAGTCATCTGACAAGAGATTGCTACTTCATATTTTCAGAATATTCATTTGTGAAATTAATGACTCACAAGAAAAACTGTCAAAATGGCAAGCGCCATTTTTTTAAAAGTCTGTTAGTGTCTAAAACTGAAATTCCAAAAATTGTCATAATTTATATATGTTTATCGTTCCTTTCAGATAGTCTCCAAATCCTCTCAATTTGAAAAACATAATGACAAAAATCTGTTTAAATAGTAATGACTTACTTGTGATTCCGTCTTAGCAGGTTTACCACCCTAAATGAAAACAATCATACAGTAAAACCTGTGAAAGCGCTGGGAGAATGAAATTTTTACATTTAGAATAAAATTCCGTTATAAACAGGTTCGTTTTCTTCATTGTTGGCTTATTGAACAAAGAATTGCTTTGAACAGAATCGCTATGAAACATTCCGTTTTAGACAGGCTCTCGTCTAGGCAGGAAGATTTGTAAGGTATGTATTTCGAAGGGACTAAAATTTCCTTTATAGACAGGTTCTGCCGTCACATATGTCTTAAGTTAGAACTCGATGCAGACTAACAAATAGTATGGTAACGAAAAGGAAATTTAAAAGCATGTGCATTGTGAAAATTCGGAATTTTTGCCGTCCCGCGCAGCGATTATGTGGAACAGACCTTGGATCCACTGAAAATAGGGGAGTCCCGCGTAAATCTGAACACCTGGTTGTCTCACCAACTTAGTAATACGTAAAAATAATTTGACAGGAATACGGGTTTCATGTAAGATATTTATTAACAAGTTTAAAAGATTAAGAGTAATAACATGTCTAGAAACGTCCTGTATACAATGTAATTGTATTTAATGTAAAATACGATTTTTTATATTCTTTTCGATGAATACTGGAACTCGCGCACAGACAGCCAATCTCATGGTTACTGCATCCCGAACTCCAAACTTTATTTCAACTGGACCCTATAAAAAAGAATTTTAAACGAAAGTCATTTAGAAGCAAAATCGCACAGATAAGTTGTAGTTTTCCAACTGAATGCAAAAGTTTCCAGGCCAGGATTAGAACCAGGGACCTCTTGGCTTAACCCTTTAGTGGGCGTTGTCCACAAAATAGGACACCTAATTTTAATTCCAAAACTGACAAACGGCACCAAGAATATTTAATTAAAATTTTCCTTTTATGAAGTACGGGGCAATAAGCAAGTTTTTATTTTCTAATGAATTCGTTTTTAAATTCTGGTGTCAGTCCATCAGTTCACAAACAGACTTACTCCGCGCCGGAAAAGGTTAAAGGGTTACATACGTTTTAAGCTTTCAAAAAACCTTTTTTTTTGGTCGGAAATAGAATTTTTATAGTGTGTAAAATTATGTGCAAAAAGATATAAAGTGATATATCAAGAAAGATATGAGAAAAAATGTGAGCGCAAGTACGATTGATAAAACCGACCTTGCCGACAATATGAACCCCTTAAGCACCCTATTCAATTTACTGATAGTATGCTGAATACCAGATTATTAAATTTCGTCAAAAGTAGTTTATGTCAATATTTTTAATTACATGTGGATTATTTAATTACATAAAATGTAAGGAGATTAGTTGAAGGTTTATTTATATTATACAACCAGAAATAGGTTTCGAAGTTTAATTCTTCATCGCTTGATTCAAAGATATCATCAGTATCGTCTATGTCATCATCAAAATTAGGAACATAATTACTGTCAATATGACATTCTATAAAATCAGTATCGATCAGAGTTACAAGCAAATGCAAAAGTGAAACACTAATTTACTAATGACAACTGAACAGAATGACCAACGTATAAACAAATGAACGATGAAGAAAGAAATAAACAAAGCATTGGGAAAACAAATAACTTTTTTTGGACACGTAACATCAACTATTGTGTACAAATTCAATCATTGCTGTAAAGCTTGTACAAATCCAATCACAACAGCAATTAAATACAAAAAGATGCTTAGAACATTGTAGTCTTGATTTAAAATGAGGACGTACGCACATACGTCCTGGTATTTCAAATAGAAGAGTTCATGACGTACGCAGTTACGTCGGGGTGCTTAAGGGGTTAAGGCACAGGAGGGGATGCGCAGTATGGAGCAGGAATAGCAAATGAAGTATAAGTTGATTAAAATCAGTAGAGGTATTTCGGGTATTATGGAATAGTCCGGTAATATGGAATGCTGTTTCTGTTTGCTAAAGTGCTGCCACCAATCGGTAATATAATATCATGAACTACTCAAGAACGTTTCCAGAATGTTCCCCCCCCCCCTCCAGAAAGCTCAGTTCGTCGGTAGGCGTCAGGGCACGTTGTGTGAATAAATAAATATTTTTCATCTTTGGAAAGTTTCAGGAGATAATTTTTCAACCTTTTTTATTCATTATTAGAAGTAATATTTTTACATTGAAATTAAGTATAATGTACACCGAACTACTAACAGTTTATTATGTAATACTCATTTTTTAGCTCGCGATTCACACCAATAAATATAGGAATATTTTTCCCCCAAACAAATGGTGTCGGGTTATATGGAATAACAATATCTCAGAATACTCCATGATTAAGACGGCGCAAAGACAGATCCTTATATTTGTGATTTGTGCAAATCTGAAATATGAACTGAAGTATATTGGCCGACTACCTAAACACTATATTTGGATTATGCTCTCTTGATACCATTAGATCTGTTTTTTGCTAAATTTTGTTCGTTTTCTTCCTTTTTAACCCCCTGTTCCATATTACATTTCCCGACTATCTCATAATACCCTCCAAAAAAGTTTCATTATTATGATTTGTTTGCATGGGATGAAATTTCGTAAAATGATTTTGCCAATAAATAACTAATCACACATAGTTTAAGTTTGTGATTGTATTCGATTTTCGGGTTTTAAACACTACAGTGCTGTGATATTGCCTCAAATGCAAATGGTATTCCATAATACCCAAAGTTCCTCGATTTTTTTCTTATAAAACTTTAAACGCGATTTTCTGGAAACTACATTTTTTAACATGGCCAGCATGTTAACTTAAACAATTTAACATTTTTGGATAAAATTTGCGTTTATCAACGCATACTTAAATTGTCTAAAGGACCATAGAGCCATTTTTTGAAAAAAAAATTATATATTTTTTTTCCAACAAGTTTAAAAACGTAAATTTTAGACAAAAAATGAAACTTTCTCAAAATACAACTTTTTTCAAAAATTCAAAAATATTGAGGCGATGGCCCTTAGCTACAACCATATTTTACAAGAAACAGATTAATATTTTTTTGCTTCTAGAGGAGGTTAGGACGATGCCCATCGAGCCCGGATATTTTGGTACAGCAGTGGTGTAGTCCTGGGAAAAAAAGTAGGGGGACGCTCATAGTTCCGAACATAGGATCTGTGCCACCGATAGAAAACTTTATAGTGAATGTTACCTTTCATTTTGAACTGCAGAGAAAATTAAATTTAAAAAGTAAACAGTTTAATTTAATTTAAAATGTTTTTACTTTTAATGTTTTAAATAGCCTGTCCCTAATTAAAAAGATCAGAACTTTATTTCGTGTGTGAAAATATCGGTCCATTCAGATCTCTCGATTGAAGCTATACAATTAAGTTATATCATTTTCGGTAGTGATAATAACGCAAAGAAACTCAAAAACATACATAAATTTTGTCAATTCAAACAAAGTTACAGAAGTTAGAGGGAGAACAGACAAATAGACGGACATGGCAGACGATCCGAAATGATAAACACATTTAAACTTTGTTTAAAAGTATTGAGCGCTTTATTTCTTAAAACTTAATTGATTAACGTGCTTATTCCTTTAAGAAATTAATAAGTTTGGAAAGTCTGCGTCCACCCGCGTCCCTACCGTCCCCTTTGAAAATAAAAAGTGGGGGGTAGCTTGAGATAAAATAAAAGTGAGGGGACGCCGTCCCCCCGCGACTACACCACTGTGGTACAGGTCAACGCGGCTGCGTGTTTCTGACGTAATATGTGGCCAAAGGATCAGGGTCCATAACAATTCAATAGATTTATGCGATTTATTATGTTGAGCTGTTTTAAATAAAAGACTAGAGGCCATAAGGTTAGCTGGGTGAAATGCGTTCGAAAGATTCGTCCAGGATAGCTCAGTTGGCAGAGCATTGGCAGCTTAAGCCTAAGGAGCCCAGGTTCAAATCTTGGCCTGGACACTTTTTCATTCAGTTGGAAATTTACAACTCATGATTTATTTACCAATTAAAATAATTGTCTTAAATGAATCAAGTGTAGATTTTGTTAGCTTTTGGAAGTGATTGTCACATTTGTTAACGAATAAATGCATCTAAATTTGAGCTCAAACTAAGTTATTGTGGAAGTACTATGGTAAATAGTTCTATCAAAATTTTACTTACTGCAGGGAAACCCTCTGGTGCTTCGAAGTATCGATTAAATGCATAAACTTTCTCTTGAATTAAGGGACAGCTTGGTACAATACTTCCGTCACAAGGGTCACTTCCTGTATCTGGAAGAGCTAATTCGATATCATTTTTTATTGCTGTAGTTACGATCTCTGGACGATTTGACGATATACCTAAACAGAAATGATAAATGGAAAATTATTAAAACTGCTCAATTGAATGCTTTATATCAGTGGGTACTTTCTTTTTATCCCTTTCAGGCAGGGTTCGTAAATATATTTTCGAAAATATCTGAAATCAGATTTTTTGATAGAAATCAGATATTTTCAAAATTGTCCACTTACTGCTCATAAATATTGTCAAACATATTAATTAGAAACTAAAACACATTGCACTTAACTAAGAAACTTAAAACAATATTCTGAATGTCTTTTTTCTTTACCACTTTTACAAAATTTAAGATCAACTAATTGAAGAATTTATACACTCATCAAAATTAAAGTAATAGGATTCAGTATTAAGTTTTTTTTTAAATGAAACAAAATTTTAAATACAAAATAGGACTTTAATTATTATTGAAAAGTTTAAACAAATGTAAGCTTGTCTGCTGTTTTATTGACTAACCTGTTGTGAAGTTAAAACTGAACTGAACCAGGAAATATTTAAAATGAGGGTGTAAAATATTGATTATATAAATTTCAGTTTATCGTTCAACGGCTGTTTCGAGTTAATGCCCCACATGATTATTGGTTCTATATTTAAAAATCAGCTTCAAGCGTAAAGTTTGGAAAATATTTGTTTTCTTTAGCTACACGTCACTGTCAGAGACGAAAGTTTTGTCTGCACAGAACGACACCAGTCAATAATTCATTTTACATTAATTTACATACAAAATTCATTTACATTTATTTCAACTGAAAATATCCAAAATATCATGCACAGCGATATTTTGGAAATAAATATCAAATATGAAGATATCAAACATCTAGATATTTTGAAAATAAATCTGATATATCATGATATTTATCACGATATATATCACCGAATTCTGCTTTCAAGAGCAAGTGACTTTCTCCAAAGACTTAATCACACCGGGATTTTCGAAAAAATTTATTTTAAGGAAATGCAGAGAAAAATCCTAGAATAAGCGAGACACCCGATTTGTCGAATTTTTTTTTTTTTTTTTTTTTTTTTTTTTTTTTTTACGCGCGCCAACCGAAAAATCGGCAACCTCCAAATTTTACTCAATCAGAACGCATGCTTTTGGCAGCCAAGGAGATACTTATAGACCGGGAGGTGGCAGCACTGACAATCACCTCATCGAGTTCACAGCTGAATTTCCAGAATTAGTTAAAACTCGATTCGCATATTAAAACGCAATCGGTCTGTCAAGTCATATCTTGGTGGAAAACACGTGAAAACCCGATTTTAGCGGTTGACTCGTAGGTTTACCATTGTGTTTTCCTGCACCCAGTTCTCCATGTTTTCATACGTTTGGGTGCAGGAAAACACAATAGTAAACCTACGAGTCAACCGCTAAAATCGGGTTTGCACGTGTTTTCCACCAAGATATGACTTGACAGACCGATTGCGTTTTAATATGCGAATCGAGTTTTAACTAATTCTGGAAATTCAGCCGTGAACTCGATGAGGTGATTGTCTGTGCTGCCGCCTCCCGGTCTATTATACACTTCTTACGGCAAGCTTTTTCAGAACGTAAACATCGATTTTATGTCGTTATACGATTATTTACAAAGTTTTAGCAAGTTTTTCTTCACGATTTTATTTTATTTTTACAAACTTTTAACAATATTTTCCTCCGTATTTTTCTATTTTTACAAACTTTTAGCAATATTGCCTCCGAATATTTCGATTTTTACAAACATTTAGCAATTTTTTTCCTCCGGATTTTTCTATTTTTATAAATTTTTAGCTATTTTTTCTTCCTTGCTTTTAAACTTTGTAAAATGTCACAAAACGGAATAAAATCAATGTTTACTTCATGAAAAAAATTCTCATAGGAACTGTGTAAGTAGTGAGTTCTCTGCCACAAGGCACACAGGTTATGATTAGGGAGAATCTCGATATTTCTGACTGTTCGTTAACTCTTATTTTCATGCAAACTATTCACTGTTTCATACACACAAGCTATTTGTTCAATGTTTACACTATTTAATCTATACATTTACATACAGAATCCAATATTTACAGACAGAAGTAATTTATCCAATGTATAAATCAAAAGCAATTTTTTAACACATACATACTTTATCCGTTTAGTTTTCATAGCTGTTTCGATCAATTGGCAACAAACGTAACTTTGATGAACCCTTAACTGTTGTGGCACAAACCGTTGCATAGCTATTATGAGCGGTCTCTGAGACCGCCTGATCGAAAAATAAATAAAAAGCTCGATTAACCAATAGGATACTGTTTCTGCACTAAACATTTTGAACAGGAATATTGTAATTAAAATTCATCTATTTCAGAAGTCTCTAGCGATAGTACTAGGGCTTTAAATGGAAGAAAATTTCACTAGTATCTTTAAACTGAAAATTACAAGTTGAACTATGAAAATGGAAAAAAAGCAGCGGTCTGCGAGACAGCTAATCGCACTTAAGGGTTAAAAAGCGCGAATGCCCCTACAAAAAAGTAGACATTGTTGATTCCCAACTGGTAAGCCGCGAATCGATGCTATGTCTTTTAATCAAAATAAGGCAATAAGGAGCACCCACGAGGTCACCCAATAGACATCCAACGAAAGGCAACGAGAGAAACAGAACCTTCAGATTTTAAATTTGTAATCACTTATAGGGAGGTTTTATATCAAACTTTTAGTCTATTAAAAATTTGCTTAACCACTTAACAGTTTTGCCCGAACGCCGCTCGGGCAAGAAGAATTTCCTTTCTTCGTTACTAAAAGCTTTAGGATACCACTAATTTTTAACTGCAATCTTCGATATATTAATTGGTAGACATTTTTCGATTATGTAAGGCAAATTTTTCAGCACGTTAAAAGTGGTGTTTTGTCCTTATTTTTTGTTTATTGTGTCAAAACACGAAACTCTTAAGGGGGTTAAAATATGTAGATTTCTTTGGCGCACGAAAACTTTTTTTAATATAAACGCGAGTAAAAATTTTGATCTTAAGCAAAATCTGCGAATAAAAACTTGTTTCCTCAACTCTTTGCTCCTTGTGTTTCCTATGCTCAACGTTCGAGATATGCTCAGAGATGCTTCTTTGCAACGCTTGGAAGATGCCATTATCAGATTAACGTTTATGTTTTTGGTACCGTAAATCGGGTTTTACTTTAACTCGCAGCAATGAAAGGTCTTTAAGTCTATAGTGTTGTGCTGAGAGTACTGACGTGAATCACCGAGTACTATTGAATTATGTCATTCTCAACACAGTAGAACAAGGACATATTTAAAATTGTTTTTGCAGTGGATCCAAGTAACCATCAGTTTATGGTACATATAAAATTAATAAGACTTACCAAAAAACTATATTTTGATGCACACCCTATTTTATATCAATTTTTTCACGCATTAGACTTTATACTTAAATCTTTCATTTTATCCATTAAAAATAAATGCAATTTTATTTTAAAAGATGCAATTAGAATAGACTTAATCCATTACACGTTAACATGATTGTACATATGAAAGACAATCGGAATTGCCTTGAAATACATTCATGTTAAAAGATTGCTTTTCATGAAATTATAATTTATTGTTAATATAATTTCATTACTTTGAAATCAAGTTCTGTCCAACTCTGATGAGAGCTTACTTTGGACTAATAAGGTCAAATTGTACGACATTTCGGTTAAAAGAAGCTTTTTTATTAACCAAATATTGAGTGGTTTTAAGTTTAATTTTTACCAATAGCCAATTCCTAAACTAATATTTAGGTGTACAGTTTCAATTTCAAAAAATTACTTTTTACCGTTTCAGTTATTAAGAGCATGGAGAAAATGTTTCTAAATTTAACTTATAAAACATAGGGATCTTGTAAAAATTTTAATTTCGTAACTAAAAAAAAAAAATAACTATGTAAATGGATTTTCATTGGATAAACATTTGAAACATTTACAGTTGGAACTATCCTTTAAAAAAAGAACAGCTTAAGAATTAACTTATGATCTATAACGAAAGAAAATATTAGTACAATTTCTCATGCGTATTTGCATTTCCTTTAGTGCAAATAATTTTTTGATGCACATTACTCGGTAAAAAATATATGTTAAATAATGTAAATTAGTAACAATCAAAGACAGAAATTACCAGCAAGAAAGTTAACCGAAATTCATAGTATTATACGACACCAGTTTATTTCATTAACGATAAAACTAGGCTGCGCCACCAGACGCCTGGGGGGCGCCCGGCGCGTCTACGTCCACCGAACCCAAGTCATGAAGGACTTTTAGCACGCACCGGATTTATCTCTCCGTATGCGCTTCGAGCGGCTGGAGGACCGCCATCTACAGATCCTCCAGCCCTTAGACCCATGTGTCCACGACGTAGGTCGCTGCTATACGTGGCGGAGCCCATTATCAGTGAGAACCACCACGAGACACTTGGGGACTGGCCGGCGTCCCCCAAGAGCTGGACACACAGAAGGGAGCCAGGCCCTAAGCCGGGTTTTTCCGACCCGTACTTGCTTCACCATAACTGGAGGGATGTGGAAACCTACGAAGGTAGTCACAATTCACTCTCGTAATGGACCTTCATTAACGATAATAAAGATTTATCAAGTCCAAAAGTACGTACACTTCTTAGAATGCACGAGGAGCCTAACACCACTATTTGATTAGAAAATTTACATTTAATATTTAAATTCAGATTTTAAAATCGCCTTGTTTAATTGCATACTTTGTAATATTTTTCTGAGATTAAATAAAGTGAAATATTCTTTTAAAAATTTGCGATAAAACTGTACGCACTCTGCAAGTCGCATGCTTATAACGTAGCTCAAATTTTGTGTTCAGAAAATTTAAAAGTAATTCACATTTTCGTCAACAGATAGCGCTACTCTTCCAACATGTGAATGCTCAACCTAAAAAATATATCCGGATTAAAATACGTTTTCACTCTTCATTCCGCTTCATTGTTCAAACGCGAGAACAAAAATTGCGTTTCGGAGATTTATATTTTGATTTCTTTGAACATGCTTTAAGTCAAGAAAGTGCAAAGCCATCTATTATTGAAATTTTAAATTTTTTTTTTAAACTATGCTATAGAACATTTATGAGCTACTTTGTAGACATCTCATTTATTTCATCCTTAACTTATAATTAATAATTTAATGTGTCTTTTGGGGCACAAATATAGCGTAATATTGACTATTATAGTATCAACTATAATAGTTAAATTTCTATAAAGCAATCTTTTACCTGATAAGAAAAAGGCTTTAACTTGAACTTCCTGCCCATGTTTCAGAACACAAGTTGGCCAATCGTTGATAAATTCCGCATTGCAGGGAGTTATCCTAAGGTTCAGCACTGAATTACCGTCTGCAAAAAGATAAATACGCTTCAAGAATCTTAATTTTATTAAATCTCCCTACAGAAGAGTGCACTATCCTGTGCAGCACTCTTATCACAAATTTCATCGAAGAAACCAAGGAAGAAGAAACTGATAATTATCAGAACGTATGAGAATAGAATTTCCAAGAGCATAAAGGGCAACACCACTTTGACAGGTTGAAAATTTCGAAAAAGGAAAAAAACTTTTAAAGTATTCTTTATACACACGGAAATTTTGTTAGATATCGGAAGTTAAAGGGCAATTTGTGGATCTAGCTATACCTGGTGTCCTAGAGGGTGTCTCTGAACTCATGGGGCAAACTTTAAGAAGTTATACAACATGCCTAGACAAGCTCAAAAAACTATACAATGCATGGTCAGTAGTGAAGCGCTGTAAGGTGCTTGTGAAAAGAACCCTGTTTTCTACACAATATCCAATAAATGATTGCAGATTTTATTTATGTGGAATAGTGTTACTAACTAGGATGCTAATATGAATGAAAATTAGAAGAAATAAAGAAATTGCAAAGTAGCTCAAGAGAGTGAGGGGGGGTGGGGGGGGGTTGTATCTTAACTTGGATCAAATTTCCTTCAGAGATGTTTGGGGGGGGGGGTGAAACCCTCATGTGCAAAACTTTAAGAGGGGGATAGAACACATCTGATCGAGCTATTTTCGTCATATGTTTGGGCGTAAAGCAAGCGGTGAACAGATATATGGTGGTGTCATTAAACACACAAAGTACTGGTTTTTCACACGCAACATTTCGACAGTGGATTGATTGCAAAAGGTTGGCTGGTTTTACTAATCAGGAAAAGGTGGTTATTCATTTCATGCATGGTGGTGTGGTGAGTGTTCTGGAAGCCGTAATTGTGTAGTAAACAAGGTTCTCTCCACAATCAGAAAGCGCCCTGTAGCGCTTCACTGTTTGGCTATGCATTGTATGGTGTTATGAGCTTGTCTAGACATGTTCTATCTATAGACATCTAATATAAGAAGACAGCGGACTTAATTGTTTTTTCCCCGCAGAGAGCTGAAGCAACCATCTTTCCCATATCATCGCCAAAAAAACAGCGAAAGGGTGCCTTTTTTTGGCGGTAATCCCTTTCTTGGCAACTTTGTTTACGTTCTCGTAATAAAAGAAACAGATCTAGAAACGAAACAAACTTAACTAGAAAAGCAAGGTTCACATGGAAAAAACAGTTTTAGCATTTTATTTCAACTAGTCAGTCTTTTTGAGTCAAATCCACACCCAGTCGAAAGATAAAATTGGAGTGACCAATTTATCTTTTATAATAATTTATGTTAAATCCATTTTTCATTTGCTTTATGATTTGTAATTTTGCAATTATCCAATGAACAAGATAGATTTTTTCGCTCCTCGAAGAATTTGATATTCTTATTTACATTTAGTATACTATAAATTTTGTCTTCCGCGATTTTCAAAGCAATTTTTACCGTTTTTTTTCGGTCTCGCGTATGCTTTTGACATTCGCGAAAGAATTCCCGTTACAATGTTCCCACTATAGCAAATTTTGGCTGCCATTTTTGAATTTTCAGCAATTTTGTTAAGAATATTTTTCCTAGCGCGGTAATTTTTCCACAATAAAGATAATCCGGCCTCAATGATGTTCAAAATATGTTTTCCAACGAATACTCGCCCAATGCTGAATAACAATTTATTGATAAAACCCATCTAACAAGGGGACCGCCAAACATGATGCGCACAGATTTTGATTATTTTAAAGTACGTTGTAGGGATCATACCCCTAACTATTCAGGTCAAAGTTTTCCTTCAAATGGGCTTTAGTTTTCGAGAAATTTCGGGTTAAAGTTCACCATACGTTTCAAATACCTATTAGTTCGCGATCTTGAACAAGGTCTCCGTGGTGCAGAGCTAGCGTTCACGATTTGAGTGCCAGAGGTGAGGGTTCTGTCCTTTCATGCGACTTTTTACCTTTTTTTTAACAAATTGTATATATTTGTCGTATTACAAGTTTTATGCAGAATTATGAATTCTGCTTCTTTGAACTTTTTGATATTTTTCTAATAAAACCTATTTACATTTTCGAATTTTTCGTGAAAATTTACATTTTTTTTTTGTGTGCAGTTTTGAATTAATATTTTTATTGACGAAATTCCAAACTAATTTATGCCTAGATTTTGTTTATTTTTATTTACCCTTTATATTTTAATAACCGTTCTAAACTAATACTTTTCTTTAACTTTATGAAATTTTAAATGAAAATTTATATTTTTTTATAATTTATACAAAATATTTTTTATCTCAAATCTTCTAAAAGGTATGTATGATTAGGTAATTCCAACAACATATCTTGAAAGGAGTAATAAAATATTAATGCAATAACGCTTATTATATCCAAGTTTTAACCAGTTATATATATATTTTTTAATGTTACTTAAATACATTTAACTGTAAAGTTCAATCTCAACATCAGTTTTGATTTGCACAAATAAAAAATAATGTATTACAATTAATTTTTTTTTTATTCTAACAAGTCGATGCCATACAGAAAAATTCAACTAGAAATGAAAAATAGTTTGTAAATTACAATACATATAAAAAATATCGGAAAGAAAAATAGTCTGCAATGACTTAAGGTAATATCAGAATAAATAAAATTTTCTTTTTATCCATTTCTTTTAGCTTCCTTTGCAGACAATTACCACGTTTGAAATAATTTCTTTTTTCAAATTTAATGCATTTAATATATTTATCACAATTTAAGTATTTAAAGAATATAATATGCTAATTTATACATTCTTCCAATACTGTTAAAACAATTTACGTAAAGAATATACTTAAAGGCGATTTTTAATGCGGAATTTGTTTAGAATATTTTTGCGATATGTATCACACAATTAGTTCCATATTTAATAAATTAAAAATGTCGATGTCGATGATAAATATTTTAGTATTTCAGCAGTTAACATATTTAAATATATTTAGAACAAATCTAATATTAAAAGGATATATTTTGTTAATTTTTTCTTAATCGTTTAAATTTTTTTAAATAGAAAATGCAAATAAAAAAATGCATAATTTCATAAATACGATAAATAAGTAAATATACATAAATGTAAACAATAATCATTTAAAAAAAGACGAGATATCAAGACAAACTAGTTTGGATTTTCGTCAACAGAAATATTAGAATAAAAATTGCGCAAAAACTATAAATTTTCACAAAAAATTCGAAAATGTAAATGGAATTTATTAGGAAAATATCAAAAAACTCAAAGATGCAGAATTCATAATTCTGCATAAGACTTATAACGCGACAAATATATAAAATTTATTTTAAAAAGGTAAAGTCACATAAGAGGACAGAACCCTCATCCCCTGCTCTCAAATGGCGAGCGCTAGCTCTGCGCCATGGAGACCTTGTTCAAGATCGCGAACTAATGGTTATTTGAAATGCATGCTGAACTTTAACCCGCAATTTCTCGAAAACTCAAGCCCATTTGAAGGAAACCTTTGACCTGAATAGTTAGAGGTATAACCCCTGAAACATACTTTAAAATCATCAAAATCTGTGCGCATCATGTTTGGCGGTCCCCTTGTACGATACATTCACAAGTACCAAGATTTGAAATATGAAAATATATGCAATCTCGTAACACGCTGAATAACAGCTTTCTGCAACATATTAAAAATGGAACAGATGTGTTACACTCACGCTAAAATGTAAACAAAAGATTGGCGACTGTTTGGTTGGCGCGATTTCCAAGACTGCGCCAAACGAATAACTTAATACAATGGCTAGGTTGCCATTAAAGGAAAAAATCCCCTAAATTTGGCGACTTTTTTCTTTTTTTTAACCGATTAATTTTTTTTTTTTTTTAGCGTGAGTGTAAAGCATCTAAGCCTTAAAAATAAATAGTTTAACATAGGTAAAATACAATTTAAAATAACATCATTAATGTTGTTCAAGCCTCCAATCTGAAGAGAAAGGAATGAATTTAAAAAT
The DNA here is from genome assembly GCA_963931845.1 of Maratus michaelseni. Classification (NCBI taxonomy): domain Eukaryota; kingdom Metazoa; phylum Arthropoda; class Arachnida; order Araneae; family Salticidae; genus Maratus; species Maratus michaelseni. Next base: position 72,188,528 of record OZ007599.1, on the reverse strand, counting down.
GAATTTAAATTAGGGGAATTAAGCGATTTAAAATTCACTTAATTAAAATTAAGTGAATTTTAAATTAATTTAAAATTAAGTGAAATTTGACAAATCACAGTAATAAAGTTAAATTTATGGTTTCTGTGTTGTATTAGTTTTAAGATCTACCAATTTGTTTAAAAGGAATATACTGATCAAATATTAAAATTTCCAACATAAATGTATGAAAGTAAAGCTTTATTCATATTTTACTCAAAACTTAAAATCCTGAATTTTAACCGAAAGTTAAAATTTGATACTTGTGCCCAACCTACACACTCGGTTCAATATATTTTAAATTTCCTTTTAACGATATTCTGATCAGAGTTTTTCCACCAGGCAATGAATTCAAAGCTAAGCTGGGAATGCAAAGTTTTTATTTAAGGAAGATTTAGTGAAACTCACTTTGTTAAAAAAATTGTAGATAAATTCCAAAACCTTCCTGAACTTTCAGTTCATTATTTTTTTTAAACGAGATATTTTTTCAGAACAGATTTTAGAGACATTTAAAGCATTGAGAGAATTTGGTGCGATAGTGCTTGGCATAAGCATCAAATTTCGCATAATTTTAACAGAAATTACGTCAAATTTTATGCTTATGACAAAAACTTCATACTCAATTATCCTAAATATTCACTTAAAACTACGTTGTCTTGACACTTTCTGACAGTAAATAGAAACTTAACACATACAGCTTAACTTCAAAACTGTCAAATTTAAACAATTTTTTAATTTGCACTAAATTTCAAAGATCTACATATTTTCTTTAAATTCCGACACCTTCTGGAACATTCAGTTCGTTCTACAGGAAAGGTCCAGAACAATGTAAGGTTAAAAGAAAATTAAAACATTTAGGGTGACTGCGAAGAGTTGACATTAAGCATCAAGCTTGACGCAGCTTCTATTCAAGTTATAAGTTTCTTAAATTGTGAATACAATAGTATATATATATATATATATTTTTTTTTTCATATTTTTTTTTATCTGAATTTAAAATTCATACGCTTTAGCAATATTTTTTTTTAAGGTCCAAAAAAGTGTCTTAAGGGGACTTTGTAAGATTCATTTCGCGAAAAATAACGGAACTATCAATTTCCCAATATTTTCCACTTAAAATGTATCTAGACATCCGGTGTATATTCTTGCGAATTTACTTAAATATCCAATGATTATTTATATGGGGGGAGGGAAGAATTTTACTGCATCTTATTTCCCTTTATGATTCAGAGTTGCAATCTTAAAAATATGAAATCAATCTGGAACAAATGAGTTTTTATTAACTTACCGATGTTTTGAGACTTTTTGATTGGCGCGTCTTCCAAGCCCTCGCCAAATTTCAACACCAATAACTTAATACAGGCATAAGAGCCAGGTTACCATTAAAGGGAAAAAGTCCCCAAAGTTGGGAGACTTTTTTTTTTCAGATAAAAAGAACTGTGTGCGTGTAAAGCATCATAGCCATCAATCAAAATTTTCCTCCGTTTGTGTTCTTTAATACATCAGTATGGTCAAAATGCTTAACTTCGCTATTTTCACTCGCTATTTTTTGGACGATCCTTAATATGAGTTTCATGAAATTACGTATCACAGTTTGTTATTATTTATTTATTTATTTATTTTTTAATAAAATGTTATGCAAGTAGTTATTTTTACTTTATTTTTTCCATATTGAGAATGATACTTATATTTACTTAAACTAATTGACTTTTTGAAAATCTTATCCCAACTGTTATAGAAAACGCTTATAAGAAATGCTTGTAAAAAAATGTTTCAATAAATTCAAAAATAGTTTTAAAATTCTTAACTTTAAAAAAATTATAATTTTTGTCAAATTTCACAAGAATTCAATGTTTTCTTGATTAAATAATTTTCTTTCATAAAACTATTTAATAATATGTCAAAAAGGTATTAAAAATTCTCAAATTAAAAATACATAGTTTAAAGCGTACAAAGTCCCCTTAATAGCAAACATTTACTGTACTTCTGAGATTTACAGTGTTCCACAAAAGTCCCAAAAAGTAATTCTTGAAAAATATGGAAATTTCACCATGGTGAACAGAAATAAAATTAGTTAAACGGAAAATTAGCACCCTTTGTTGTACAATGAAATATTAATAAAAAAATTCCTTTAGATATACTGAAAAAAATATTAGAAAATTATTAGTTCAAAAATACGTCCATAAAAGTTGAGGTACATTTGTATAAAATTAAAAAAATTCTCGTTTGCATATTTAACTGAACAAAATTGTAATCCCGCAGTATCAAAACAAAGTTAAAGTACCTGTTGTTATCTTAGTAGAAAAAAACAAATCTGAATAAAAAATATGGGGCGAAAAGAACTTTCATTTGAAGAAAAAAAATTAATTGTTAATCTTCATTATCAAAAAGGATAAATCTTAATGAGATTTTTGAAAAGATATCTCAAAGCTATTCCCACCATCCAAAAAGGTATTTAATTGGTGCAGAAAAGAAAAAAAAAGACTGAAAAGCTCCAAAGGGTCGCCATAAGCTAACGGTGAGAGATGTTAGAATAATAAAACGCTGAATTTCTGGAAATCTCTCAATTAGTGCTAGGAAAATAACAAGAGCTGCAAAAGTATGGCAATAAAATAGTAGATAAACGATCAGAAGAGCCACTAATGATGTTGGGTCAAGAAATATACCAAGAATCTGTATCCAAGGAACTATATCAACAACTGCAAGGAGGATCGTATATCTCTCCGATCATCAGTAAAAAGAGTTCCAGTATATTTACATGCATCCCTTGATTTCTGGAAACAGGTTCTTTTTTTCAGGTTAATAAGTTTAACATTTTCAACATAAATGGGTAAATTACAGTTTGGACGAGAAAGGGTGATGCAATGAATCGCAAATATACGACAGAACTGTAAAGTGTAGCGGAAGAGGTAATGGTTTGGGGCTGTATATGTCAACTTCAGGAGTAGGAAATTTTAGATTTCATTGAGACTATCATAGACAAATTTGGATATTTAAATCTTTTAAAGCTAAATTTGAAGAACAGTGCATTGAAGTTGGATGTCGCGCGGGATTATTACATTCAACAATATAATAATCCCAAGCACACTGCTCATATTGTCCAATAATTGCTTACTCTACAATACCCTCCCCCCCCCTCCATTTGCCACTGTCCACAAAGTCCTTTTAAACTCCATCGAGCATTTATGTAATATCATACAGCGGCGAGAAAACAATTAGAATATCAGAAATAAAACACAGTTGAAATAGGTTTCACTTGCAGAATGGAATAAAATTCATAAAAATATTACAGAAAATCTGGTAAAATAAATGCCTAAGAGACTTAATGCAGTCCTAAAAATTAAAGGACATGCAACTAAATATTAGAGAATGGTTTTCCTTTATAATTAAAAACAATTTCCCCGTGTACCGTGACTTTTGTGGAAGCATTTTTGAACTTAAATTTTATAAAATTTTTATTTTGAAAGTTTCTAAAAGAAATTAAGGAATTTTCCTTGTATAATATAGAAAAGGCTGTTATTAAATCATTCTTATTTGCTTATTAAATTTTATTTGTATTGATAATGGTTAAATTTACATATTTTCAGAAATTTACTTCCTGAACCATCAACTTTTGTGGAATACTATACGTACCTTCACAACTTTTGTAGCTAACTACATTTTCAGACATTGAAATCTGGAAAAGATAAGATAAAGTTAAAATAAAACACCACATGATAATGTCCGAGTTTTAACAACAGCAAATAAATCAGGTATAAAATCTGTCCCGCCTCAAAAGTCTACTTTCCTTGAAGAACAATTAAAATGGATTGGTAGATTCGTTGACTGAAAAATGAAAACAGATTTTGCCTTTTAGTCCAGAGGGGCTAACCATGAGCGTGTTCAGCAGACCTAACCAAAGTGACCGTTCTAACCGGTCGACAGACCTACTGAACGAACTGGTATTATTTACTAGCAGCGCCATCTGTATTACATCATCGTAATTATAGGTACCAATTCATTTGAGAGAAATTGTAACCGATAACGTGACCCACCTACCAAGATTTTTCTTCGGTTAGTTCGGTCCTTACCGGTCACTTCGGTTACTTCCATTGAACGACGTTGGTTGCGTATCGGTTAGCAGCACCAAGGCAACACTAGATACCAGGCTTGCTCATTCATTCTCCTGACGCCACAAATAGTGGTTGGCCACGACCAGCGATTGGTACAAAGCAACGCACCCATTGTTTTTTGCCAGTCGCTCGTCTTGGCCAGTCATCTTTTGTGACGTCATCATAATGAATGCGAGGCTAACGAAAAAGAAAGGCTGCCGCGGTATTTTACGCGTATCTTTTTTTACAGACCGCCGGAGTCACGTGATGCTCAAATGCACCAATGCAGTTGTACGAAAAGAGCATCACGTCACTCTAGCGGTCTGTAAAAAAAGATAAGTGGAATGCACTGCTGTAGCCTGTCTTTTTCGTTAGCCTCGAATGAATGCGAGGCTAACGAAAAAGACAGGCTACCGCGGTGCATTCCACTTATCTTTTTTCACAGACCGCCAGAATGACGTGATGCTTAAATTTCCTTGTGGCTATCTTGTCCCTGTATATTGACGATGACTTATAAGCGGGCACTTGATGTCAAGCACATAAGTTTGTTTGTTTGTTTGTTAATTGAGAACATACATCTGACTTGTGTGCTTGACATTAAGTGCCCGCTTATAAGTCATCGTCAATATACAGGGACGAGATAGCCACAAGGAAATTTACAACACCAGAGAATTACATCCAGGAGCTCCACAAAGTGTGTGCAATGAAGCTGGCGGGAGTCGAACCCGCCGACCTGACTCCTACGCTCACAAGCGATTAGCGGAATGGTGTCTTAACCACTCGGCCATGGAGGCCCCAAGCACATAAGTCAGATGTATGTTCTCAATAAACAAACAAACAAACAAACGATACACACGGCCGGTTCATGACTTTTAAAACGTCACACGTAGTGGATTATATTTACATGGCCATTGGCATAAAACGATGAGCGCGTGTAAAGATGATCCATTCCGAGGCTAACGAAAAAGAATGGCTACCGCGGTGCTTCACGCGTATCTTTTTTTACAGACCGCCGGAGTCACGTGATGCTTGAATGCACAAATGCAGGTGTACAAAACGAGCATCATGTCACTCTTGCGGTCTGTAAAAAAAAGATAAGTGGAATGCACCGCGGTAGCCTGTCTTTTTCGTTAGCCCTCGATCCATTCCATGTGCCGTTTTAAATGCCATGAACCGGCCGTGTATATCGTAGGTCGCGGCAGGCGCCTTGTACGAGGCTAACGAAAAAGAAAGGCTACCGCGGTACTTTACGCATATCTTTTTTTACAGACCGCGGTAATCACGTGATGCTCGAATCCACCAATGCAGGTGTACGAAAAGAGCATCACGTCACTCTAGCGGTCTGTAAAAAAAGATAAGTGGAATGCACCGCGGTAGCCTGTCTTTTTCGTGAGCCTCGGCCTTGTACGTATGTCGTCACTTGCATACAGAAAAACACTATATTAGCTTGACCTACGTTATACAAGGCCGGTTCATGACGTTTAAAACGTCACACGGAGTGAATGGAGGCTAATGAGAAAGACAGGCTACCGCGGTGCATTCCACTTATCTTTTTTTACAGACCGCTAGAGTGACGTGATGCGCTTTTCGTACACCTGCATTGGTGCATTCGAGCATCATGTGACTCCCGTGGTCTCTAAAAAAAAGATACGCGTAAAGCACCGCGGTAGCGTTTCTTTTTCGTTAGCCTCGGAGTGGATCGTCTTTACATGGCGATTAGTACAAAGCGGTGCGCCCATCGTTTTGTCAGGGCTACGCTAAGGCTCCTATAAGGGGAGCTGATGCATATCCATCCTGTTCACCAAAATAACCGCCATGTTGTAACCCAGATCAGCGTTAATTTATCACCAGAGCAGGTGTTTGCCGTCCCTGTCACTGTGACTCACCGTCCACTACTGCGGTAAGCTAACCGGTTTTAGCTTCGTGTTTGGTCCGTTGGGTTAAGAAATGGCGGTATGAATCAGCCTATACTACAGGAGCTCTAGACTACACTTACATACCGGGCTTGCTCATTCATTATCATAAAGTCACAAATGATGGCTGCGAGGCTAACGAAAAAGACAGGCTACCGCGGTGCATTCCACTTATATTTTTTTTACAGACCGTTAGAGTGACGTGGTGCTCTTTTCGTACACCTTCATTGGTGCATTCGAGTATCACGTGACTCCAGCGGTCTGTAAAAAAAGATACTCGTAAAGCACCGCGGTAGGATTTCTTTTTCGTTAGCCTCGTGGTGGCTGGCCGCGACTAAGGCTGCTACATATTTATTAGCTCTAGCCGCGACCAAACATATACAGCGATTGGTACAAAGCGATGGGCGCGTCGCTTTGTACCAATAGCTGGTCGCGGCCAGCCACTATTTGTGACGTCATAAGAATGACTGCCGAGGCTAACGAAAAAGAAAGGCTACCGCGGTGCTTTACGCAAATCTTTTTTTACAGACCGTGGGAGACACGTGATGCTCGAATGCACAAATGCAGGTGTACAAAAAGAGCATCACGTCACTCTAGCCGAGGCTAACGAAAAAGAAAGGCTACCGCGGTGCTTTACGTGTATCTTTTTTTACAGACCGCCGGAGACACGTGATGCTCGAATGCTCCAATGAAGGTGTACGAAAAGAGCATCACGTCATTCTGGCGGTCTGTAAAAAAAGATAAGTGGAATGCACCGCGGTAGCCTGTCTTTTTAGTTAGCCTCGACTCTAGCGGTCTGTAAAAAAAGATAAATGGAATGCACCGCGGTAGCCTGTCTTTTTCGTTGGCCTCGAATGAATGCGAGGCTAACGAAAAAGAAAGGCTACCGCGGTGCTTTTCGCGTATCTTTTTTTACAGACCGCCGGAGTCACGTGATACTCGAATGCACCAATGCAGGTGTACGAAAAGAGCATCACGTCACTCTAGCGATCTGTAAAAAAAGATAAGTGGAATGCACCGCGGTAGCCTGTCTTTTTCGTTAGCCTCGAATGAATGAGCAAGCCCGGTATCTAGTGTTCCCTAAGACTCCTATAATAGGAGCTGACGCATATCAATTTTGTTTCGGATTATTGGTACCCAGTTCAGCATCAATCACCGCAGGCGGAGTTGGGGTTGCCTAATACTCAGTTCTGATTGGCTGAATCGGTTCTGATTAGCTTGGTTTTTCGACTGGGTTCCAATCCGGGTGCCAAATCTGCGAGGATGCGTCAGCCTCTATTATAGGTGTTCTAGTATTCCCTGGTTTTGTGCCAATTGCCGTGTAAAGATGATCCACTTCGAGGCTAACGAAAAAGAAAGGCTGCCACGGTGCTTTACGCGTATCTTTTTTTACAGACCGCTGGAGTCACGTGATGCTCAAATGCACCAATGCAGGTGTACGAAAAGATCATCACGTCATTCTAGCGGTCTGTAAAAAACTATAAGTGGAATGCACCGCGGTAGCCTGTCTTTTTCGTTAGCCTCGATCCACTCCTTGTGACGTTTTAAAAGTCAGGAACCGGCCGAGTATAAAGTTGGTCGCGAGATTAGACGAATGAGCCATAAGGTGTCTTTATATGCAACATACAAGATATAAAATTTGATTTGTTGAGACAATTTTGGGCAAAAATGAATCGCTACGCATCTTGGCGAACCGTGAAATTTTAAAATGGAGGGCGAAAACCACGGTCAGGTCAAATTCAGTCACCTCACTTTTCCTTTAGTCGCGGACTTTTCATAGAGCAATCTCTTGGCGGAAAGGGAAACGTCGCCGACTCGTTTGTTTATTTCTATCGTAGAAAAACAGATTGAGAGGAAAAATCATTCGGTAATTTTGATGCGATTGTTATCGTCTGCTTTTTTATATTTTTAATAAACAATGGAAATTAACTGAGATATTTTGATGACTTTTTATAAAATGAAAGTAGAAAGTTTAGATTTTAATATGTAAAGATTTTACAAAGGTACGACGTTACTTTTTTAGTAAATGGAAATAAAAAATAAACTTTTATTTTATTTTATTTTTCTTTCTTTCTTTCTTCCTTTTTTTACTTTTTAAATCCAAAAGGAAACAAGAATTCGTACATTGCTCTAGGAAAATTTAATAACTATCATTAGAAAAACCTTTTTCTAAACTTTAAGCTAGTATAAATTACCTTTTAAAATATTATAAGCTCTTATTAAATGAAAATCAGCATAAATACCAATAAGATTTTAAAAGGTTCTGTTGAACGGAAAATACTTGAAAAAATACTGTGCATTTTTTTAATCAATTCTAAACACCGAGAATAAACATAAGAAAAAATATTACATAAATAATTTTGTACATCTAAGTTGATTTTTTTCTTAATGCTAATCTAATATTTATTCAGATGTAGTTTAATAAAGCGATATGCTATTTTTTACTATTCTACTTTAAATAAATAATGCACTCACCATCTCATAATATCGCATACTTCTTGTTATGAATCTGATGGTATTTGTATAAAGAAACCCTTTTTCGTATAACCTTAATAGGCATGGGCATATACAGGAGAGACCTACGTCCCCTCCCCCCTCTCTCTAAATCTTTGAAAAAAGTAAGAATTAGAAAAAAAAATACTATATAAATATCAAAAGCTGCTTGTAATTGCGATTGAACAGGTTATTGCATTCTTGCAATTTCAATTTATGAATGTTTATATTTTTTCTTATTACGTTTTATTAAAAGTTCAAGCGTTATTTTATCTTAATTTTTTTCACAAATACTGCTTTTCAAAACCAGCGAATTTTCAAGTTTACTACTGTCTTTCAGCTTTCTAAGCTAATGATATTAAGCATTAAAATAAATGAGTTTAAAGAAAACGTTCAAGCCCGTTACCACGATTTTTATTCTCTTTATAATTAACTCAAACTGGTTTTGTATGAAAAGATGGAATTTTCAAATCAACTTTGAAGTCTTTCTGATAGGCTGGAATTATAATAATCGGTCAAGTACGAGTATAACTCGCGTTTAAAGGGTTCCGTACATTAAATGTATTAATTACTATTTATTAATTAATAAACTTCTAATACCCCTTATTTTTTCGTAATTTTAGTTTCAGTAGATTAGGAAATAGGAAGAGGGGGGATATATTTTTCCAGCATACTTACGACGATATCTCTGAAAATATACTACCTAAAATTAAAACAAATATATTTTTGAGTTCCGTGTTACAAGATCTTTCGAACGATACCCTGCACGATATATACAAAGACATTTTTTAAGTAACTTAATTAATAACTCGGCTAATTACCGACAATTTTTTAAAAGCATTATCATATATCCCTGGATGATTCTGTGTCGATAGATACCTCGAGAGAGCCCGTCAACTGCCCCACTGACCGGAAAAGTAAAGTTTATGGGTAACAGAAAAATGTGTTTTTCTCAAAAACTATGTTACCTAGAAAAATCGCTATAGTTTTCCTGCAAGGTTTAAATAAACTCCTACTACCCCTAATTTTTTCATAATTTTAGTTTCAGTAGATTCGGAAATAGAGGGGGGGGGGACATATTTTTGCAGTGCATTTCGACGATATCTCTGAAAATATAACACCTATTTTTACTTTCATTTTTATTTTATGGGGGACATTTTCTGCTACAATTCCTTTCTTTGAAATAAAAGTACGTGAGAAATTCATTTTCCGATTAATCAGGCCTGATCACCGTTTTTACCCAAACTTGATAAAAGAAGATAATAATACTTCTAAAAACATTATTATTATTATTATATTTTTTATCTTACACGGTTAGAGGAAGGCAATTTTCATGGCCTCACCCTGCCTTTCCACACCCACACATAACGAAAATCCGGCGTACGCCACACTAATAAAACAGATAAGCCTTGCGATTAATGCTAAATCATTAAATTATGAACATCATATGGTATTTAAGCTTTTTACAATTCATCTTTTAGTAAAATTCAAATCTGTTATCGTACAAAGTTGTAGTGTATTGAAGTGTTTATGCGCATTTCGTCTTCATATATATATATATATATATTTATAAGAGTTTGCGTGATATATATATATATATATATATTGTGTGTGTATATAATAAGGTGGTTATAAAATAAGTATCCCTATTTGGTGCTGTCTGTAGCTTGAAGGAATAACCCGAATGAAACCAAAATTTGTACGCATACTATTTGAGAAGTGGGAAGAAGAATGGAACAAAAAATAATTGCAACAATTGCCGACAGATGGCGGTTTTGTGTGTGAAATGTAATGTGCAATACAAGAACAAAGAATTATGGCACAAAACCGGATGGCATACCTAATTCATTGGAAAATGTCACAGTGAATGGGGTTAAGATTTCGCATGGCGGTGCCGATCAAGTTCAGGTTCCACATGACCATTGTGCTGCAAGACACAATCCAGGCGGTGGACGATGTGCTCAACTGCGGAATGTAACGCATCAGGAGTGATGTTTCGCACATGTTGTGATATGCGATCTTTTAAGTCATTGAGGTTTGCGACACCTCCACGGTACACAATAGATTTTAAGTACCCCCAAATCCAAAAATCACATGGCTTAAGATCAGGGGATCGAGTAGGCCACGGCATACGAAAATACTGGCTTATTACTCTATCATCTGTGAAATGTTGTCGTAAGAACTGCTGTACTGTTCGCTCAATATGGGGTAGGGTCCGTTTTGCATAAAAATTGCTTCAGACAGGCACTGTCATTGCTGCAGTTGAGGAACTACGAAAGTTTGTAACATGCGTAGGTATCTTTGTGCAGTAACCGAACACGTTGCAGGGCCTGTTGGCCGTAACTCCTAAAAAAAATAAGGACCATATTCTGCAGTTCTGTGTATTGACTGTCCCATTCATATGAAAATGGGCTTCATCTCCCCATAAAATCTTCCATGGGAAGGCATCATCCACCTCCATTCGTGCTAAAAACGTTAAAGCAAAATCCAGTCTCTGCTGCGCGTCACCTGGTAACAATTGTTGATGACAACTAATTTTATACGGATAAAATTGGATTACCTTTCTTAGGTAGGACTTTTCGAACAGTAGCATATGGAATATCCAAATTTCGGGCAACTCCACGTGCACTAAGACCGGCTTCCGGAGTCCCTGATGACTCCACAATCACAGTGGCAATTTCTTCTTGCGTGCGGAGAGGTACTGGTTTCCTCCCTCTTCCACATTTTACAGTAAACGATCCAGTCTCCTCGATTTTTTTTATCAATCTTCTCACTGCACACGGTGTCAAAGGACCTTTTCCTTTACGCATTCCTTTCACACGCCTAAATCCACGCAAAGCAGCTGCACTGTTTGAGCTGTTAACGTAGAATAGTTTTAAAATTAAAGCGTGATCTGGTAAACTGAGAGCCATGTCGTACAACGTTAATGGCAGAAATGACCGCGTTTTGATTTAACTTTACGGCGGTACTGTTTACGGCGTTTTCACCGACAGGACCTGTAGAGCCATCTGTTGCCGATTATTGTAACTATTTTTTTTTATGTTCCATTCTTCTTCCCCCTTATCGAATAGTATGTGTACCGATTTTGGTTTCATTCGGGTTATTCCTTCAAGCTACAGACAGCTCCAAATAGGGATACTTATTTTATAACCACCCTGTATATATATTTTTTTTTCCTTACCTTGGCTAATGTTTAATAAAGGACGTTCATTTTAATATATTGTTTAAAAATCAGGGTTTTTGCTGTTGCATTTATCTAAATTAAAAATCTTAAAAATTATTTTAAAATACATATGTGTTGGAGATTGAAAAAGTGCTGTGAATAGAAGTGTCTGCTGTTTTGGATTGTCCGTCCTAACTGTATTTATTTTATCTCCGATGAAATATGTTGTATAATAAATGTAGCCGTCTGAGAATACTCAAACCTTGCCGTACCAAGCAAAACAAATAATAAAATAAATACTTTTATTTTGTACTAATTGGTAATTTAGAGCTATTTAGAGAGTTATGGAACTTTTCAAGGCGTAGCGCTATATTTATTTAAATCAAATTAGTAAAATTATGTTTAATGCTTTATTAGACAATGTTTTAATAAATAATGCAATTATTATTATTAGCTTGTACTGCTTTCCCCCCCCCCTTACGTATTAATTTTTAGGTCAACATCCCTTTTTTATGCACATACAAGACGCACAATGATGCAATAGGTATCATTCGAAAGATTTTTGAACAGGCTTTTCGGATAAGTACACTCACATTTCGTTAAAACACCCAGTTTGATTAAAAATTGCAGTTAATTAAAATTTAATTAAAAATGTATCAGCAAATAATATCAAAGGTTACAGTGCGAGGGCCTCGCGCGGGTCCAACAGCAAAGAACAGAGTAACGCAAATACAAATCAACTTAGATCTACAATTAAATTTTATATAATATTTTTCTTTTGTTTATTGCCAATATTCGTTAAAACACATAGTTTGATTAAAAATTGCAGTTAATTAAAATTTAATTCAAAATGTATCAGCAAATAATATCAAAGATGACAGTGCGAAGGCCTCGCGCGTGTCCAATAGGATAATGCTTTTTTTTTTTTTTTTTTTTTTTTTTTTTTTTTTTTTTTTTTTTTAAAGAACAGAGTAACGCAAATACAAATCAACTTAGATATACAATTAAATTTTATATAATGCTTTCATTTTATATTTATTGCTAAGAATTAAGGTAGTTCTCAAATCCAAAGCAGCTAATTTTAGACAAATTTTTCAATTCATTTTCTTAGGAAGAGCATGAAATTGGCAGGTGTGCTTATTCAGTAACAATGAAATCGAATAGCATTTTCCATTTGTTGGTAAAGGTAGAAGATCTTTCAGAAAATACTGTCAAAGTTGCGTTTTGAATCGAATTTCCGGAGCGACAGCGCGAGAAAAGAGAAAAACCGGTCGTCACGTGACAACTATCGCTTATAACTCGATAAATATTTTATATATCAAACACGGAAACCTCATTTCGATCCAAAATCGCTTCATTAGTCAGGCCTGCCAATTTCATGCCTTTACGTTTAAAAATGAATCAAAAAATGCGTCAGAAAGTTTTGCGTTGTTCAGCAGGGAATTTGAGAGTCACTTTAAAGGTTGTTTCATTTTTTTTAATTTTATGTTTAACCAAATTTGTTTGAATTTGTGTAGTATTTACACTGATAATTAGTTAACAAGAGTTTATAATTTATATATATTTTTTTTACTATCTTAAAGTCTAGAAAAAATTCTTTTTGATGATAGTTATTAAATTTTTCTAGAGCAATGTGCAAATATTTTCTGGTTTTTTTTTTTGTTTTTTTTTTTTTATTATTTAAAAGAAAAAAGGAAAATTTAACTTTTAATTTTCATTAAAAAAAAAGAAAAAAGAAAAAAATATTTATATCATTTTTTTTTTTTTTTTTTTTTACAGCTTACAATATAAACCTTTCACTCTCGTTTTATAAAAAGTCATTAAAATATCTTAAATGAGATATTTCGATGGTTAATTAATTGGTAAATGCAAAAAGCACACCTGCCAAAGAAAGTGAATAGTGAAAAAAAATAGTGTCTCATCAAGTGAATACAGCCTCATAGGTATATGACGGATTAATGGCCACTGAACAAGCCCCACTCCATTAGTGCGCCAAGTTTCTCAAATAACAAATCAACCAAGTTGAGCAAAATTCAAAAGCAGTGATGACAGCCATTAGAATTCAATGGACTGATCGCATTAAGCGTATTTACGAAGGAAAAATATAAATCAAAACCCCCAGCTATAATACACGTGTGAGTTAAAATGACAAAACCAAAAAGAAAAATGAGTCTGCAACATCCAGAAATATGACAACCACCAGTAACAAAAGTTACAATGTGACAAAACCCATGATAGTGACATAATAACCAGTGAAACTCCCGAAAGAAGACCAAGTTTCAAAATGTGACAACCAGCTCTAGCACAAGCTAGAGATATCAATTTAACAAGAAAGAGACAAAAACCCAACGAATGATAATAGACAGAAACAAGCCACAACAGGGGTAAGACCATAAAAGCGGCAAAAAAACCCTGACAGAGTGACAGAGACAAATAAAACAAAAAGTGAAATCAGACCATAAAAACGGCGATAAACACTACAGCGACAACGCACCATGAACGTGACAATCCAACAGATGGCGCCTCGAGCATGTAAAATCCGTCGTGGGTGCAAAGTCCTCCATGGTCCCTATGAATTATACCTCTGAAGGTGCCTTGTCAGGTGAAGGTCTCGTCACTTGATCAAGTTTCTAAATTACGTACGAGACCAATTCCTTTCTCTTCTTTAATTTTTTCTTTTTTTTAAATCTGCCAATTAAACAAAGTTTAATATAAACCTTTGACCGGCAAACAAAGACAACTGTAGTAAACCACTAGAAAGCACTGCAAGCGATTCCAATAAGGCTCTTGTCAGGTAGATCACAGCCATGCTGTGATCAGGCGAATATCACCTCGCGCCCAAGTACTAACTCGTCAAGTTAGGCACACATGCCCGGCAGGTAGGGGCCTGGCTTGCGGTATAATTATTTTTAGAAGTATATTTCCAAAGAATTCGTTAAAAGAAGTTTCTTATCGCTATTTTTATAAAACCAAATGCCTGTCCAACACATCCTGGGAACAATTAAGTTCAGTTCCGGCCCAAGTATGCTGAAATAATGTAATGTCCCCAGATACAATGTAAATGCCCAATGCCCATCTCTACTCTGGATATGTTATATTTCTGTGTTAATGTTATCAAAATAGCATAGGTTCGTGCAACACATTTACACTTATTCTCGCCCCAGTCATGTCCATTGAAAATTGTTCATAATTAATTGACTTAGTTCGATCTTCTTAAATTTGTTATATAGGGCCGGTCGGCCCGCTTTTTTTTAATCTACCCGGCTGGCCCGTTTAATTATTTTTATCATCCCTGCCCGTTAAAATATTATCATTATTTTGCTGGCCCGGCCCGCGAGTCGGAACGAAGCCCGTTCCCGTGCAGACATCTAGTCTAAATAATTACCCAGGGTCCCAGAAATCCCATTTTACGGTATTTTTATGTCAGAGGAGTGTAGAGACCCAATGAAATTATCTAATTAAGTTGATCGTAAGTTGATCGTAATTCTCCAACGGCGTCATTCTCCAGTATTTTAAAAATCTTATATAAAATAATCGAAATGTTCATTTTGGGATAAAGGTATTAATAATTATTTTGAACAATTAATTATTCTCATAAATTTATTATTAATTATTAATAATCCTAATTGTTTCATTTGCATGAAAAATGACTACTTTAACCCTTCCAATATATTTTAAATTGCTACGCTACTAGTATCCTTTCTCTTTTACTTAAATTTTAAAACTGCAGCGAAATCAAACGTAAAAACGTCCGCTTCGGTTACTTTCTTCCTGTGGTAGAAATATCAAGAGAAAGTAGGTAGTTAGTATTCTTAGCAAACACGGCACGTGGGGAGTGGTGCGTTTAATCATACGGCTAATTAAGACTGTCAAAGAATAATGAAACACAACAATCAATCAAACTCCCCGAGCTCCATTACCGTAAATAATCTATCTATAATAAAATCGACAGCAATAAAACGTAAGAATTTGATTTACCCGAATCGAAACAACAACAGGTATTTAAGAGGCATTTTCATGTGAAAGCTGTAATCATCTATACTGTACAAACAAGATATCTACGGAGCACACTGTAGTTAAAAATTGGTCATAGAGTCATATGTGATCGCAAATTAATCTGTAGATGTATTTTTAAATATCTGATAATCTATTTTTGAATGAGTATCGAGAAATTCCAGCATTGAACGATTCATTTACGCCTGTTTAATTGACTCCATCCATTTAACTTATAAAGAATGAAGACAAAGCGTCTAAACATTATAGTGGTGTATAGTATATCGGGATCAATGGCTCGAAAAACAGACGTTAAAAATTAACCTTTAACACTAAAACTACTAGGGGACAAGTGTAGTAACTTGTGTTCATAGCTTCAAACTTCTACAAGTGTTTGTCAAAAATTAAGCCCAGGCTCAGATACGATGTAAATGACCAATGCCGATCTCTACGCAGGATATGTTATATTGCTGTGTTAATGTTATCAAAATAGCATAGGTTCGTGCAACACATTTATACTTATTCTCGCCCCAGTCATGTCCATTGAAAATTGTCCATATTTAATCGACTTAGTTCGATCCTCTTAAATTTGTTATATAGGGCCGGTCGGCCCGCTTATTTTTTTAATCGGCCCGGCTGGCCCGTTTAATTATTTTTATCGACTCGGCTTATTAGAATATTATCATTATTCTGCCGGCCCGGCCCACGGGTCAGGACGTGCACGTGCAGACATCTAGTCTAAGTAATTTCCCAGGGTCCAAAAAATCCCATTTTATGCTACTTTTATCTCAGAGGGGTGTAGAGACCCAATGAAATTATCTAATTAATTTGATAATCGTAATTCTCCGGCGCTCAGTGTTTAAAAAATCCTATCTAAAATAACTGAAATGTTCCTTTTGGGATAAAGGTATTAATAATTATTTTGAACGATTAATTATTCTCATAATTTTTTTATTAATTATTGATAATCCCAACTGTTTCGTTTGCTTTAAAAAATGACTACTTTAACCCTTCCAATAATTTTTTAATTGCTATGCTATTAGTATCACTGAATTCGAAAAATAATTTTCACCATATTTAATCGTAGAAATCTATTATTATATATATATGATTAAAAAAATAAATATTACTAATCTAAATTAGTGGTAACAAGCACTCATAGAATTTTCACAATCTAATACACGGGTGAATATAACTGAAATATAACTCATGTGTGACTATAACTAAACCTGCCACCGCAGTAAGTTGAGTGTAAAAATGTAGTTAAAATATATTTTCTATCAACTAAATTACAAAACCTTTTAAATACAAAATATAAGTACAGGATACGCAACACGTTTCAAATCAATTAATCCTTTTCCTTAGGTTAAGACGCTTGCTACTCTATAACAGCACCTTTGGCTTTGTTCGAGAGCGTCTCTCTATCACTGGGTGCCATATATAATACGAGTTCTGAGTCGACGCACAGTGGGGCATTTTGATGTTTAGGTTCAATGGACAAAATTCATTTTCCCGATTATCTAGGAATTTAACAAGACTGCGTATACTGGTAGCTGAATATCTCTTTTGTTGAGATCCGTACGAGCTTTGTCGAAAAAATTCGAGGTGTCTTTTATCTACGTAAAGAACGCAGTTGGTTTGAGGAAGTTTCAACGGTTGCACAAGTTTCCTGTAATACCCTGTTCACATCGGACATTTAAGATATCTTAGACCGGCATTTTTGAGGTGGTACCCTCTTGGAATTGAATACCTGTCCACACCGCAAAACTCATCTAAGATAACTCACTGAACACCACCGTGTCCGAGATCTGAACAAACATAGAATGTGCGCATGCGCATATGTTAAAGGCAACTTCAACAGCCAATCGGGCTCCAGAGCCAATCAGAGTGAATGGTACTGGCTGTATCTAGCAATAGAAAGTTCGAACTCACTAAGTGAGTTTCTTGAACTCCCTCAGTGAGTTCGGCGGTCTAAGACATCTTAACTATACGATCTGAACGTAGTATAATAAGTTCGAAAGCACGTCGTGACTACTGCTGAGCCAAGCTTTAAAGACTGGTCACGTGAGTAACAGGTCTGAGTAAGATGAGTGTATTCTTGATAATAGGGAAGTGGTTAATGAAAGGGAAGTTTCCCCTAGTTTTTCTTTTGTGGGGATGAATAGGAGAATTCCGCTAGTTTTGTATTTACTAGTACAAGAAAAGCCAGTGAAGAAATGACATGAGGTCAGACGGGTTAAGAGAAACCTAAACTTTGTCTCCTCTTAATACAATCCTTCCCACCCTTCGAAATGGTCTATTTTTTGGCAGCATGCCAAGAGCTGTCTTTTAACACTGGACAAGCAGTATTCTGTTTTATTTAAAAGCACGAGTTTACTGGACATATGTCACATGTTTGTCACAAAATTTAACCTATTGCTGTTTGAAAATAAGAGCCATCTTGTTTACAAATTTTATCTTAACTTTTATCAGAGTATTAAGCATTATTAAGCAATAAGCATTTTTTAAATCAAAGTTCCATTCCTAAAGTACTGGAAACTGGAAAAATCTCCTGGAAAAGTTTGCAAATCATTAATTTACTAACTTGCAGTGTAATTTATGTTATTTCAAATCTTTCAAGTAAATTTTAAACAACTTTTAATTATCCGATTGAGCAGAAACTTTGAATACATGTGTACTTTCAATGACAAAATATATATAATAATAAATATATAAATAATAATATATAATAATAAATAATATATAATAATAAAATATAAATAATAACAATATAAATAATAAAAATAATAACAATAATAATAATAATATAAATAATAATAATAATAATAATAATAATAATAATAATAATATAAACAATTAAATAAAGCAAACGTTTATCACTCTTTCAGTATTTTATTAGAGATACATTCGAAAACCCAGCAAAACCTAATTAAAATTCAACACAATAATTTTGTCCGCCTAGATCGCCATAACGCCCCACTGTGTGGCGGTCAGAAGCTTGCAAGGCAAAGGGATAAAATAGTGCGCGTTGCCATGTTAGATATTACTATTATCCTAATTTATGCTTACAGAATTAAGCTATGCTTATCTAATTAAAAAATGATTCTCTAAATCATGTAAGGCAATGCGATAAACAGCATGTTTTGCCATGAATGCGAAGTAAAATTATCGTCAATGCATCCTTCCGCGCTGACCGCTGGCAATCATATTGGGGAATAGGAAAGACAGATCTCCTGTTATACACTATATTGCCAAAGGTGACCGGTCACTTGCAATTTTAGACGTTTTGTTAACTATCTAGAAAAATACATGAGGAATTAACCTGAAACTGCACGTGTGTAAACAGTATAGTATAGGTTATATATTTTCGCGAAGATTTTTTCACGAAACCCCATAGGGGACTGTCAATAAATTGAAAAAGAACGAATATCTTTTGGATAACCCTGTAAAAACTAATGTAGCAAAGGCGTTCAAACTCGATATTATTAATAAGTGGCTTATTGTAATATACTGTGTCCATTTTTATGAGGATAGCATGTATACTCGCAGAGAAATTAAGGTTTTTATAAAAACAGTCCCAAATTTCGCCTACTTTTTTGCTTATAATTTGTATAGTTCTTAATATAAAAAAAAAGTTATTTTCAGAAAATATGACAAACAACATTGTTCATAATACTCTGCAATCAGAATTAAAAGTAATAAAAATTGGATGAAAAATGAGCAGGTTTACTAAACAATGTTTCACTGCGCATGCGCGAATGCAATCAAAATATAATATGCATAATGTATTAGCTAAGTATATAGAGCAACTTTTGGGAAAGTCTCAAAATCATAGCTTGAAAATTCTGAAAATTATCGTCGATAGAATAAGCTCGAAATCCGTTGTTCCCAAATGGAAGCAAAAATATGCGGGGTCGTATCCAAATATAGTAGCACGTGCAACATTGTGTACACTATCTTGGCACTAATCAACAGATATTTGATACAACCCCTCATCTTTTTTGCTTCTTTTTGGGAACAACGGATTTCGAGCTTATTCTATCGACGATACTTTTCAGAATTTTCAAGCTATGATTTTAAGACTTTCACAAAAGTTACTCTATATACTTAGCTAATACATTATGCATATTATATTTTGATTGCATTCGCGCATGCGCAGTGAAACACTTTTTAGTAAACCTGCTCATTTTTCATGCAATTTTTATTATTTTTTAATTCTGATTGCATAATATTATGTACAATGTTGTTTGTCATATTTTCTGAAAAAAACTTTTTTTTATATTAAGAAGTCTGCAAATTATAAGCAAAAAACTAGGCAAAATTTGGGACTGTTTTTATAAAAACCTTAATTTCTCTACGAGTATACATGCTATCCTCATAAAAATGAACACAGTATATTACAATGAGCCACTTATTAATAATCTCGAGTTTGAACGCCTTTGCTACATTAATTTTTACAGGGTTATCCAAAAGATATTCGTTCTTTTTCAATTTGTTGACAGTCCCCTATGGGGTTTCGTGAAAAAATCTTCGCGACAATATATAATCTATACTGTACTGTTTACACACCTGCAGTTTCAGGTTAATTCCTCATGTATTTTTCTAGATAGTTAACAAAACATTTAAAATCGCAAGTGACCGGTCACCTTTGGCAATATAGTGTATATGGAGCTCAATGCTCTCTGTAAGAGTGGTCTTTAAGAACGGCTGTCTACGAGAACTGCAACTACTAAAGAGAGCAGGTTTCTCCTTCCTGTGTACGTAAGATTAGGGTAAGTGAAAAAGTAAATTTTGCTGATGTATTGGGTTGTTCGGAAAGTTCTTTCCGTTTGGGAAAGTTGGTTCGTACTGGATAATTCTATCATTTAATTATTAGACATTCCGATATCTAATGTCTAATAAATGATGCGCAGAATTTTCCGGTACGAATTGGTTTTCCCAAACGGAAGGAACTTTCCGAACAACCCAATAATATGCGACATTAGCAAAAATTTACGTCATCATGACGATTCTTGCAACGATTGCCAAAACAACAGTATGGCCCAGTATATGTATGCTCCAGTATGTATGCTCCCCTATGCTCCCATATGCATGCTCCAGTATGGTCCGGTATATGTATAGTTCCTGTAAGTATTTCTTCGACCAACAGATGGTGCAAAAGGGAAACACCGGAGAAAGACAGTTTCATGTAGCAGCTGTTTTTAAATGACGAACATTCTGAATGTGTAGTTACGGAAGAAATTTTGGGCAGTTAATCTTCTGTTTTCGGCAGAAAAAATGGAAACCTGTCCCTATTTGTGGGAGGATTGTAACCGCACAGAGTGAGAATGCCATGACTATTCATTTTAAGTACTTTTAAAGCGGGTTGAACGAATGTTAAATCGAAACAGTGGTACATTTGCCCATCAACGACTAGCAGCTATATCACTGGAATAAGAAAAAGGCATGCTGTTTCAACCAATCTACCTACTAAATTTTTGTTTTAGCAATCGTTGCAAGAATCGTCATGATGACGTAGACTAATCATACCGGAAAATAATTACCCATAGACCAATCAGATCGTAGGTGAGTCATTCGGAGGCCAATCAGGCCTGAGTACTTTTCAACAATAGGGGCATAAAGACGACCATTGAATAAGACGTCATTTTGGCAGTATGGACGTCATGTCAGCTGCTTATTGAGAAGGTTTTGTGCACAAATAGACATATAACGTTTATGGAAGGTCAGTGTGGTAATGGAAATAATCATTTTAAATTTGTGGCAAAAGGAAATGAAAAACTTCCCGCACTTCCTGTCTGATCCAGTATGTTCGCCATTTAAAAACAGCCTCTAAATGAAAATCCTCTTTCTCCCGTGTTTTCTTCCACACCATCTGCTGGTGCATAAAACACTAGCAGGAAACTGAAATTGATTTCCACCGTGTTTTCAGCTGTCGCGTAATACATTATTGAAACTTACTTTCTGACTTAGCCTAATATACATATAAAGTTACAGCTGAGCTCATTTATAGGGGACTCGGATATAACAAAAACTTGGTTTTAACGAGCAAAAATAAAAGAAATGTTTGGCCTAATATACAAATGAATTGTGAAAACTGGGTTTTAACGAGAAAATGTTTAGCAAACTTGGCTAAAATATTTCCGTTTTCTCTTACTGTTCCTAAACAAAATGTCTCAATTCATACGTGTTCTAGTTTATTTTCTTTTTAACTGGTAAAACAAAGCGCTGAGAATTTTCTTTTCTGCAATCATTTATTTTAATTTATGCTAAAGTTTCTTGGAAACAAAGCTTGCCAATAGTATTACATTTATTCATTTACTAAATTCCTTAAATTTAATTTAAAGGAAAATATGTTTAAAAATGTCAAAAAAAAACTTTGTAATATTACAACTAATCTTTAATGTACTAATAAGTGAAAATAAAAGTCATTAAAATGTGCTGCAGTAGCTGCAACCATAAGATGATGAAACGTTGTTCCAACATTTGATTCTAAGGTTGAACCATAAATTGGTGAAATATTAAACCATAAATTGGTTAACTGTTAAACCATAAATTGGTTAACTGTTAAACCATAAATTGGTTAAGCGTTGAACCATAAATTGGTGACATTTTGAACAATAAACTGCAACATTTCATCAATTTATTGTTCAAACTTAGCTCCAAATGATAGAACCATCTGAAGGTTGCAGCTACTTGCAACATCAAAAATTGGGTCAACATAGCACCAACAGATGCAGGTAGATAAGCATTGATTTTTTCCCTCCTATCCGCCCAACATAGAGTAAAATAATTTGTTCTTCTTTCTAAGACGTTCTGACTGTTTTAACCCTCTTATCGCTTATCCCGCAATTTCCACAGGTAAGACATTTGTAGAAAAAATTATGTAATACACAAATTTTGAAGCAATTTTGTTTTAAAAATTCCACAATCAAAGGGTGAAAATTCAAATGATAAATTTGCTACATATTTCAAATACTTGATGATTTTAAATATGTAGTAATAGACGCGATCACTGCCCTTTGAATACTAAGCCTGAACGTTGACACAAAAATGGCGGCGCTCGTAAGCGGATTTTTTTAAACTTCTGTACGGTACCCTGAATTTACAAACCAGTGTTTTCTAAAAGTTTTCTTTGACTTATTGAATCTCGGAAAAATAAGGTGGATAAAACTTTTAGAAATTATTGGTATCCAATTTCAAAGGACCGTACAAACGCTGAAAAAATTCCGCCTATGAGAGCCGCCACTTTTGTGCCAGCGCTCAGGTTAATATTCAGGGGGCGGTGAGGAGATACTGGTCTATTACATATTAGTGGAAAGGATTTTGAAAAAAAATTAAGCGGTCAGAGTGTTAATAAAATTTAAGGTGAAATATTTACGGCCTCTCCAATTATTTTTTTTTCGAATATTATTTACAAGTTATGAGAAACATAGGTTTATTTAGCAAATTTTAATATATTTCAATAATATGAAGCATTCATAACACCATTATATTTTTTCATATTTTACACTATAATTCACATATTAACGTACATAATAAAACTTATGGTGTTATGAGCGCTTTATCTCTGTATATTAAAAAAAAGTAACCACCGCCGCGGCCACCGCTGTTAATTAAGATTTTGTTCCTTGAAGTCTTTCTGGACTAATATCCAGAAAACTATTGCAAATAAAAATTTAAAAATTGGTGGTTTTATAAAGAAATGTTCGATAAACTCGCTGAAGTAGACAGTTTTTAAATCGAAGAATTATTTTAAGAGATATTTAATATTAAAGTTGGTCAAAATAATTTTCTTATAAAAGTTTTATAGGAACGAAAACTATGTACAGGAATTTAATCATAATTTGTAAGGATATAGTTGACAAGGTTGGGGTGTGCAGACTGCAATTATTTTTTCAATTTGACTCATTTTTTGAGGTTATATTTCAATTTTTTATTCAAAATTTTCATTATTTTGACGAAGATTTATTTCATATTTCATAAATTCCATTATTTGAACCGTTGCCAATTTGTAAAATAGCGCACGTAATAATATTCCCTTTCAATTAAGAAATGTATTTACACGAGACTATTAAAAACAGAAATAAAAATTTAAAATAATAATTAAATGATCACGTGTTAAAAGCAATAAATGTAGAAAATGACGGAATAAAAAATATACTTGCGCGTGAATATTAAAAAGATAAATAATTAAATTATTCCGCGTTTTCAAAGCATTAAGTAGAGTAAGATTGATTTATTTCGACAAAATATTTTATCTATTATTGCAAATTTTAAAACAGCGTAATTAATAATATTTCCCTTCAATTAAAAGCTATATTTTTACGTTTAATAATTACGTTTAAATCAACGAAATAACTAATAAATTGGTAAAATATAATTAAAAATACAGATAAACGTTGAATTAAAGATCACTCGATGACGTAACTACCACGCGTAACGCATCTGGTATCAATTGAATGCGACGCCACAGATATGCACTTTTGGTTTTAAATCCTATATTTTGGCGACAGTTCTTTTCTTTTATAGAAAGTAGGAGTCGGGATAATAGAGTAATACCCAATTTTCTATTAGCATCGTTATAAAATTTCACGATGCAATGACATTGCTTACTTAACCATTTTGCACAAGTTGATTTTCAAATGTTTAATTAACCTTATTTTATGAACCGTTGTTAGCTGTCTCGACAGCAGTTGATTCGGATTTAAAATCCCTTGGTCAAAGGAAAATGAATGGGAACCCGATTATAGCAAATATTACAGCGAGCAGCCGATTACAGCAGGTCGTTTAATTATAATTCAATCTTCTGCAATCGTTTTAAGGTTGATCAAATCAGAGTGTTTTTACAGTTTGTGGTGTCAGAACGGGGCCTGGCGAGCGTAGCTCGTAGGGGGCAGAGCCCCCTTGTATAAAAAAGAAACACATCTCAAATTGATTTAATTGAAATGCATTATAATTTGCTAAATAAACCTATAGGTTTCTGATCTTGTTTAATGCGTGCAAGCAATCTTTAAACAAAAATCAATCATAGATGATGTAAATATCAATTCTAAATTATATATATATATATATATATATATATATATATATATATAAATGGAATCATCTTAAAAAGAAAAGGAAAAAATTACCCTATATCTGACGAGAAGTGCGGGTAAAAAAAACAATGTTCGATCATTCTAAGTAGCTGTGTGTAAGAATAATATTTTTTGTTATTTGTAGTGATTTGTCAATGTTTAATTAAGTATGATCCTTAAAATATATAATATATGTGGAGTTGTGTAATATAGAGTTTCAAAACACCAACTTGGAGTCTACTTTTATATGTTCTCCTGAATATGTATATCTTTTCTTTTAAACATATTCCTTAATCATGTTTTCAATTTTTCGTGCGCTATTCCTGCATAATGGATATTATTACTATGCTTACTTACGAAACAACACGATAAGTAATATTTAATTTAATTTTTTAATTCCTTTAGATTTTGTATCTTATGAATATGAGCTAAATAGATTTTATATGTTTTATAGGAAATTATTGGACTCGTTTTTATTTTTTGTAAAATGCACACGAAGCCTTTTCAAATTCACGCATGACTGTTATCTATTTAAATTTACTTCCTTTAAATTTGATTTTGTACTAAAATAAAAAAACGTAGGAAATAGAAAAAAAGAAATTAAAAAAATGACTGCATATATAATGTTCTTCATTGTTTGTAAAACATTTTGAATATAACGTGAAATCTAAACTATAATTAAAGCAGTTATTAATCTCTTTTACAATCGTATATTATATAAGTAAATATAAACTTTTAAAAATATATACTTTAAGTTAAGTAGTTTTATCCATAAACTTCATATCAGACATAAACAACATTGTATTTAAATGCATTTTATCATGTTTTATTTTTTAGTGCCATAATTATTTGTATCATAAACGTAGCAAATGCGTTTACAATAGAAGTAAATATAAAAACCGATACAGAATGTTTATAAATGAATGTTTTGATGTTACTCTGTCTTAAAAATTTTAAATCATAAACAAAGTATCACAGCAAAATGCCTGTATACAATTTTAAAAAATGAATATATCAATTTAAAAAAAATACTAAAAATAATAATTAATATTTTTTAAATATACTATTAAACAACAACATAAATTATAATTTATACTAATAAAATAAAGTTTTGCTCTGTGTGTCTCTCTGTTTGTTTGTTTGTTTGTTGGCGATGACTATCAAAATCTACTACAACTAGAGGTCCCAAACATTACGTGAGGAGAGTCCAAGGCAGGTCTTGATGCACCTGAGACTCAATTTTTATATTTTTTAACAATTCGCGGAGATATGAATTAAAAACTCATAAAAAACAATCATCTCATTCTCAAATGATCTCATCATCATCGTGGAAGTTTTGCCCTGCAATATGTTTCTTCAGGTAAAGGAATAAGTGGTAGTCGTTTGGTGCAAGTTCGCTGGGGACATCAGAGATCACAGATGGCTTACCTTTTCAGGAGTCTTCATGAATATTTGTCCTACCTCCAGTGAAATCACAACACCATTCTTTTCATTTAGTCGATTCATAATGTTCCCATAGACGGAAACAATTTTTTTGTGAATATCCACAGGACGTTCACTTTTTGCATGAAGAAAACGTATGACAGAACGTACTTCACAGTTGGCGGGATTCTGAATTGACGCAGCGATCACTCAATACAGAGCACGTTGTTCGTTTACATTATCAAAATTAAACACGATTACTGGAATGGTTTGTTGATTGCGCAAATCATTGAAATTTTGTTAGTTTTGTATGTTTTGTAGGAAAATATGAGGTGGAACCCGTCGAAATTCAACGTTAAATTTTTTTAATGTCCTCTTCAACCATTGTTCGTTTCAAATTCATATCTTCTGAAACCCATCGATTGTTTTAAGCTAATCAATTTGTATGTAAAAATGAAGAAATTATTTTACAATAATAATATACAATTTGCAGATGAGGCATATTTGTAATGTTTTCTAGTGATAATTTCTTTGTATGGATATTTCGTTCCCTTTCCATAATCGGGATGGCTGTCCCTTTTGCACAACCAGGGATCCTTTCCCTATTATAAAGTGACAAACATAGTGGATCTTTAATAAAATAATACAATTTCTAGCATATTCTGCTGCAACACTTTAACCAATTCAACATGATATTAATTTTATGTTCAACATAAACTGAAAATCTGTTTTTTGTTGATAGATTTAAGTTTAGCGTCTAAATGTTATGGAGAATCTGATCTCATGATTTATTGTTTTTTATTTCACTTTTTAAGTTGGCAAGGGCAATCAATTCCTAATTGTGATAAATTTGCCAGTGGTGACTTAATATTATTGAAGCAAACAGACGGTCATTGTTGAGATAGACTTGAAAAATAATTAATCTTTGACAATTATTTAAAAAATCGCTAAACTGGGCGACTGTTTCCAAATAGATTTCATTCAAAAGTTAATTTTTACCCTATTCGATGCTATAAGAATTGAAATTCTTCAGTATTTAGAAGTGATATAAGAGCGATAAAAGCGAAAGCGATAGAACAGTTTGTTGTCGCCATCGTTATACATTTTTTAAAATTGCAACTGGGTTTTGGCTGGCGTCTATGTAGATTATGACTATATGACGACGACAGAAAAATCTACAGTGAAAGAAATTTGACTTTGTCGCTCATAAGGAACTGTTAAATGAGCTTACAATAAACCTACAAAAATATTTTCTATAAAATATCAGCCTTTCAATATTTAATCTAATTTCAAAACAATTATTATTTCAAGCTTTTAACTTACCAAAGAACTACTCTTAATAATTTTATTTTTCCTGAAATCCTTATTATTTATTAACTATAAAAATTCTTTTCTGAATTATTTATAAATTAATTCATCTTACATATAATTTTTTAAAGCAGTCACTAACATGTAATCAAGATGATAATCAAGTATTTATAATCAAGATGAAATAATCAAGAAAGGCTACAGTTCTAATTTTTATAATTAACAATTGAAAAATCAATGAAAATTACGTCATGTTGGCACAATCACATAAATTTTTCCTTTTTAGTTTTCTCAATGTAAAAATACATTTCAAGGTAAACATAACGTAATTTTCACCGACGCGAACTTTTCATACGTACTTTATATAGGTACTTTTATGCTTAACCGCCATGAATTCAAATAAAAATATATTTTCTATTTAATTGTCTAGAAAAAATGGCATCAATAAAGTTATAATGAATAAAGATAAAATAAAGTCAATATACATTCTTCTCGTGACGTCACAGTAAATATGAATTTTTATTCTCTTATAAAAACAAAATACATGCGCAGAAATATTTTTACCTTAATTTAACGAGAAAATTAATTAATTATATTCATTTGCCGGAAGAGAAGTCTCTTGAGCAACTCAGTTCTTCTAAATCAATCAAAACGTACCCTTAATTAGTTTTAATTTTCTTTATTTAACGAGAGAACTTAAGCATTTCCGGAGCATATTTTTATATTTAATGTTTACGATCACGATTAATTTATTTTTAGACTTTAAATCTATCTAACATAACACATCGTAGCTTGATGATGGGCAATTCTGTTAAATTAGTAACCACGACTCTTGGGTGTCAGAATCTGTCCACCATCCCGCCATTTTCCATTAACGACTCTAAGGTCCATGCTTAGTTTATCTCTTTTATGTTCATCCGATTTGCCAGCTACAGAGTCCAGGATACCTTACGTTACTCTATTTCTGATGTCATAAGTTAAACGAACCTATTTAGTTTATTAATATTTAATCAAGAAACTTTCACTAATTTTCATGTTCCTGTAAATAAAGTTAATTTGTTGTTTTAAATACAAAAGTGTTTTCTCTGAGATCGAGCTACTTTTCTTACACAAGGAAAAACATTACATTCTATATTGCAAAATAATCCCAACAGTGTACGTTGTTATTGAAGCCCGCAAAAATTTCTGAAGTATGACCTTCTTTCGACGTTCAAACTGGTGCCCCCATTTTTACCCGACCCGGGTATGCTCTAATCATTTTGCGACGCTTCGGGTTCGAGTAAGAGTTACTCTGTTTTTTGCCACAGTTTGAGGTTAGTCTAGGTTTTTCTGTTTCGGGTTGAATTTTAGTCGGGTTCGTACACATCAAGTTTTTCAGAAGAAATATCATTGTATTTTTACAGATGAAAAATCTTATTTTAATATAGATGACTGCATATGAGGACCCCAGAAGCCAAGGGGTATAAATGACAAAATTGAAAAAACTGAGCTAAGTGCACAGGCGAAATAAGTCTAGAAATAAGGCTATTTGTTTGTAACGTAAAGGAATATAAGTGATTTTTTAATTACGTGCCGCATTCTGGAGGTCAACTACTTAAGTATTCAAAACTTGTACCCCTTGTTATCAATAATAATTACTTATAAATTAAAAAAAAAATTGTACTCCACCTTCTTCACACAGTTATTGAAATAAAAGTTCAAAAACACTATGGAATAAGCAACAGTTTCATATTTATTTCAGTTAATTACTATTGACTCAATACTTTGAACTCAATTTACTCCAAATCGAAATTTTGTCACTTGTATCCATTGGCTTCTAGGGTCCTCATATATTTGAAAAGAATGATGCAATTAATATTAGAAATGAAATTCACATGATGAAATTAATATTAGAGACACACTGAAAAAAAATGTAACTACACAGAAACTTTTTTGCAGCAAAAGGTGTACTAGAAATATTTTCTGGTATAGAGAAAAAGAAAGACACGTGGAAAAAAGGATACTCCCTACTAACACTGCCGTAAATAATCGTATAAAAAGAACGAAAAATCATGCATCAAGCATAGATTATCAAGCACTTTCCAAAACATTCAGAATACTGTAACAGTTTAACAAGATGAAGAGTGTTGTTTAAGTAGGTTCTGCGTTAATTCGTTGCGCACAATTCATCGCGGAACAATTCATCGCAGTGTCAATTCGTCGCGGCGACAACTCATCGCAGCATCAATTCGTCGTGGTGTCAATTCGTCGCAACGAAAATATATTTGAAGGCTATGATGATAAAAGTAAAGATAATTTAGAAAAATTATTTAATGATGTAAATTGTTAGTAATAATTCTCTATACCTAAAAAACAAATTATCATTAAATAATTTTACTACATTATCTTTAATTTTATCATCATAGCCTTCAAAAACATTTTCGTTGCGATCGCGACGAATTGATACCACGACGAATTGAAGATGCGACGAGTTGACGCTGCGATGAGTTGTCGCCACGACGAATTGACATTGCGACGAATTGATGCTGCGATGAATTGTGCGCGATGAATTGTTCCACGATGAATTGTGCGCGACGAATTGACGCGATACCGTTTAAGCAAATAATTCGGAAAACGCATAACACATTTGAAAACCCAATTTCAGCAATTACCATCAATAGTCGGAAAAATATCCTAATTCTTTTGTGCCGCCCTGTATATGTCCGATAGATTTGTACATGTAGTACATAGCATTCTAAAATTTAGTTCAGCTTGAAAACACATAGCACAGTTGAAATTTTTCCTTCAACAAGTTTCGTATAAATAAACTGAAATGTATTCAACATCGTTTGTGCAACCCTGTGTATGATCTATAGAGTTTATACGCAAGAAATAATATGCAAAAAATTAAATACATTTAAAAGCGCGTACCACAACTGAAAACGCACATAAAACAATTATTGTTTATAGACAGCACTGTAATCGAATTCTTTTGAATGTCCCTGTAAATGAACGATGAATGCTATGCACACCCTATTTTCTATAATAAGCATCTTGTAGTGCCCCTCAGTTATATATAATGATTTCAGTGAGTTTGAAATAGCGTAACATCGTTAAAATACACCCCAAACGATTTTTCCCCATAGACAAGAATGTAACGAAATTCTTTTGAGTGTGCCTGTAAACCAACTATAAATGCTACACACTTCATTTTCAATACCGAACATGTATTGTAAGCCTCAATAACATATATCAATTTCATGGCAATCCCAGTCTATTTACGTAAGTTCGAGCATGGACAGACGGACAAATCGAATTCATAGACATTTTTCAACTATGTTGGAAAGTGTTAAAAATGTGACTGCTACCAAGTTCTTTGTAATAACGTCTGCTATTGAATGCTACACTGAAATTATGCTTCGGGAGTCGTCAGTGAAGACACATGACACATGAATCACATAAAAATAAATGAAACGGTCTTGCTTAAATATTAATAAAATAAACAGGTCCGCTAAACTTATATGACATCAGAAATTGTATTGAAATCTTAACAAACTTTAAAATTTCTAATACTAACACCTAATTTTGATATCCTATTTGGATTCTTCGGCAAATTTTACCTTCAGATACCAAACGAGAAGTCATTCGGCCAAACAGTTTAGGAATTATGTAGACATTAAATTTAGTGCACCCAATGTTAAATTATTTTTTCTTTTTACTCTCTTCTATATACAGGGTGATTCATAAAAGATGGGCAGAACTTTAAGGGGTTATAGTACACTTAAAGACAAATAATATTAAATAGGAGACTAAGGGTCCCAGACGTATTCCCAAGGAGATAGGGGGCATTAAAGTTTAGGGTCCGAAATTTCAAATGATTATAAAACATGGAAAAATTGGTCGATTCGTTTGCGGTTTTTGCAAAAAATTTTCTTTATGCCAGTATTTTCTTGAAATAAAATTTTAAAGTTCAATTTCAAAAAATGCCGATAGGGGGCGCTTTAGACTTTGGAGTAACAAACAACTATTTTTTAACGTTATTTTTTGTATTTCTTTAAATGATTTCGAAAGCTTAGACTTAAACTTAAATTTTGATCTAAAAATCTGAGTCCTAACGAGTAGTTAAGTAGCGTAAACTGAAATTTGAAATTTGAAACCCTTCTCCCCCCAGAACAAAAATCAGTTATTCCCGATCTTTGTGTCGTAGATTAGGCTCTAACTACTGCCGCGTTTTGCTAAAATTATTCTTTATGTCAGTATTTTCTTGAAAATAAATTTTAAAGAAAATTTTCAAAAAATTCCGATAGAGGGCGCTTTAGACTTTGGAGTAACGAACAACTATTTTATACCGTTATTTTTTGTGTCTCATTAAATGCTTTCTAAAGCTTAGACTTAAACTTAAATTTTCAGCTCAAAATCTGAATCGCTGAGCGTGGTTCAGTAGCGAGGGGAGGGGGTTCAAATTTCAACTTCTGAACATAGTTCAGTTTGCACTACTTAACCATGCCCAACGATTCTGTGCTGTGATACGAGGCAAAAATACAACTTTCGTCAAGGACTGCATAGTCGGAATTCACTCATAAAGGCACTGGCACAGTTGGAAACGTCGCTCATGCAAACGTTAAAGCTCCATTCCTGACACTAGTCACCGGGTGAAGAAGGAAACAGAAAGTATGCAAATGTCAAATGGGGAAGAAGAAGAACACGTATGCAAAATTTCGACACGATTCAGGCATAAAAACCACTGAACGGTGAGTCAAGTGTAAGTCGCTGTAGTAATGAATCGGAAGATGGTGCCCTTCACGAATAAGGAAAAGGCTGAGATGCATTTAATTTACGGAGCGGCAGATGGAAATGGTGCAGAGGCACAACGAATGTACGGAGAGCGATTTCCTAACAGGCGGTTGCCTAACCGCAAAACTTTCGAGCGCTTGCACAGACAGTTGTGTGAGACGGGATCATTTCTCGCTTCCCGGTCGAATGCAGGTCGTGCAAAAAAGGACGAATCAGTAGTTGTTGCAGAAGCCATTCTGGATGTAGTAGCGGCGCAGCCAAGTACAAGTACACGAACAGTGGCTAGCCAGGTGGATACCTCACAGTCCACGACTTGGAGGGTACTGAAGGATGAACATTTGCTCCCGTTTCATGTGCAACGAGTCCAGAAACTGTCTCCAGGGGATTATCCAAATCGTATTGAATTCGCCCGCTGGTTTCTGCAGCAGAACGCGCTAAATCCACATTTTGGACGAACTGTGCTTTTCACCGATGAATGTACCTTCACACGTGAAGGTACATTTAACACACACAATGCACATGTATGGGCGGATGTCAATCCACATGCTACGTATCCACATGCTCATCAGAGACGCTTTTCCATCAATGTTTGGGCAGGAATCCTCGGAGACCACCTAATCGGACCGTACCTTCTTCCTGAACGCCTCAACGGTAAAACATACCTCACATTTCTGCAACATGTGCTGCCAGACCTGTTAAACGTTGTTCCTCCACGCATCCGGCGGGTCATGTGGTTCCAGCACGATGGAGCGCCAGCCCATTACGTACGAGACGTCCGCAACTATCTGGACATCACATTTCCGAACAGATGGATTGGTCGAGGTGGTCCTGTTGCTTGGCCTGCTCGCTCGCCAGATCTTTCACCCCTCGATTTCTTTTTTTGGGGACGATTGAAGGCTCTTATGTATGAGACACCCATTGAATCCCCCGAGGAACTGGTCGCCAGACTTTCCGCCGCTGTAGGGGAAGTGCTCGAAAAGCCTGATGTTTTCGCGAATGTTCGCCGTTCCATTCGTCGCCGTTGTTCTGCGTGCATAACCTCTGGTGGTCACAATTTTGAACATTTATTGTGATTACATGTTAATAAATATGCTTTGGTAACATAATCCTAATTTGTGTCTTTTTACCTCGTATCACAGCACACAATGTGTGGACATGGTAAACTGAACTGTGCTCAGGAGTAGAAATTTCAAACCCCTCTCCCCAGAAACTTAACCACGTCTAACGATTCAGATTTTGGGCTGAAAATTTAAGTCTAAGCTTTAGAAAGCATTTAATGAGACACAAAAAATAACGGTATAAAATAGTTGTTCGTTACTCCAAAGTCTAAAGCGCCCTCTATCGGAATTTTTTGAAAATTTTCTTTAAAATTTATTTTCAAGAAAATACTGACATAAAGAATAATTTTAGCAAAACGCGGCAGTAGTTAGAGCCTAATCTACGACACAAAGATCGGGAATAACTGATTTTTGTTCTGGGGGGAGAAGGGTTTCAAATTTCAAATTTCAGTTTACGCTACTTAACTACTCGTTAGGACTCAGATTTTTAGATCAAAATTTAAGTTTAAGTCTAAGCTTTCGAAATCATTTAAAGAAATACAAAAAATAACGTTAAAAAATAGTTGTTTGTTACTCCAAAGTCTAAAGCGCCCCCTATCGGCATTTTTTGAAATTGAACTTTAAAATTTTATTTCAAGAAAATACTGGCATAAAGAAAATTTTTGCAAAAACCGCAAACGAATCGACCAATTTTTCCATGTTTTATAATCATTTGAAATTTCGGACCCTAAACTTTAATGCCCCCTATCTCCTTGGGAATACGTCTGGGACCCTTAGTCTCCTATTTAATATTATTTGTCTTTAAGTGTACTATAACCCCTTAAAGTTCTGCCCATCTTTTATGAATCACCCTGTATAATAGAAGAAAGTATTGTAATCGCATTTTTTTTCGACTTCCGAATTTTGACGGATTTACACGTTTCAGGGGTTTGAGATCCCGAAAAACATGTTTATACAAAATGTCTGTCTGTCCGTGTGTGTGTGTCCAGGTGATGTGTGTCCTCTTTGTATCACCGAAAAGTGTACGAATTCAAAGTTATTCAATCGAATCATTACGAAATCAAAGTTATTCATAGAATCGAACCAAATTTCATTTATATGTTTTAGGCTATAGCCAGCAGGTACCCTTTGAATTTGGTGATATTGCGCCGGAAGGGGGCGTTGTGATAGGGATATTTGTTCCATTTTCATTATTGTATCTTCAAAAAGTGTATGAAGGTAAGCATAGAACCAAATTATACATATATGTTTCCGACTATGGTCTGCAGGTCCCAGTTGAATTTTGGAATTCTGCAAAAGAATGGAAATATTCTGCCGGAAGAGAAACACTGTGATAGCGATTTTTGTAAGGTTTTCTGGATTTTTCGTGTACATCGGCTGGTCGTGCAGCGAAGGGGGCTTCCCATCCAAGTAACTCGGAGATTCGCAAGCAGTTGACGTACAACAAAATGGCGAAAAATATTGATTTTATTGGCGCTGTGATAAAGAATTTTGAAGTATGAACATTTATGAGATTAAAAAAAAATTCGGGATTGACACATCCGACCAGTTTAATAGTTGTAAAACAAGCTGCAATGCGTGTAGTTTTTTAAGCATAACTCATTCTCATATCCAACCTGGCTAATTTTTCACACATTCACAAAGCCATTTTTATTTTTAAATGCAAATAAATGTGCAACTGTTCTTATTCAGATACTAAGTTTTTGCATAGCGTTTCTCGTTCTTCAATAAAAACAAAGTGTGTTTTCAGGAAACGCTATCAGGTTTGGCGTTTAAAATAATTTTCGAAATGCACCAACCTGGAATGGGTCGTCGCCGGGAAGCAACTGATTATAAATCAAGTTATGATACAGTTATAAGAAACGAAAATTTCTATTGGATTCTAAAGCGCTTCCATCGTAAAATCTACGAATTTTACACACTTACGTATAAAAATGTCTCCATGAATGTGTCAGACAGGTTTGTGATGTTCAGCACAGAAAAGTTTTCTGTTTAGAACATACTTACATAATTGTAAAACATATTAGATCATTTTGGTTCCTCCTATCTCTTCGAACAATAAAAAATCAAATGTTAAAAGCAACTTTAATCAAAGCTCGGTGTTGATAGTTGATCAATATTTGGAAGTATCGGGGGCGGCCCTTGGGCCGGGCGAATTGTACGTCTCCTGGGGTGTTGAAACTTAGGGGTTCCCAAATCGGATGTCTGATTAATACGCTTTAGACTTTAACCCATTGTATTACCGCGTTGCATATCTGTAATATATCCAAAACTCAGTGGTATTTATACAGTAAGGTTTAAAAGACGATTTTATTTATTGCTGCTAGCTCCCAACAAAGCAGTTAATATAAATTGTTCATAGAATTATCAACACAAGGCGATACTGAGTAAATTTTTCATGCAAAAGTTTTATTTATCATTTCAGCTGTTTCGCATCGTTATTGCTAAAGTGAACTTTGTAAATTTTGTCAAATTAAAAAGGCTTGAGACGTCCAAAAATAGTTGGTTGGTTCGTTGATTTTATGACGATCGATTATCTACACGAGGGATATAGGCCCTGGGGGGGGTGCCCTCCGTGGGGGTCTTTCTAAGGGATCCTAACCCGTATTTACGGCAAGGTTCGAACAAAACCACGGTAAACTCCGAACGGTTAGGTCAACGAGTGCGAGAGGGTTTTGAACACAGCACCTCTCGTCTACCAGCTTTTGAAAGCAGAACCTCTCAGCCACTGGTGAGGCAGTCCAAAAAATAGATTTTTTACAAAGATAAGTTCGTATACTTTAAAATTTTGTATTAAAAAATTGACACTATTTATGAGAAGTGTGTGTTTTTCTGTTTATTGCAGATATATTTTTCAAAAAAAAAAAGTTGTTGAGTCACAAATTGTTAAATTTTGCTGAATACAAGGCAAGGAAAGATTTAAACACTAGCTATAGCGTTTTTAATTTTTTTGATAATGGCAAAGGATAATTTTTTTTTTAATGTTTGACGTCTTAATACAAATATCAGAAAGCCACAGCCTGGGAGAGGTGCCGTGAAAACACAATCGATTATTGCATGTAACTCATTTATCAACAGGCCCGTACAGAGGGGGGTAGAGCCGGTACAAATTACCGGAGCCCGGCTCTTTTGGGGGACCTCGGGTGTTGTCTTAAATAAAATACGAGAAAAAGTAGACTCGTACTTTTTTACATAAAATTTTTTAATTAAAATAACTAACAAATATTAAAAGTGAAATGTCTGAATTTGCTAGAACGTCCTTACGGGTTGGCCAGGGGAGAAGGTCAGCAAGGGGCAGGTACACCTGCGTATGTATCAAATTACTTGACAATTAGGTGTTTTAAGTGTGAAAAACAGCCCATCTTTTATTAAACAGCACCAGAACGAACGCAGCAAAGACACAAGCGTCTGACAATCGTTGATGAATTCAATTAAAATTTATTAATATTTCCAATATTTTCAATTTCTATTTAAAATCTTTAAATAAAAAAATGTTGCAAATGCACCATAAACTGTAATACTCTAAAATAAAAATACTAATAAAATTGTAAGCAAACACTACATCGATTTTCTAAAAAGTACTATTTATTTTCTAATGCAGTAAAGCCCGTTTATAACGGAATCCTGCTATAAATGTAAAAAAATCGTAGTCCAGAAAAAAAAAACATGCAATTACACCTTCTAAGACGGAAACAATCTGTCTAAAACGGAATTTTTGACTGTTCGTTTGCGTTTTTGTCTAAGAATGTTTTATTGTATTGTACTATTGGTGGGGGCTCTGCATTGCGCGTGAATGTGTCAGAATATTTCAAGTTGTTGAGAGGGCAAGAACATTTTTCGCGAGAAGCGTTAAAAACTTCTAACAATAAATTCCGACCAAAAATTCGGGGAAAGTTGCCTCTGTGGATCGCCTCTTGGAAACAGAAGTCGAAAATATTAATCCGAATGATTGGATCGGATATAGCCACAAATTCCCTCATGAAAATACGTTTAGCAATTGATGAATAATTTATAATATTTTATCAGCTTTTTTTTCAAGGGTTTTACTTTTATTACACTCTTTTAGAGTAGACTTTTTCTTTTACCGGACTATTTTTGCATTGTCACTTTACTGATATGCACTAGAAGATTTAATTACATTAATTTTAAATAAATATTAACTTTTGCATAATTCGCAATAAGTATTACTTTAAACACTTATCGTTATTATTTTAACAATCATAGTCAAAACACAAAAGGGCGAAATGCAAAATTTCACCTTAGTTTCTTCATAAAATATCTCTATGAGATTCGATAGATCCCAATGTTACTTAAGAGCAGCACTAGTCACGCGAAGAAACACTCACGCTAATGTTAAGTCTATGGGAAGGTTATCCCGCGATTTCTCGCTCGCATTTTAATATTTTTAAATGATTTTTTTGCATAGGATAGCTGACGTCGATATCTATCGTTGTTAGTTTTTACTTTTAGGAAGATTTCGTAAGAAATACTACCTATTACATTCTCACCTAAGTTGGAAATTTTGAAAAATTTCTGCAGATCTACGCCGATCATGACTCCCAGAACCCAAAACCACCCCCAGTTCAAAACTTTATATATCTATCTATCTATCTATCTATCTATCTATCTATGTCACTTTTTTCTGACCACGATAACTGGAAAAATTCTGCATAAATCGCTTCCAAACTGATATATAAAATCAAGGGTCATAAAATCTCGGTCAAGTTCGTTAATGGGCAAAATCGAACCAGGGGGGGGGGAAATGGGGGGGCTTTTTGTGAAAACAGAAAAACCCTCATAATTTCTTTATTTTTATACGTATCGAATCCGTTTAAAGTTATTATTACTTCTAGGAAAAGGGCCGAAAATTTATGTATGACAGATTTTTGATATAATTAAAAATGGCCCCAAGGGGGGGAAAAAAGGGGGGTTTTAGAAGAAAAAAAATCATAGCTTCGTCAATTCACAAGATATCAAATCCGCGTAAAATTATTATTAATCCTCTTCGTATTATCTAAAACTTTTATATTGACAAGTTTTTTATAGGACCAACCGTTATAGCAAAATAAAATTAAAAATAAAAAAATCCCTGCCGGCTCCGCCTGCAAACAAGTTATTTTTCGAAGTAGGCGGTTCCAACTCCCGCATCTTTTCGAAACTGATACATAAAATCAAGGGGCATAAAATCTCGGTCTTTGTTAATGGGCAAAATCGAACCAACGAGGGGGGGGGGGGGATGGGTGGGGACTTTTTGTGAAAACAGAAAAAAACCCATAATTTCTTAATTATGATACGTATCGAATCCGTTTAAAGTTATTATTACTTCTAGGAACAGGGGCAAAAACTTGTATGACAGATTTTTGATATAATTAAAAATTGCCTTAAGGGGGGGAGGGAAGGAGGGTTTTAGAAGAAAAAAAATCAGAACTTCGTCAATTCCCAAGATTTCAAATCCGCTTAAATTTATTATAAATCCTCTTAATATTATCTAAAACTTTTATATTGACAAGTTTTTTATAGGACCAACCGTTATAGCAAAAAAAAATTAAAAACAAAAAAATCCCTGCCGGCTCCGCCTGCAAACAAGTTATTTTTCGATGTATGATGATTTTTCGATGATGATTTTTCGATGTATTTTATGTATGACAGATTTTTGATATAATTAAAAATTGCCTTAAGGGGGAGGGGAGGGAGGTTTTTGAAGAAAAAAATTCATAACTTCGTCAATTCCCAAGCTTTCAAATCCGCTTAAATTTATTATAAATCCTCTTAGTATTATCTAAAACTTTTATATTGGCATGTTTTTTATAGGACCAACCTCTTATAGCAAAAAAAAAAAAAAAAAAAAAAAATCCTTGCTGGCTCCGCCTGCAAACAAGTTTGGTTTCGAAGTAGGCGGTTCCAACTGCAGCATCATCGCAAAAAGGTCATTTCTTCCGCAATTCCCGACAAACAGGCGCCCCACGGTCTGCGTCTTCGAAATCTACCTGTGTCTGTAGGCCGAGCCGTCAGGGATTTTTTTGATTTTGGTTCCAGTTTTTTTTTTATATAAGGGTGCTTTCATTTTCAGAACCGGTTCCAACCGGTTCCAAAATTTAAAATGTCCGCTTATAAAAAAAGTTTAACCAAAATCAAAAAAGTAAAAACTAAGAAAGTTGAAGATCGACCTCAGCTATCCTACGCAAAAAAATCATTTAAAAATATTAAAATGCGAGCGAGAAATCGCGGTATAACCTTCCCATATTCTTAACATTAGCGTGAGCGTTTCTTCGCCTGACTAGTGTAGGCTCTTAACAGGCGACATTTAAAAAACACAAATAGATATTAAAAGATGTTTAAAATGTTTAAAAACCCTCCAAGTACCTTCCACCGCGACCATCCTCAAGGAGCGAAAATCCTTTCTGACAGAAAGGATATCTTATTCATCAATTGCTAAATGTATTCTCACACGGTAATTTATGACTATATACGATCAAATCGTTCCACATTCGGATTAATAATTCGTCAGCAAGGATTTTCGCTCCTTAAGGATGGTCCCGGAAGCCGCCCGTAAGTACTTGGAGTGTTTTAAAACATTTAAAACATTCTTTAACATATATTTGTGATTTTTAAATGTCACCTGTTAAGTAACATTGGATGTATCGAATCTCATATTGATATTTTATAATCATATTCTTAAACATTATTTTTATTGCTTAAAATGACAACTGCACTGTTTTCCCCTCCGCCCCTCTCTAATTTATTTAGACATAGAACATAGTGTGTGAATTCTATTTAAAGTCTACAAAAAACACAATCCGAAAACAACAAAAAAGTTTCTCTGACACGCAACAAGTTTTTATTCTGAATAAATTTCTCCATCACAAAATTAGTACATCGGGTGTACGCTGCCGAAGCCAGCTGGACCCTGACATTGTTCTTTTAAAAACTATTCGTTTAAAAATATAAATTCATACAAAATCGGGTTAAAGATAGAAATCATACAAATTTGAGATAATATTATTATCACAGGCCCGGAAAATTATGCATAACATTCATTAAATCCGTCATTTGCGTGTAAACTTTTCATCATAATCTAATAAGTGCATTTTAAAAATAAAATGTCGCTTTGAAGACTCCAGAATTTTGAGGCGTATTGCCTGAATTTGGCCTAGGCGTAAATCAGGGCCTGGTTTTGAATGCATTCTGAAGCAGCTAATGTGTAATATTATTAAATACTTCAAGTTCTTTTATTTCAGTTTACATCTGTACTCTAATCGATGTAGTGTTTTATAGATTAATGGAATCAAACGAAAGAAAATAATTCAAAGAAAAGGTAAAGTATAAGAAAAATTTTAATCAAAATTGCCGCACGTATGAGCAAGTTTTTTTAAATTAAACTCTTGGTGAAGAATGTCTTTTCTAAATAAATTATGAAGCTCAAACATTTTCAGTTGTTTGGTATTTATTACGGCCGATTATCTGCGCAGGCCGAGGGGTTCAATATATTTTTCGTATCACTCTAGGTATGTGAAAAGTGTTAATATACGATAATAGATGGCGCCATCAAATGACTAATGCAGACGGAGAGCTTTCAAAGGATTAGGGTCCATAAGCCGTGTTTTTGGCCCATGAAATAAGACTAAAATTCGACTTTGTTATACTGACTTAATTATTTCACTTTTTAATATTAGAAGGTTTATCCTGTACGATTTCAACAATATTTTTTGCATTTTGTTCGTTTTTATATAACTTACACAAGCTGAAAGTTCGTATTATTCGTAGTTTTTGATGAAAAATACGCAATTTCTCCTAATTTTATCTCAATTCTTAATATATTTTAAAATATTTTACTATGAGTGCATCTTTGCGACACTTTTATTTTTACATATATTGTACATTATGTGTATTTTATAATATATGTAAAGAAGAAAGTGTTGCACGATGGTGCTCATATAAATAATTGAGATAAAATTAGGAGAAATTGCGTATTTTTCATCAAAAACTACGAATAATACGAACTTTGAGCTTGAGTAAGTCATATAAATCCAAACAAAATGCAAAAACTATTGTTGAAATCGTACAGGATAAACCTTCTAATATTAAAAAGTGAAATAATTAAGTCAGTATAACAAAATCTAGTTTTAGTCTATTTCATGGGCCAAAAACACGGCTTACGGACCCTGATCCTTTCTGGTCTCTTTGATCAATTCCATTTTATTCCCACTCCCCTAATATTACTTAATGAGGAAATTACTCGGGCATATAGATGTTAAAAATAGTTTATAGTCCTGTGCCAAATTTCAAGAGCGGATCCAAGGACCAGTCACGGGGTTCATAACTCCCCCCCCCCCCTCCTCTATCTCTGAACAAAGATAGTTTCTAAACAACAATGCATTTTTTAATTTAAATTCATGTTAAGGATGTTTGAAAAAAATCCATGAAATGCATGATGAAATTTGCAGACAAATTTGCTCCTTACGCACACACATACACAAAAAAAAATATATCGTTTATCATTTTCCTATATGTATGATACAACTTCAATTGCTGCCTCGGGATCATCTTTTTGTAACTATGTCAATTGGTCAGGGATGTACTGGAGGGTATATGGCGTATACCACTGTATATAATTCCGGATTTTTTTTTAAAGGCTGTCCTCTGTTTCCCAAATAATTCCCCGTATACTCTATAGCGTACGATCTCTGCCTACAGCATATACCCTCTGGTTTTTTTACGACTGTACCACTGCAATTGGTTTCTAAGTGTAATCGTAACTGAAAATTGGTTTAAAATTTCAGCTTTTACAACTTTTTCTGAAGATTATTGTCTTTAAAAGAAAACTAGCTGACCCCCGCCCGGTGTTGTCCGAGTCCGTAATAATAAATAAATAAATAAATATCAAGTTTTTATTATTTTATATCTTTAACTCGATTTTCTATGAAATTATAATTTAAAATGAAAAATTCACGAAAAAATATTGATATTTAGTGATAAAAGCACTTTTTTTCTTGTTTTTTTACGTAGGGTCATTTCATAGTTTTAAAATAAAAAATTCTTTTTGTTCGAACTCTTTGAAATCTTTATTGGTGATAAATAAAACAGTTTTACAGCCCGTGTAAAAATTTCAGGAAAAAATATTGTTTTCTAGTTGTAAAAGAAATATTTTCTTCTCGCTTTTTTGTTTGTTTGTTTGTTTTCGCGTCGGCTCCTTTAACATAGCAATAAAAAAATAGTTCTCGCATCTTCCGAGCTCTCTGACATTTCAATCGGTTATAAATATAGCTGTTTCCAAGCTCTCTTTAAAATTTTGTGAAAAAATATGCATATTTAGTAGTGAAAACATGGGTTAAAAAAAACTTTAGCTTTCAACCTCAGAGCAAAAGTATATTAGAAGCTCTATGCTTTCAGTGCAATGGTACGCCTCGATCCATTTTCAATTAGCCCTTTTCAATCCCCCTAGGCTAAACAGGTGAGTGCTAATCAATCCGGTTTCCCGTTTCTGAGGGAAGAAGCCTTAAAAAAATCACTGAAGCATGCGCAAAGAGAGACGATTTTCGTGTGGAAAAAGAATGTTGGAATTTCACAGAATATGCTTTTCGTTTTAAGTATATAGATGAAGAATTATGTTCTGTAATATTTTAGTATCTAATAGAACTTGAGAATTTTACACATTTACGAATATATCTTCAAATTTTATGTAATTACGAATGAAAATAACTTTATTAATGTGTCATAAAAGAGACAATGTCGAGTTGTGGACAAACTTAATACACATCAAGAAAGAAAAGTCACGCGTCAAGCATAGATTATGAAACACTTTCGAACACTCCTAGAATACTTTTAACAAAACTTCGCTGTGTAATAAGGTAAAGAAGATGTCTAATTAAACGTTTTAGAAAACACATAACATATTTCAAAATAAGATCTCAGCAATTACCGCCCATAGACGGGAAGGTATCCCAATTCTTTTGTGCAGCCCTGTATATGATTGTATAGATTTGTATCTATTCTACATAGTATGATAAAAATTAGTTTAGTAAAAGCATGCTTATCACAGTTGGAAATTCACCTGTAACAATTTCTACCAATAGAAGAAAACGTACTTACTTATTTTGTGTAGTCCTGTATATCACCTACAGATATTCATACATACCACATATTAAGCTAAATCTTAATTCAGGCAAAAACAAGCTTAAAACTACTGAAATCACACTTCAAGGAATTTCTATTTATAGGCGGCCATCTATCCAGTTCTTTGCATAGTCTTACATGAGGACCCCAGATGCCAAGGGTTATAAGTGACAAAATTGAACAAGTGGGTAAGTGTGATCGAAGATCACACAAAAGGTATCATTTAATATTCCTTTCAAAACACTTTATCCTTCCTTTAATAAATCCAAATAAGTTTCATTTCAAAAAAAAAAAAAAAGTCATGTTTTTTTATAAAGTAAAAATTTACCGCTCTATTTTTCTCGTTTTTTCTAAAATCTGAACCGGTCCAATAGTGGGCGAAGCCCACTATTATACTCTGTCATAATAATATATGACATGTGGACTAAATGCGATATTAAAAAAAATCAATTTCAAAATTAAACATTTTGTATAGAGACCTTCAAAATGTTAGGTGTCGGATTAATTTTCTTTTTAATTCTCTAATGACGTCATATTAAGCTGCTTTCTGTATTTACACATACTCATACTCCTTGTATTATGGAGAAACGTTTGAAAATTTCCGTTTTATTACCAATATGCTGTCATATTAATCTTTTTTTGCAATTGGTGAAACTTTTTATTCCATTTTCATTTTTCACGTACTGCAAATTCTCAGTACACATTGGGAACACATTTGGAACACTTTGATTCAAAAAATGTGTTCCAGTTACCTCAATGTGTACTGAAATGTGTTCCGAATGTGCTCCGCTATTAAGAAAGTGTTCCGAAAAGTGTACCGAAAGTGTTCTGCTCAGGATATTTGTTAAATCTAAACTCGGAACACATTTGAGAACAGATTGGGAACACATTTGAGAACAGATTGGGAACACATTATGAACAGATTGGGAACACATTTGAGAACAGATTGGGAACA
Organism: Maratus michaelseni; assembly: GCA_963931845.1. NCBI lineage: Eukaryota > Metazoa > Arthropoda > Arachnida > Araneae > Salticidae > Maratus > Maratus michaelseni. Next base: position 72,144,151 of record OZ007599.1, on the reverse strand, counting down.
CATTATGAACAGATTGGGAACACATTTGAGAACAGATTTGGACGCACTTGTTAAATCATCGCTTTCTTTGATACAACCTACTTTGTTACTAAGAAGCCTTGATCGCAATCAATGCGGATTTCAAGATCGATATTTTTATTACTTGGGTAAGTTAAACTTTAAAATTTATTTTACAGCGCACATGAGCTCGTTATATTAAGGGTCCTATTATAGTGGCCCCACCAGTGGCTGAGAAGTTCTGCTTTCAAAGCTGGTAAGACGGGAGGTGCTGGGTTCAAACCACTGTCGCGCCCGTCGACCTAACCGTTCGGAGTTTTCCGTGGTTTTCTTCGAACCTTGCGTAAATACGAGTTAGAATCCCTTAGAAAGGTCCGTTATGGAAGGCACCCCCCCCCCCCCTCCCGCCGTTCTATATCCCTGGCGCAGATAATTTGCCGTAACAAATAACCAAACAACCAATTGAACCGTTATAGTGATTGTCGTTTGAACGATATACACTCTAAAAAAATCCATGAAAATACAAGAGATTTTCCGTAAAATTTTAAGGAGCAGTTTCATTTTTCCAAAATTTCAGTACAATTTCTGTAAATGACATTAGTTCCGTTAAAGAGACTTCACATCCGTAAATATGCTGAAAGTTTTCCGTAAATTTAATGGATTTTTTCCGTATTTCTTTCAAAACAGTACAATGTCCGTATTTTTTGCAAAACAGTCAATTTCCGTAAATGACGTTTAAAGGTTTAGTACAGAAATCGCTTTTTTTGAAATGCGAATTAAGATTGTTATATTTACTAGAGTTCTTCTAGGATACAGGCCTGGCCCGGCTCGACCAGCTGGCTCATTCTAACCGAGGCCATGTCAATTTATTGTGAAAAGAATAGTAATATTTATATTTTTTAATGAAATATTTAGAAATTTATTTTATTTTTATAAATTACAAAAAAAAAAAAAAAAATCTAATCTACTTATTTTTTAAATTTACTTATTTTTTTCTTGATAGTACTTCAAATTTCTGATTTTTTTTTCACTATTTCTTTTTTAATATATATTTTTTAATGTGAGGCAATATTGTGTTATTTAAAGGTTTCATAACATAATATCTCTGCAAATTATAATTATGCAAATTGGTATTAAACTAAACTGTTTTGGCTTACAAATTTATGAATTACTCTGAAATTTATTATTTTATAAATTATAATTTTACAAAGTTTACAATTTTTTCCTTAAATTTATAAAATTAGTTGATGTTTTTTCTTTACTTTTATAAAAATCAAGTTTCTAATTTTATAACGTTTTTAATTTATTTCGTTAGTTCATATTTTTATAAATTAAACTAATTTAATTTAAATTAAATCAGTTAGTCCATATTTAAACTTACCTATCCCAAAGTCATTAATTTTTTTTTTTTTTTTTTTTTTTTTTTTTTAAATGTAATGTTGAAAATATAATGTTTAACAGAACCGTAAGCAAAAGCTGTCAGCATAGCTGAAATATAATAATTTAATTTATTATAAAATCTTTTATTTGCGTAAGTTTTTTTAAATAAGAGATTAAAAAAAAATTATTTCAATGGCATGTAATAAACAAGTCTGATTGAGATAATTGATGTTTTTATTGGAATTGATAAATAGATAATCAGGCAAATAATTTTAAAAAAGTATATGTTCAAAAAAAGAAAATGTTGGTGCCACTGTTGAATTCAGGGGGTGGCCCGGAGGGGACATTATCCCCCGGAAAATTAAAATATCCTGGAAGATTTGAGATTTTATACTTTTAATTATCAAAAATTGCAATTCCCCCCCCCCCCCAGAGCAGAAATCCCTCCCGGAGAAAAATGTCTGAATTCAACACTAGTTAGTGCTGTTGCAAAAAGAAGCAATTATTACTCTTAATACAATTTTTTTATGCATATAATACATAATAAATTAAAATTTATCTGTTATAAGGCACCAAATAATACAGTAAATTATTGAAAATTATGAAAAGAAAATATTAAAAACATTGGAAAAATCCATCTACATATGAAATCTCAAGTTTTTGCATCATAAAAAGCGATTCAAATAAGTTACAGCATTTGAGCGAAAAGCGCGACCGGTCATAGCGTCGGGGTCTAGGTCATCGGGTTAGTACACCGGACATTATCAACGCCCCCTAGATAAGAAAGCCTTGACACTGGTCACGAAAACATCATACCAAGCAGGCAAAACAAAGAAAAACATTCGAACAACTTGCATGTTTCGATTTCATTGGCTCATATTAATTCTATGAGCCAATGAAATCGAAACATGCAAGTTGTTCGAATTTTTTTCTTTGTTTTGCCTGCTTGGTATGACGTTTTCGTGACCAGTGTCAAGGCTTTCTTATCTAGGGGGCGTTGATGCGTTCGATTCCGATCGCGGGAAGGGTTGGGTAAATTCTATAAACTCACTCAGAAATGAAAAATAAGATACCGAAATATATCTGTCCCTTATAAGGTTGTCCTCGCGAAGTACCTTATTTTTTTGCCTTTGCCGTCCGGCGACACCACAGTGGTGTCGCCGGACGGTAAAGTGTTAATAAAACATCGCCGTTTAATAAGGTGAAATATGGCGTCTAAGTAAACAAAGTCAATGTCAAACCGGGCGCGGAGGTCTACCTTTCGGCTTAAGCTCAACTAGCCCCACCCAGCAAGTTTGTTTACTATGCGGCAAAGCCTTACACGATAATTGTTAAAGTTTAGAGAAGACAATAAATACAAAACAATAGTAATAGCTTCCTTATTGAACAATAAACAATTAATAAATACGATAATGTCATATGAAATAACCATAGTTTGAATAGTAGCATTAAGTGTATAAAAAGACTTATTTCGAGAAAAATTTGAATAATTATATAGAGGTATTTACAGTGAACAGTTAACACAATTTAAGTATAGCAATGCAGTTTAGCAATTATACTGAGCAGTACTAAATAATACTATAATACTATGTGGTACATCAATAAAACTACCATGTAATAATACTGTATGATGCTGAAGTAGATAATAATATTGGATAGAAGTACGTACTAAATGAACAATAATGAATGAATAATAATACTAGAGTAAACAAACATAAAATAAATTAAAATGTACAAGAAATTTCAATCCAACTGGGACCAGACTTAATACTTAAAAGAAATTTAATATGAATACGTGAACAAAGTTAAAACAAATTGGGGAAGATGCTAACTTAATATAAGAATTTAAAAAAATTACCTATGCTATTGAAGGGCCCAGCTGGAAAGGTATGTAACTACACGTCTAAGTAAACAATTTGAAAATCGCATAAGACATTTAAAAACCTAATTTCACCCATTACCATTAATAGTCGTAAAAATGCCCAAATTATTTTGTGAAGCCCTGTGTAGGATCTATGGATATGTATATTTACTACACAGTATACTAAACTTTAGTTCAATTAGGAAATGCATGAGCACAGTTGCAAATTCCTCTTCAGCAATTGCCGCCAATAAACAGAAATGTACTTGAGATATTTTTTTGCACCCTGTACATGATTTATAGAATTTATACACACCAAGTAACATACAACAAATTTAAAAACGCTCATCAAACGTATCACAACAAGCAACACACTTCCAGCAATTATCGTTCATGTACCGAATTCTCTTTGTGTGTCCCTGTAAATGAACAATGAGTGATATGCACATCTTATTATATAGTAAACTTCTTGTAGTGCACCTCAGTGACATACATCAATGTCAATACGTTTGAAATAGTGTAACATCATTAAAATACACTGAAAATGTTTTTCTCCATAGACCGTAATGTAACGGAATTTTTTTAGTGTGCCTGTAAACGAACTTTTAACGCAATAAACGTCATTTGCGATACCGAACATGCCGTAGAATCCTCAATAACATACATAAATTGCAAGGCAATCTGTGTATATTTACCCGAGTTAGAGCATCGACAGACAGACAGACAAACCGAATTCCTAAACACTTTTCAACTTTGTTGGAAAGTGTTTAAAAGCGAAGCTGGTGCTTTTTATCACACGAATCACATTTATAGAGCAGAATTTTTCATTCAAGCAGTTGATTACAATGCAGGGAAATAATAAAATTGAAATTAGTATTTTTCTTTTCTGTATTAACTAATCCATATAAATAGTATACACTGCACAGATATTAAACAAGTAAGAACTTATTAGTACAATCTAGTAGTTGATTATTAAAAAAGAAAAAAAAAACAGTCATAATGATTAGCAATTTTTACTATCTTATTTCATGTGAACAGTGAGAATATACAGTGAGAATATAAATATAACTTATTTTGTCCGTGAACAGTGAAAGTATTGAAGAGCTTAGTGGAAGAGGTTATGTAAAAAAAAAAATAACTTTCGAGAAAACTGAAGTATACCGGTGTTACTAAATTCGGCCAGAAAAACTTATTAACATTCAGTTTTCAAACATTAATAATTATTAACATTTAAACATTAAAATATTAAATATTAATATATAATGTCCCATCTCTTCAAGACTGATTAGAATCTTAGTAGTTTAGCTTTGTCGTATGATAGAATACCTCCTAAGAGTACTTTTCCATTTTTAACACTTTCCAACCTAGTTGAAAAGTGTTTATGACTTCGGTTTGTTTGCCGTATGGCCGTCTGCCGTCTGTCCGTGCTCTAACTCCCGTAAATATGCTCGGATTGCCCTGCAATTTTTATATGTTATTGTCGTTATCTATAGCATGTTCCCTATTTCAACTGAAGTGTGTATAGCACTTATAGTTTTTTTACAGGGACACTCAAAAAAATTCCGTTACATTACGGTCGATGGGGAAAAATCATTTGCGGTTTATTTTAATGATGTTATACAATTTCAAATACATTGTAATTGATATACAGTAAAATCCCGTTACAACGAACTTCACGGGACCGCAAATTTTATTCGTTGTAACGGGAATTTCGTTGTAACGGAATTCAATAGAAAATTAAACATTTCAATTCAGATCCTCATATCATAGTTAATTATAAAAATATAGTAGTATAATACAAATTAGTAGATAATTAATTATTAAAAATAGTAATAAAAATTAGTAGTACCTTCTAATAACGTAAAGTTAGTATAATACAATGTATAATATTTTTTATAGAACTGAAAAATTGACTTACCACCATTTCAATGATCTTCAAATTGTACAAGAAAAAATTTAATGCAGAAAATCAGTGATTTTTTTTTGTACAAGGGAGTTTGAAGCTGCGGACAATACAAAATTATGTACATGATTAATATTAGAAAAAATGTTATCTGGTACACTGCTCTGTAAAGAAATAAAATTGCGCACTCTTTCTAAGCTTTCTAAGGCTTCAGCAGATGTAACTTTTGAAACCTCATTTTCTTCATCTTCAGAACTTTCTTCATCATTTTCTAAAATGCGATCATCAACAATAGACTGCACAATATCTGTCTCTGTTAATGAATAACAAGTTGCAGCATTGTCATCTGCAGTTAAAAAATCTTTAAAGCTTATGCTTTGAGACACACCAGATTTTTCTTTTACTAAGTTCCAAGTGGATTCGATCTCATATTCGACTGTCTGCTCCTCATCATGTACTACATCGCTAGATCCTTGAGCCGTCGATTCTTTATTTAAATCCTGGTCAATCTGCGCGTGTTTCCAACAGTGGGCTATTGTTTTCTGGCTTATATCATCCCACGATCCACAGATCATATCAATTGCCTCTTTCATGTTGCACTTTCTGTTTACGTTATTTTGCAGATCACAGAGAATGCGTTTTAATAACATAGTTTTGTATCGTGATTTTACGGCTCTGATAATGCCTTGGTCAAGAGGCTGAAGTATTGCAGTACAGTTAGGCGGGAAATACTCTACACGAATGTGATTCAATATAGGAGGATCATTGTGTGCTGTGCAGTTGTCTATGAGTAGAAGAATTTTACGTTTTTGTTTTTGCATATCTTTATCAAAATTTATCAGCCATTCATTAAAGAATCCTTGCGTCATCCATGATTTTTTGTTGGCTTTGTAGATGCATGGTAAGGACTTAAAATGTTTGAAACAACGGGGTTTTTCAGATTTGCCGATTATGAGTACTTTTCGTTTTTCTGTTCCTGATTTGCTGCAGCAAAATAGGGCTGTAATCCTTTGTTTGGAAAGCTTTCCTCCAATACACTTGTCTCCTTTTAACGCTAAAGTCTTCCTTGGTTCTAACTAAAAAAATATTCCGGCTTCATCGGCATTAAAAACATCGTTAGGACTATACGTCTTGATTATTTTTTGTATTTCACCTTTACGCCATTCGTTTACAAATTCAACTGGGACGTCTTTTGCTTCTCCTGAAATGCATTTTGCCACTATACCGTATCTTTCTCGGAATCGATTCAACCATCCGACACTGGCTTGAAAATTTTCAATGTTTAGCATTCTTGCAAATTCCAAACCTTTTTCTCTAATTAAAGGGCCACTTAGAGGGATGTTTCTAGAACGAACATCCATAAACCATTTGTAAACAGCACTATCCACATCTTGAAACTGGGCATTTCGAATTCGTTTTCTGCTTGGATCAAAGACTTTAACTTGAATTTTTTTCAAAATGCTTTCTTTATCTTTTAGAAAAGTGGATAAAGTAGACGGCGAAATTCCATATTTGCTAGCAACATCAGATTTTTTCATTCCTTTCTCAACTTCAGAAATTATGGCTTTTTTTTCTTCCAAACTAAACTGTTTTCGCTTAACAGCCGCCATTTTATGACCTACTGGTAAGATGAAAATTTTCAAACTGATTTCGAGCTTTGGAAATTCCTTTGCGAAAGTTATTCAGGTAGGGAGGAGAGGGAAGGGGGAATGTGCAATACTCATTTCACGTTTTGTTAAGTTTGCCTACATTGGTTACAGCTTACTTGGACTTCCAAGAAAAAGGGGTGGAGAAAAGGGGAGAGCGAACAAAGGAAACATTCCTTCTGCAGTGAAATGCCTATGCACACCGATTTTACAACAAAGCTCGGAGAAAAGCGATTGCTTTAGAGATAAGCTTGATTGTCCCTAAGACTAGGCATCGAAAACAAAAATTGTCAAGCGATAAAAATGTACAACTGAAAGTATTTGCCGTGTCATATTATTTCGTTCTAACGAGATTATAAAAAATTGAATATTTCGTTATACTGAGATTATGTTAACATTATTTGAATACATTTCAAAACGGGACTCGCTTGCATTTCGTTATAACGGGATTTTTCGTTGTAATGGAATTCGTTGTAACGGGATTTTACTGTATATCACTAAGGTGCATTACAAGAAGCTTAATAGGGAATATGGTGTGCATAGCACTTATAGTTACTTTACAGGGACAGTCAAAAGAATTCCGTTACATTACGTCTATGGAGAAAAATCGTTTGCGGTTTAATTAAATAATGTTTCACTATTTTAAATGCATTGAAATTTATATATATCACTAAGGTGCATTACAAGAAGCTTACTACAGAATAGTGTGTCTATAGCAGTCATCGTTCATTTACAGGGACACAAAAAAGAATTCTCTACTGTCTGTTAACAATAATTCCTGGAAGTACGTTTTAAGCTGCTGAACGCGATTTTAAATGTAACTCACTTTTTGTCTATTACTTGGTGAGTATAAATTCTGTATTTCATATACAGGGCAGCACAAACGTTCGCGAACACATTTCCATTTATTGACAGAAACTCCCAGAAGTAGAATTTTAAATTGTGCTACGCGTTTCCTAACTAAACTGAAATTTAGCATCCTATGTAGTATATATACAAATCTATAGATCATATACAGGGCTGAATAAAAGTATTCGGATAATTTTCCGAATATTGTATATGTTGGAAATTCCTGAAATTACGTTTTTAAATATGTTTTGCGTTTTCCAAATTGTTTACTTAAAACTTTAAAAATCTTTCAGCTTATTAAACGGTAATGATTTGTAAAATCATTTTGGAAGCGTTGAAAATTGTTACATAATCTATGCCTGACGCATGATTTTTCGTTCTTGTTCGACATGACACTGTTAAATCTTACACGATTGTCGTTATAAGACATCGATGCGCGCAAAATACTTTCATATCACTACGAGCTTTTCCACCTACCGATCCAATGAAGATTTTGCCGTCATATTGTATATTATATGAATGCATTTTGCGTGCAATCTATGTCGGATAACGACGATCGTGCACGATTTATTGGCATCGTGTCTCTAAATGGAAAAGCGCTTGAGCACTTTGATCCATAAAATAAAACAATTTTTGAGAAAATGTACCATAACATATTCTTTCCCTTAGCTTTGACGTTCATAGAATTTTAGTAATTGCTTTAAAAATTTAGTTTTAACTAACTTTATGAAGGCAAGACATATGAACTAAGCATAAATGTACTACATAATTCCAACTTTATAATGAATTGTTACGGTTGGTTTCAACCAATTTTTTTTTTAATCTACATTAATTATTTAAATCACTTTCTCTACATTTATTTAAAAGCACTCTTTTTTCTTCTGTTTCTAATAAAAATTTAAATAAATAAAAGTAATTGTAATAATAATAATAAAATCAGTTTTTATTTTTTCTTCTTTCTTTTTCTTTTTGCAAAGTAAATTCAACGTTTATAGTCTAGCTTTGCTTCCTGTTTTCAAATACGAAAGATAAATAGCAGGGAGGGAGGTTTCTCAGTAAAAGACCACACATAGTGTATTGGGCAGTCGTGTACGTTTTCTCCCATACCCTTGAATCATGTGTTGTAGTCACCTAGTCTAGTTTTGGTTAAAAGAAAGACCGTCCGCCCTGTATAGGAATTACGTTATCTTATGAGTGTACTATATACGCAATTAGGCTTTGTAAGCTTACGACAGGCTTCAATGGGCTCTGCTATCAGGCGGATAGCTGGCGCCCAGGTCAACAGAGGCTCACAGGACCCCCTTCAGCACACGCCATGGGGGTGAAACATGGCTGCCTTCCCCCATGAAGCGGCTGGCAGGGTGGAACGACAGGCTGGTGCCTTCAAGGAGAGTCCATTTTCCCTATTGTTTCCATTCCCGTACCCCCTTTGACAGAGTGGTTCCGACCAGTTTTTGTGAGCAGCGCGGGAGAGAGAATGTTTACGAATTATCTCTTGGCTCGTAAACGGACTTGCTGCTTGGTGCTTCGTTGAGACACTCATTACTTGGTTCGTAAATTTAGTAGGTGTTGCATAGCGGCGCTCGAAATGATGTATTCTGTGTTACTGAGTTGAAGTAACATTAGCAGAGACATGGTAAAGGTCTAGAGCCATGAATACTCGAGTTTGTGATCGGCATTTTGCTTAAATAGAATGATCGTTGTCTTAGAATAGAGATGAGTCTCTTACCAGGACCACTGCTAATACCCTATAGTCTCCAGTGTGAAGGGCGAAGGAAATATTGTTAAAAGTTGAGAAAATTAATAGTCCTGCTCCAAAAATCAGACTTCAAAAGTCCTCATCATGAGACTATTCTGTCCTTATTAAGACGAGGGATTCCAAGTATTGTCCGTTATTAGAAGGCAACTAAATGTACGGAGGCTACCCAACCCGTTGAAATTAGGTGACTTATCATCTCCTATTATAGAGTAAGCCAAGACCGAAAAGAAACCTGTCAGCTCGCCTGCTGGTATATAGCAATAGTTTTTCTCTCAAAACAAAGTGGAAAGAAAAGTATGTTGTGCAATCGGTTGCAACATTAAAAGAGGAAAGGGGAGTGTAAAAAAACCTGCCCACTGATTCAACCATTGAATTCTTCATTCTATGTAAGTAGAATTTACATAGTTTTTATTTACATGTCTCCCTGAGGAGGGAATATATATTTGTGTGACTCAGAGTTGGAGAGTAAGATGCAAAATAAACAAAAATAACTTGTAAATTCATATATATATTTATATTATGATATGTTAAGCATTACAATGCGTATTTGAAAGGTAATTAATGACTTATCTCAGAAAAGTTGATCATCCTTTAATTTATGATGTTATGTTAGTTTTGAGATCCTTAATATTTGATTTAAAGATATTTAATAATCAATATTAATCAACTTTTATTTGGTGTTATTATAGTAAATTTTTTGGGGAATTACATTGTTCTTATAAATTTCAAGTATTCAAATAAAGATTGTTTTTTTTTTTCATTCTTAAATATGGTATGTTCTTCTTTATATGATCTTTAATTAGTATTCTTATATCTACAGCAATCCTATAAGAAAGGCTTAACCTCTCAATTACTGTGAGTAAGGTTATGAAGGCTATGATCTTACTAAATTAATATTTTTTTTTTATCTCTTAAATTTTAAATTCATAGTAATAATTTATTTGAAAATTAATTGAGGTTTACGCAAGGTTATTAGATGTAATTATTGTTCCTATCTCAGTAATGGATATACTGATAATTGATGCTAAAGTAAAATTAAGTCTAATTGATTAATTTAATTTTTAATTATCCTTTCTTTGAAGTATTATTCAAAACAAACAACAAAATGGTTGTTTTTTAACAGAGTAAAAAAAAAAAAAAAAAAAAAAGAAAAAAAAAAAAAAAGAAAAAAAAAAAAAAAAAAGTTTTCAGTTATTATATAGCCACTATACGATTCTTGGTTAACCGATCTGATCTTGTTCACAATCTCCATAGTTGTTCTAAAATTTGGTACATCATCATATCCCTACTCTATTAACGGATTTAACTCTTTCCCCTTTTAGTCCTCATATTGGAGGAATTTCAGGTTGTCTGCATTTTTCCAAATTATATGATGATTACACTTTTGTTAATTTAATGTGTATGGAGATTTGAGCTTGATCGGGTTGGAGTGGAGTTGGGTGTTCTTTATGCAATCCAGTATGCTACTTGATTTAGAAATCTGTTGCCCCTTACTACATTTAATACTGTCTTAAAATAATGAGTTCAAAATTATCATTGTTGTATTAACCTATGCGGATTTTTAAGTTTTGATATTTTGTTTAGTTTAATATAATTTGCTCCCTTTTCCATGGCAACAGATTTCAGTGGAGCTAATCAGGGTATACTTATTTTTTTTTAATATTTAATTGTCAAGTGAAGATTGAGTAATAAATGTGCTTTTTTAAGTTTAAGTAAGTTGTGTTTTAGAAAGAACCCCAAAACCCACAACAAATGGAGCCGTAACAAGTCGGTCTCTGGGTTATTGATTTTTTTTTACTTGTATGTATTTATGTATCAAAGAGCAACTGGGTGTTTTTGCAATTAAAATTTTATTTATATGTTCAAGTGTAAAAAGAGGTCTAGGCTCTCTCTCTGTGCTAGTAAGCGACAATTCCCAGTCAAAATTATGTCTTGTGAGCATAACCTTTTCTTATTTACAAAAAGCATAGTCCTGTACTTAAGTTTTATGTATTTATAAGGTTTTCCTTTCCCCTCTCTTTTTCTCATTTTTAAGTTGTTCCCCCCCCTTTTTTCATTTTTTTTTGGTTTGTTTGTCATTTTCTAACTCTAACTATGGCTGATAAGCACTCGGAAGCAATTGCCACTATTCAGCGAAAAAATGCTTTAGTGGATAATTTGTCTAATATTCCCCCATTCAATGGAGAGGCCAGCTCAGTCTGCTTCTCAGATTTTTCTGAGAAATTTGAGAGTTTTTCAAAATTATTCGACTGGACTGAGGAGGAAAAGAAGTTTGTTTTACTTGCTAGACTTTCAGGAGCTGCTTCTAGGCGAATAAAAATTCACAAAGCAAAAACATCTGATGAGCTATTAAAAATCTTAAAAGAGAGTTATACTTCACAGACCACACCAGATGTTGCACTCAGTCACTTTCTAAATTTTAAACAGCCACCCAATATGAGTGTTCAGGAGTTTTATGACAAGGCATATGATATGTCATTAAGAGCCCTTGTAATTGAAGGTATCCAGGGTGAAGTAGTCAATAAAAGCCGAACGGCTCTACTACACTCCATGCTGTTGAGCAATCTTACACCAGAAGTGCGAAAGGGGGTAATTGCGAGAAATCCACAATCCCCAGAAGAGGTCCTCAAAATTGCGCTTCTTGAGGAAAAGGCTTATAGGAGCATTAACCCTTTCTACAACCACCGCGAGGAAATTCTCAACCCTAATTTGACCCAAAACCTACCCTGTGCTGCAGTTTTTCAGCAAGATAGCTCACAAAAGAAGGAGATAGACCAACTAAAATCTCAAATTGATGTTTTAGCAGCTAAGATAGACAGTTTAGTTGATCTTAGGGCTAGGGATGTACAGGAGAAAAACCAAGAGGTAAGACCCGTAACCTGCTATAGGTGCTCCGTACAAGGCCACTATGCCAGAGATTGTCCACTAAATTTTGTTGACTATAATTTTAGAAGGGGAGGTGGTCAAAATTTCAGGAGCCGTGGGCAAAATTATAGAAACAGAGGTGAAAATCCTAGAGGGAACCACAATCAGCGAGGCGGATATAGGGGAAGAAGAGGTGGTTATTACCAAAACAATAGGAGTACAGCTGCGAACAGAAATGAGGAGCAGGCGGTAAATAACACCCCAGTAGCTAACAATGAAAGTGAGGCTTTAAACTATTAGTGGCCGGATCAGATGTGGTCAACTCGATCCCCCACAGGCCCCTGGACCCCCCAACTGTGTATAGTATGTTTCAGCCCCAATCATATACATTACCAACTGCAAGAATTTACATAAATAAAGTTTGCCTAAATGCATTATGTGACACGGGTTCTGCAATTAATCTCCTGAGTGGTACTGATTGTAACTATTTAGAGAATTTTGAAACGGAGAATTGCAATATCCCCATTATGACTGTCACCGGTGAGAAAGTTCACCTAAATAAGAAAGTATTTTTAAAATTTGTTTTTGATAATGTTCAATGTCAAGCTGAATTCTATGTAGTGGAAGGTAAATTAGCAGAGGAATTTAATATGATTTTGGGAATGCCATTTCTGAAAGAGTACCGGGCAAGTATAAATTGTGATACAAATGCTGTCGCTCTTAAAGTGCCAGTTTCAGGCCAATGTAAACAAAGCGTAGAAACCCCAAGTAATACTTCAGGGTGTAATACTTGTCTTGCTACTAATTCTGTAAATATTTCTAACTCTGTATATAGTGTAAATTCAAATAATAATTGTATGAATAATGATTGTGTTAAAAATAATTCTGTAAATATAAAATGTGTCAACAAAGTAGGGGAGAATTCAAAAAGTAGTAATGCCAATAGCCCTCCTGAAAATTGTGCATGTGAGAAAGTTCATGACTCAGTTAATATTGAAAATGGGAATCATAGTAGTGAAAATATGGTAGTTCAGGACCCGCAGTTGACTAATATGGGAAAAGATGTTGAGATAGTCATTCAAACTGAGTCAGATAAGGAAGTTGAAAGTGTTGCGCAGAACTTTTGCATGCAAACAACATCAGGCGGTAGCTCTGAGGGTAATAACACTGAAAATTTTTCAAGTATTCAAAGTGTCGACAACATTCTTTCAGCAGCGAGTCAGGTAACTCAGGGTAATTTAGCTGAAAAGACTACTGAAATTTGTAATATTGATGAAAGTGAAGATTTGGTAAGTATAGAGGATAAGGTACCTGAAGTCGAGGAGGAGAGCAATGAAGATAGCAGTAGTGATAAAACCAATAAAAATAAAAATATAAGTTTCGCTGTGTTATGTAGCAAAATTTCAATTCCCCCGCAGTCAAAAATGTTAGCTCAGGTTAAAAGCTATAAGGAAAATTTTATTAAGGAGAATGATATTGTTATGTTAGAACCTTTGGCGAAAAATTTAAATCAAGGTCTCCTTACCTCCAGAGCCATTTGCACTAAAGAACATGGCCTATATATCTCATTTGCAAATTTTTCAGACAATAGTATTCATTTAAATAAAGGAAACTTTGTTGCCAAAATTCAAAAATGTGTAGACCAGTCAAATATACCCGTAACTGATAATAAATTAACCTATAATATAAATTTGGCCCCTCCAATTGGTGACTTTGATCACGCTGATCTCACTTGGAGCTCTGAAATTAATTTAGATCATTTAGAACCCCCATTAAAACTTAAAATGCAAAATTTTCTAGACAAAAACAAAGATGTATTTGCAGCATCTGTCTTAGATTTACCCGGCTGTGATACAATCCCGCATGAAATTAACTTAACTTCAAATAAACCAGTTAAAGGCAAAGCTTATAGAGTCCCCTACAAATTACGTCAAGAAATGGAAGACCAACTTAATACTTTGTTACAGGCGGACATAATTTCCCCTTCCATGTCTGAATTTGCCTCTCCGGTTATTCTGGTTCGGAAATCAGACGGTTCCTATCGACTTGCTGTTGACTACAGAAGATTAAATAAAAATCTTGTTAAAGATGCTTACCCAATACCTAACATTACCGACTCTGTTGATGCTTTAAGTGGGGCTAAATTTTTTTCAACGCTAGATTTAACTAGTGGGTTTTTTCAACAGGTTATTCGCCCAGAGGATAGGCATAAAACTGCTATAATCACCCACAAAGGACTTTTTGAGTGGACCCGTAACTGTTTTGGGCTCTCAAATTCAGGTAACAGTTTCCAAAGACTTATGAATGCTATTTTCGGTGATTTAGGCAATCTTGGAATTCTTGTTTATATCGACGACATTGTAATTGCCTCCAGTGATGTTAATTCTCATTTTGAGAAGCTTAGCATGGTCTTTGAAAGGTTAAGACTGCATAAACTTAAACTTAAGCCCAGTAAATGCACTTTCCTTTCAAATAAAATACAATATCTAGGTTTTGAGATTTGTAGTGGCCAAGTATCACCTATCAATAAAAATATTGCCGTAATAGAAAATTTTAAACCTCCAACTACCCGAAAGGCTGTTAGGTCATTCATTGGAACTCTATCCTTTTATAGGAGATTTATACCAGATTTTACTAAGAGAGCTAAAAATCTAATCAACTTAACGAAAGAGACAGGAAAATTTTCGTGGAATGAAGATGCACAGAAAGAATTTGAAGACCTTAAAATGGCTCTTATTTCAAAACCATGTCTTGCACTCCCTGATTTTGAGAAAGAATTCCACTTATATAGTGATGCCAGTGGCGAAGCATTAGGGGCAGTGTTATCACAATTAGATGAAAATAACATGCTCCATCCTGTTGCCTTTGCCAGCAGAAAATTGAAAGATGCTGAGACCCGCTACTCCACCACTGAAAGGGAATTACTAGCTTTAGTTTGGGCTACTGCCCACTTTAAATGTTACATTGCTCATACCCATTTTTTCATCTATACAGACCATGCACCTCTAACATTTATGTTAAAAATTCACGACCCTACATCTCGCATGGCTAAATGGATCTGCACTCTCTCAGACTTTAATTTTACAATCAAGTTTGTTAAAGGTAAGTGTAACAGTGTCGCAGACTTCCTTTCGAGGTATGTCAACAATGATAACTCCAATGATACTGTTAATTGTAATTTTTGTATACAAGTCGAAAAGGAAGTTACTTTTATGCCTCATTCCAATCTACTTGAAAAAATTGGTGAATTACAAAAATCAGACAAGAAATGCTGCGAGATTGCAAGAAAACTAGACCAAGGTGTAGAAATTGCTCCTAAATACATGAAATTTTTTTTTAGAGATGACATTTTAGTTTGTGAGGATACGAGGGAGTCAGCTATTTTGAATAAACCTGTAAAGTTAGTCGTGCCAAAAGAATTGGTTACTCAAGTTTTTGCACTAACACATGAGTCCCTAGCGGCTTGTCATCAAGCTTTTCAAAAGACCATTGATCGCATTCGTGAGCACTTCTATTGGCCAGGAATGTCGTCAGATGTCAAGCATCTAGTGGAGTCATGTGTTAGTTGCCAGCAGAAGAGAGCTTATAGAGCGAACCAGCTCGCCCCTCTGCAACGTATGCCGACACCCCAGTTTCCCATGAACAAGGTTCATTTGGATCTCATTGGACCCTTACCACAAACTTTTTCGGGAAATAAGTATATTGTCGCATATATAGATTCATTTACTAAGTGGCCAGAAGCATATGCGGTTAGTTCAACCACTTCAGATGTCATTGCGGACACTTTAGCTGACTTCATCTCACGCTACGGAGCACCCTGTTTTATTACGACGGACAATGCGAAGAATCTAATTTCAGATGCGATAGAGAACGTATATAAAATGTTTGGTATTAAACATATTAAGACCTCATCTTATCACCCGGCTGGCAACTCGCAAGTGGAGAGACAGAATCGTACTCTTAAAAATGCACTTTGTCACATAGTCAACCAAAATCAATCTGACTGGGACACTAAACTAAAATTTGCGCTACTAGCTATGCGTTCAGCTGTCCACTCATCAACTAAACTTAGCCCAGCTGCAGTTATGTATGGCAGAAATATGAATCTACCATATAATCTCTTTTCTCAACCACCTTCTTTTAATTATAATGATGCACCCTCTTTTTGTGAACTCTTAATCCCAGCTCTTCAAAAAGTATACACTGAAGTACATAGTAATTTAATTAAAGTTTCTGAGCAGCAGGAAAAATACCGTGAAAAGACAGCTGTTGATAAAAATTTTAAAATAGGAGATCTTGTGTGGTTATTTACACCCACAGTCGCCCCTGGTAATACAAAAAAATTAAGCAAGCAAAATAATGGTCCTTTTACTATAATTGAGAAGCTAAATGAAGTTAATTTTAAAATAGCGCTAGTTGCTAATCCCAAAAATTGTCAGGTTGTCCATGTTGACAGGTTGTCTTCCTTCAAAGACAGACTCCCCATCTGGTCCAGTGAACCAAAACAAACAATTGGCCGGGGATCGACTGAAAACGTGACCATCGATTCACCACACCAACCGCGCGATTCTCCTCCTGTACGCAGATGCAAGCGTAACCGATTCATTCCCTGGGCACCATATGATAGTAACCGCGCACCAGCAGTAGTGAACGTCAACAATAGCGAAACTCCGGTAGCGCCAGAAGTGGAGGAAACAGACAGCGACGCGACTGAAATCATAAATCCCTCTCCCCCACCTCCCATTTCTCCGGAGGTTGCAGCGGCAGAGAATAACGAGATGTGCGTAAATAAAAATTTAGCAACGGCAGAAGGCAGCGAGATGCGCGTAGGTAAAAATTCAGCCACGGCAGAAAGCAGTTCAGCTGCTGCGCACAGCGATTCGCGCAGGTCTCGTTCATCGATTCGTCCAGCTGCTAAATCGAATAGAAGTAGTCGTTCAATATCGATTTCTAGAACCGACTATTCGCTACGGGATAGAAGAGACCGTCCGAGTTATAAATACTAACTATTTTTTTTCGTTATTCAGGCATTTTTATCAATTTTACCTTGTTTATTTGTATTTATTTATAGTTTAGTTAATGTGTATGTATATTTAATTATTTTCTTGGGCATTTTAAAACGGAACTTAGTTTTTCTAGCGTATTAAAGGTTTGTTTTGGTTGTGTTTTGATACTTTCATGTAGGCATTTTTAACCCTTTTTATGCTTATACTTAAGGTTTTTGTCTGTTTTATGGTAGATTATGTGGTATATACCCGTCCACACCCAGTTTTCGTAGATTTTGGGTGTATTTTTGCAAAAAAAAAAAAAAAAAAAAAAACGAATGTAATTTTTGTTACTTTAAATTTTTTTTAGGAGGGTATGTTTGGTTACCCTTTTGCCAAAATTGTTCTGCGTTTTCCTTTTTTAAATGCATCTGTGTTTTGTATATAATCTTTTAAGTGTGGGTTTACTTTAATTAATGCACTTTAATCAGATGGATTTATTATTTACTATGCAATTTGTGGGTTTATTTGAACTTTTAACTTTAAGGAGTGTGGACCCTTTTTCTTTTTCTTGTACATACTGTCTCATGTACATGCCTATATGTTGTTGTGTGTGGCTAAAAGTGCTAAAATTAACTATTTTCTTTATTCTACTTCCTATTTTTGTGGAATGTGTGTTTTCCTTCCTGGTGACATACGTCACCACCCTTCTTTTTAAGTTTTGGTGGAATGTTTTCCCTGTAGTGCCCAAGGGGCCCGAAACTGCTTGGGCTATAAGTAGCACAGAGGCAGAGATACTCTTTCCCATGCACATTACTTGTAAGTGCATTTGTAAAATCTACACAGTGAACCGAATCATTGGACTTTTCTCAAAAACAACATGGCTTCTTGTAGAAAAATGTTATAAATGTGTGCGTAACTCCCTACCATGGTCTGTGATACCATAATATGTGTCTTACAGATGTATATGTATATATTTTTTTTTGTGTGTCACCAGTTGCTCTTGTGTATTTTTGTATAATAGAATTAATATGTGTTTTACAAATTTCATTGACATTTACAGTGTTGTAACTATGATATTACTAGTACTTATTTACATTAATAGATAGTGTTGTAAGATACTGTGATGCCAATTATTGAAGTTATGTATATAAGCAGTATAATGACAATTAATCAGTGGGCACTTCTCTTCTTTTTCGGCTAATTTTTTTTTTCTCAAAATTCAATTTATGTATTATTTACAGTTCTGTTACCAGAAATTTCAGGTAGGATGCAGTTATGCGTAGGAATGACAGTAGTAGGGAAGTGAGGTTTCACAGTCAGGTGGAACATGTGTTCTTTTACAGGTGCAGAAAATATCTTGGTCATTCTAGTGGTAAAATCAGCCTTGTGGTCCCTCCTCTGGTAGTACTCTTTTATGGTCATGTTTCAGGTAATATTTTAGGTAATGGTTTCTACGGATGTGCGAGCTCTGGTTGTATATATCCGGAATATATTGTCAGGGTGGTATTTCAGCGGTGAACTCTCTGGATCCCGTCCCGGATCGATGTATGATCTGTGTTTGTGGGTCAGTTTTTTCAGTGTTGAGGTCCCAGCATGCCATGTGGTACCCAGTTTCCTTTCAAAAAAAAAAAAAAATTTGTTTTCTCAAAAAATTTTTTTTTAATTAGCCGGGGGGAGCAATCTTGTTACGGTTGGTTTCAACCAATTTTTTTTTTAATCTACATTAATTATTTAAATCACTTTCTCTACATTTATTTAAAAGCACTCTTTTTTCTTCTGTTTCTAATAAAAATTTAAATAAATAAAAGTAATTGTAATAATAATAATAAAATCAGTTTTTATTTTTTCTTCTTTCTTTTTCTTTTTGCAAAGTAAATTCAACGTTTATAGTCTAGCTTTGCTTCCTGTTTTCAAATACGAAAGATAAATAGCAGGGAGGGAGGTTTCTCAGTAAAAGACCACACATAGTGTATTGGGCAGTCGTGTACGTTTTCTCCCATACCCTTGAATCATGTGTTGTAGTCACCTAGTCTAGTTTTGGTTAAAAGAAAGACCGTCCGCCCTGTATAGGAATTACGTTATCTTATGAGTGTACTATATACGCAATTAGGCTTTGTAAGCTTACGACAGGCTTCAATGGGCTCTGCTATCAGGCGGATAGCTGGCGCCCAGGTCAACAGAGGCTCACAGGACCCCCTTCAGCACACGCCATGGGGGTGAAACATGGCTGCCTTCCCCCATGAAGCGGCTGGCAGGGTGGAACGACAGGCTGGTGCCTTCAAGGAGAGTCCATTTTCCCTATTGTTTCCATTCCCGTACCCCCTTTGACAGAGTGGTTCCGACCAGTTTTTGTGAGCAGCGCGGGAGAGAGAATGTTTACGAATTATCTCTTGGCTCGTAAACGGACTTGCTGCTTGGTGCTTCGTTGAGACACTCATTACTTGGTTCGTAAATTTAGTAGGTGTTGCATAGCGGCGCTCGAAATGATGTATTCTGTGTTACTGAGTTGAAGTAACATTAGCAGAGACATGGTAAAGGTCTAGAGCCATGAATACTCGAGTTTGTGATCGGCATTTTGCTTAAATAGAATGATCGTTGTCTTAGAATAGAGATGAGTCTCTTACCAGGACCACTGCTAATACCCTATAGTCTCCAGTGTGAAGGGCGAAGGAAATATTGTTAAAAGTTGAGAAAATTAATAGTCCTGCTCCAAAAATCAGACTTCAAAAGTCCTCATCATGAGACTATTCTGTCCTTATTAAGACGAGGGATTCCAAGTATTGTCCGTTATTAGAAGGCAACTAAATGTACGGAGGCTACCCAACCCGTTGAAATTAGGTGACTTATCATCTCCTATTATAGAGTAAGCCAAGACCGAAAAGAAACCTGTCAGCTCGCCTGCTGGTATATAGCAATAGTTTTTCTCTCAAAACAAAGTGGAAAGAAAAGTATGTTGTGCAATCGGTTGCAACATTAAAAGAGGAAAGGGGAGTGTAAAAAAACCTGCCCACTGATTCAACCATTGAATTCTTCATTCTATGTAAGTAGAATTTACATAGTTTTTATTTACATGTCTCCCTGAGGAGGGAATATATATTTGTGTGACTCAGAGTTGGAGAGTAAGATGCAAAATAAACAAAAATAACTTGTAAATTCATATATATATTTATATTATGATATGTTAAGCATTACAATGCGTATTTGAAAGGTAATTAATGACTTATCTCAGAAAAGTTGATCATCCTTTAATTTATGATGTTATGTTAGTTTTGAGATCCTTAATATTTGATTTAAAGATATTTAATAATCAATATTAATCAACTTTTATTTGGTGTTATTATAGTAAATTTTTTGGGGAATTACATTGTTCTTATAAATTTCAAGTATTCAAATAAAGATTGTTTTTTTTTTTCATTCTTAAATATGGTATGTTCTTCTTTATATGATCTTTAATTAGTATTCTTATATCTACAGCAATCCTATAAGAAAGGCTTAACCTCTCAATTACTGTGAGTAAGGTTATGAAGGCTATGATCTTACTAAATTAATATTTTTTTTTTATCTCTTAAATTTTAAATTCATAGTAATAATTTATTTGAAAATTAATTGAGGTTTACGCAAGGTTATTAGATGTAATTATTGTTCCTATCTCAGTAATGGATATACTGATAATTGATGCTAAAGTAAAATTAAGTCTAATTGATTAATTTAATTTTTAATTATCCTTTCTTTGAAGTATTATTCAAAACAAACAACAAAATGGTTGTTTTTTAACAGAGTAAAAAAAAAAAAAAAAAAAAAAAAAGTTTTCAGTTATTATATAGCCACTATACGATTCTTGGTTAACCGATCTGATCTTGTTCACAATCTCCATAGTTGTTCTAAAATTTGGTACATCATCATATCCCTACTCTATTAACGGATTTAACTCTTTCCCCTTTTAGTCCTCATATTGGAGGAATTTCAGGTTGTCTGCATTTTTCCAAATTATATGATGATTACACTTTTGTTAATTTAATGTGTATGGAGATTTGAGCTTGATCGGGTTGGAGTGGAGTTGGGTGTTCTTTATGCAATCCAGTATGCTACTTGATTTAGAAATCTGTTGCCCCTTACTACATTTAATACTGTCTTAAAATAATGAGTTCAAAATTATCATTGTTGTATTAACCTATGCGGATTTTTAAGTTTTGATATTTTGTTTAGTTTAATATAATTTGCTCCCTTTTCCATGGCAACAGATTTCAGTGGAGCTAATCAGGGTATACTTATTTTTTTTTAATATTTAATTGTCAAGTGAAGATTGAGTAATAAATGTGCTTTTTTAAGTTTAAGTAAGTTGTGTTTTAGAAAGAACCCCAAAACCCACAACAGAATGTCCTACAGAATAATATTTTAGAGAAAGGGGGGAAGGAGAGTATTTTAAATTGGATACGCAAGAAATAGTTTTAGTTAAACGTGTTCATTAATAAAAATTTTATTTTTTCATATTTATATTTTCAGAAAAGAAAAGAAATGTGTAATAATATTTACAGCCAATTTTTACCCCCTTGACAAATATGAGATAAGAATAAGTGCCTTATTTGGCTCACTCTAGTGGCGCCCACTATGGGGAAAAATAATTACTTTAAAAAATACTTTAGTTTATTCCCTTTTATTACAGCATAAGTACTCACTTAAATTTCTGTAATTTCAAATTCGTGTACAGAAGTAAATTCGAGAGCCGCAGTCACAGGTCGCATTACGATAAATTGCTATAATAATCTAAACAATTATTTTAACCAATGTTAACAATTTAATATTAACTGCATAGATTAGGCCCATTAGCTTACAAGGATAGTGATATCAAACGCTATAGACCAGCCTTGCAATATTCTACTGCAGTATTGGGGTTATTTATTGGAAATAATATATAAAAGCATTATGTTTACTCTTATTGTATCAGATTTTTAAAATAATAGAGAAGTCTTTAAAATTTACATTTTACAATATATATATTTATGTATACATTTAAATACATATTTATTTTTTTAATTATGCGCCTAATTTGCGTGGCCCCATTAGATCAACTCGAAGGTCGCATAGTGAGTTATAGAGTCGAACCCAAAATTTCTGCTTAAAGGGAACCCGAAACCTGACTCGTACCCGATCACTTCAACCCAAACTCAATACACTTCAACCTGAAACCGACTCGGACCCGAAATATTCAAACCCCTAACCCGAAGTGAAAGAAGATTAATCCATATTTTAATACAATTATCTCTCTAATATCAATTTCAACTTTTTTGTAAAAAAATTAAAAAAAAAACCTCATTAATATTGAAATATATAGTCATTTTTATATAAAAATATTCAGGACTTTCTTTTGAAAAATTGGGTCAACCTGAAACGCTGAAACCCACCCGAAAGAGTGAAAATCTAATCCGAGACCGACCCGAAACAGATCCAAACGCAACCCCCAACGAAAAGAAATGTCGGGTAGGTTTAGGGTAAAAGCGAGTTACCCGACCCAATGCCGGACTATAAGTATTACTGCCTAGAATTACTAGATTAGAAGGTTGCACTTATGAATGATTTAAATTGAACGTTTATGTACCATGTTTTGATACAGGACAGAAATTTAGTTTCGAGATCGAGATTATGAACATTCAAAAAGAAAATTGTGAGACATGAAAAAGATTTAATTTTAAAAAGTTATAAACACCCCCCAAATTAATGCAATTTTTATTTCCCAACAAAATTAAACAAAATAGATCTTTGTCATACATATTTTTCCGCCTCGTCTAAGACACATAATTATGTGGGAAACAAAGTGAATTAAGTTATCGCTAGAAAAGTTTAGAGATTTTTTTTACCTGAAATATTTCCGTCTTATAATCTGGGTATTTTAAAACATTTACTTAATATACAAGTACGAAAAGAGATAAAAGTTTAATATACTTTTTGTTGGTATTATTCCGATAGGTTTTTAAACTTTTAGAGTTTAATTAATTAATTCCTAATATAACAGATGGCAGCACTATGCAGTGTTACAATATATTCATGGCAATTATTTAAATATCTGTGGGAAAAGAGATGTAATCAATTGAGTGTGTGTGTGTGTTGGGTTGATTATTGACGGCCAATTATCTACACTAGGGATATAGGCCCGGGGGGAGTGCCCACCGTGGGGGTCTTTCTAAGGGAACCTAATCCGTATTTACGCATGGAGAAAATCCACGGCTCGAAAGAAAACCACGAAAACTCCGAGCGATTAGGCCGACGGGCGCGATTGGGATCGAACCCAGCACCTCCCGTCTACCAGCTTCGAGAGCACAACCTCTCAGCCACTGGTGGGGCCATGTAATCAATTGAAAAGAACTCAAAGAATTGTAAAATAAGTCTCTCAGGTTTCCAGTCTTCAAAATTTTTGAATGAGCTCAAATGGCATATTACCAACTCTTTTACTCCTTCATTTACACATGAGTATAGGTATGCATTATACATACACGCATCACGCATGTATAGTTGGGGTTTAGTATCGTATAATTTAGGGGTGCTCTCGCAAAATTTCCCAGAACCGGAACGTCTAATTTTTTATTATAGTAGACTATAAGAATATAACCCACAGACATATTTTTCTGGTTAAATGATAGTGTGATGAAATATGCACATTTATTTCGATTTTCACATTAATAAGAAGCAAAATTTATCTTTTCCATGTCATTTATTCAACTGTTTTTCGTGAATTAGATTTTCAGCAACTTATTTTGTCGTGCGATTTTCCTACGTAATATATCCAAAAGAAAGAACTATTTTCGTAGATCTATTTTTATAATTGCGGTTACAATTTTATTTATGATAATTAAGAAATATAATAACAATGAATACTTACTGTTAAAATAAAACGTCAGCCTGATTTTATGTTCAAACAAAATTTATGTGAAAGGACAATTGTTCATTTTTTCCAAAAAATGGAACTGGAACGTTGTGTTGTAGTGAAATGTAAACGGTGGTATACGCTATATATTTTTTCTGGATTTTTTTTAAAGAAGTTCGGTATATCCTCTGTTTTTTAACCCTTTATTCATAAAATGTTGAAATGATTGAGTGACACCAGGATTTACGAACAAATTTATTTGAAAAACAATATATAAGCTCCCTACGTACTTAATAAAAGGAAAATTTTCATTCCGAAATTCTGGTGCCAATGTGGCATTTAGGGATTAAAATTAAGTGGTCCAAAAGTGAACCATTTTAAAATGGTAGATAAATAAAACAAATTACCACCCTATAAAATTTCCAATGATCTAATACACACTGTATTAGATGTAAAAATAATAGGATGAAAATAATGGTGTATAATATTCCTTCCACGTATTTCTTTTTCTTTTTTTTTATTGTTTTCCTCTTTGATATGACAAATTTCAAGGAAACAAACCTTGCTTTGGAGAATTAGGTCCTAGTTCAAAAATAAACATTGATCAGAATAAGTATATCTTATAATCATAAAGTTTCTGTACCTCCAAAAAAAATAGGTATTTACATTACCTAATGTAATAGATTAATATTTTTATCAACCTTACAATATACAAAAACCTATTTTACTGAAATTAAACACAATCGTATATACATTTTAAAATGCTACATAAATAAAACAAATTACAACCCTATAAAATTTTCAAGGATCTAATACACACTACTAGCTATAGAAATAATAGCTATATGATGGAAAGAATGGTGTATAACATTCCTTCAATTTTTTTTTCTTTTTTTTTTTTTTATTGTTCTCCTCTTTGATATGAAAAAAAAAGATAAATTTCAACGAACTTTGCTATGGAGAGTTAGGTCCTAGTTCAAAAATAAACATTGATCAGAATAATTATATCTTATATTTATAAAGTTTCTGTACCTCCCAACAAAAAATATAGTTATTTACATTAACTAATGTAATGTATTAATATTTTTATCAACCTTATAATATACAGCCTTCACTAAGGGGGGTGGGAGCAGAGGAGGTATGTGCCCTGGGCGTCAGAAAGGTAGGCAGAGGGGGCATGTGCAATGGGCGTCAGAAAGGTAGGCAGAGGGGTGCCAAATGACCATTTAGTTTGTTGTTTGATACAATATATATATATATATATATATATATATATATATATATATATATATATATATATATATATGCCGGGGAAGACATTAAACGCACAATGGCTGGGTTCGCCCTCAGCCGAGTGGTCTTCCTCAGGCATTAAAATATATATATATGAGATTTGTGTAAAAATGTTTTTCAGCTGGAAAATCCAAAAGAAGAACTGGGACACTAAACACTATAATGGAAAATTAACAAAATATAATACTTAGTTAAAAATTAAAAGTTTTTTTCTTTTGTTCTAGGTCACTATTATAATTTTGATAATTAGCGTTAGGTTTAGGAAAGAGTCTAGACATATCAGTCTATTAATACGAAGAGATAGTTCCATGAAATTGGATGTGTATATCACACATATATTTTCCGGTATTGAAATTCATTGTTATACCTAGAGAAAATCCTGTTTTTTCAGTTTTTAAGACATTGTGACTCATATCATTATATGACTTTAAACACCTGCTTAAGAGTCTACATCAGTCATGCGAAAAAACGCGCAAGCTAATGTTAAGTCTATGGGTAGGTTCTTCCGCGATTTCTTGCTCACATTTTAATACTTTTAAATGATTTTTTCTTTTTGCATAGGATGGCTGGCGTCAATTTCTAACGTTGTTAGTTTTTACTTTTTCTATTTTGATTCCAGTTTTTTTTATATAACAGTACTTTCACTTTCCATCCGGTTCCCAAATTGAAAATGTCCGTTTATAAAAAAAACTGTAACCAAAATCAAAAAAGTAAAAACTAACAACGTTAGAGATCGACCTCAGCAATCCTATGGGAAAAAAAATCATTTAAAACTATTAAAATGCGAGCGAGAAATCGCGCAAGAACCTTCCCATAGACTTAACACTAGCTTGAGCGTTTCTTCGAGTGACTAGCGTAGGATCTTAATTGAAATGTAATACCCTGTTCACATCGGACATTTAAGATATGTTAGACCGCCATTTTTGAGGTGGTACCTCTCCGGAATTGAATACCTGTCCACACCGCCAAACGCATTTAAGATAACTCACTCAACATCACCGTGTCCAGTGCGCATGCGCATATGTTAAAAGCAAACTCAACAGCCAATCGGCCTCCAGAGCCAATCAGAGTGAGCGGTACTGACTGTATCTAGCAATGGAAAGTTCGAACTCACTAAGTGAGTTTCTGGAACTCACTCAGTGAGTTCAGTGGTCTAAGATGACTTAACTATGCGATCTGAACGTAGTATAATACTACAACCATAGTAAAATCTGTGAAAATGAAATCTCTGTATAACAGAATCCTGTCCTAAATAAAATAAATTATATGGTTCCAACAGAAAGAATACCACTCAATTCTATTTGTTAAGTCGAAAATCTATATAAAGCGGATTTTTTCCAGTTCATTGTGATTCCGGTTTCACAGGTTTTAAAAATATTTGACAAAACTGATTACATAGTTCACTATTATGTATTTTATGATTGCATATTTTTAATTTAAAAATAAGTCGGTTATTAGAAACTTGGTAAAATTCTCTTTGTAAATTTACTTTGCGGAGGAGGGGGGGAGGCGTCAAAATCCATGCTTGCCCCCTGTGAAAAAAAGCTAGTTTCGACCCTGGTCTTAACAAAAAGTATTGAGCATATTGCAGTTTGTAAAAAGTACAAGTTATTGCAGTTTGTAAAAAAAATGACAGACAACCCAACATTTAATTAACGTTTTCTATTCAAATATTTGCTTAAAAAAAGAGCTAAGAAAATACCAAAATACTTTGTTTACCTAGAAATTTCAATGTTGTGTTATCCAATTAATAGATAATCATTAAAAATAGAATAATTCTTGCAGAAAATCCCAAAATATAAAGAATAATAATTAAGAAAGTTTTATGTTAAAAAAATTCAATAAAGAAAATATTTGTTTATTATTTTTATTAACAAATGTTACAAATTAAAAATTTAAATTATTACATATAAATCTATTTTTTTTTCTTTATAATCCCCTTTGCTGAAGACTACGTTCTTTGTATTCGGCAGTTTCTGCAATAATTATTCTAATTTTCAGGCTTATCAATCAACTTCCATAAAAATATACATTGTACTTAGAATGTTATCTTTTTAGGGCTATTACTATTATATTAAAATCTGACTGTAAGTTTGTATTTCACAGCTTCTTCTCCCAGAATATTGCAATTTTCGCGATGAAACTAACGTCAGTTTTTCACTTGAATCCGAGGATGTCGTAATTTTAAATTAGTTTCTCTTTTTTCTTTTTTTCTTTCTTTTTTTTTTTTTTTTTTTTTTTTTTAAATACAATTTGTGTAATGGTCGTAATTTGGGTATTCCATTATTCTCAAGAAAAAAGGAAAACAATGCTGATTATCGAAAGTCAGTTGATGTAATTTTCATTAAAATATTAAATTAAACATATTTTATAATGATTTAATAGACGTTAAAACTTTTCATAGGACCTTAAAAGTACAATGCTTTAACAGATGAAAATGAAATTATTTAAAAATGAAAGCATGTTTTTAAATTCCAAAAATTAAAATATTATGCTGAAATGACATCATTCGCATTACACCAGTTCTGAAATTAAGGCTGTACTCAAATCGAAAGGAGGTACTTTCTGACATATTTCTGAATTCAGTTTTATTTGAAACGCAGGAAATTTCCAGGTGTTCTTATTCAGATATAATCGAATGACGTTTTCCACTTTTTGGTAAAGGCAGATCTTTCAGAAAATACGGTCAAAGTTGGCGTTTTGAACCAATTTTCCGGACGCGGCAGCCGAGAAAGGAAAAACACCTGTCATCACGGGACCTAAATAGCTTATAACTCAATAAGTAATTCATTTATAAAAAAAAAATGGAAAACGCTATTCCATTCCAAATCGCTTCAATAATCAGGCCTACAAGTGCCATGCTTATGCGTTAAAAAATTTGCCCGTAAATGTGTCAGAAGTCGGAAAGTATCGCTTTATTGAGAGGTGGGAAATACTTTTTTGAGAACCGTCTTAAAGGATAAATCTCCAAAGGCCGATAAGCTGTTCCACAATGATGTCAACTTTGAAATATGACGTCACTCAATGAGTTAAAAACAACGTTGTACTACAGATGTGCATGCAAATCGCAATCACATAAACTGTAATTTTGTAATTTCCATTTAACCTGCACTGTAAAGATTATTTTCTCCTTATTATCAGAAATTTAATAAAATTGATATAATTTTGGTCAAAATATTTTGCAGTTATAAATTTTAAATTTAAAGTGATTTCCGAAATATTCTATTCTGTCGAATTAAGAGTCGTCTGTGGTAAATGGTAACTTGCACGTCTTCTCTGACTTTTACGTGCGTTCGTAATTATATAAAAACGTAGCACCTACAGTGGCGGTCAAAAGTTTCCGAAAGGCATACATTTTTTGGTTAATTTGTAAGTATACCCATATGAAGAAGAATCTCAAAGTGATACTTATACATTTTATTGACATAAAAGTTGGGAACTTATTTGAGAAATAACAAATAAATATCAATAAATTTAATTGACAAAATTATAATTGCAAAGGAAAACGCATGTTCTCAAAAGTTTCCGGCCATCTTGTCAAGTTTGGTAAAAAATAGTATTATAATAGAAAATAGCAGTGATCAACAACATTTACAATTAGTATTTTGTAGTCATACATTTAGCAATAAGTACTGCGGAGCAGCGACGTGGCATCGATTCAGTGAACCGTTGAAGATCGTCTATGGTAAGTTTTTTTACTCTTCTTGCAATTTTTGAGAAAATACTGCTGAATTCGAATATTTATAATTCCGCACACGTTTTTCAAGTTCGTTCCAAAGATTTTCTATTGGATTCACATAAGGGTGATTGGGCTGGCCATTTCAAAAGCGGAATTTGTTTGTGCGAAAGCCACTGCTTGACGAGCTTGCCTGTATACATTGGGTCGTTATCATGCTGAAACGAATAGTTGCGACCACAACTTTTTCCCCCAAAAAGGCAGAAAATGATCTTGCAAGATATCCTTATACATTGCACCATACATCTTGCCGCGGATTTCAACTAACGGACTGACACCTTTTCCAGAAAATGCTCTCCCCACAGCAGAACGTGTCCTCCGTCATGCTTCTTTGTAGGAATAACATATCTGAAATCATATCTTTTGTTTTTAGGTTGTCACACGTAGTGTCTTCCATCACTCCCAAAAAGGTTGAACTTCGATTCATCGGAAAATAGTACTTTTTTTCCAATTTTCACTTGACCAGTCTTTGTGTTCCTTGGCAAACGCCAGTCGGGCCCGCTGTTTTTTTTTAACTTATGAAAGGTTTTTTAACACCAACTCTTCCATAAAATCCTACGTCACGTAAACGTCTTGGCACGGTACACCGACTCATTTCAGCAATATTTTCACTCTGTAAATCGTGGGATATTGCAGCGGCATTTTTATGCAGGCCATCAACTGCTTTTCTCCTGATAATTCTGTCCACACGCATAGTCGCTTTCCGGGGTATCTCAGACCATGGCACATCTTTATATATTTTTTAAAATATCGTTCACAGTAGATTTTCCGATCAATAACTTTGCCGCAATCCTACAGGAGGATTGGCCCTTTAGCGACAATTAAATCACTCGTTTACGAACAATAATTGTTGAATCTTTCATTTTTGAATTTCAACTACGTTATTCACGTTAATTAATTAACAAACATGGGTAAAGCAAAACTTTACCGATAGCAAAAACTAACGAATGACAAATGGCCGTAAACCTTTGCACACGCGAATTTCGAATTCCTGCCCTTTACATCAAGTGTCTTCAGTATCCAATCAAAATGATCACGTAGTCAGAGCCCATTTGCATATTCCGAACTTTTGGAGCAATTGCGCTTCTTCTTCGCTGAGACGTTCTGGCAAACAAATCAGAGAAACTAACTAGCCGGAAACTTTTGACATCCACTGTATAGTCGTCGTCTGGTCCGTCCGTTCGTCCGCATATAAGTTCGTGAAAATACTACCCAACCGAATGGTTTGAAATTTAATATACATAATCGTTGCAGAATTATATTCAGTCGTTTCAATTTTAATGTAAATAGAATCAAAACTTAAAAAGATAATAATAAAAGTTATCTTCATTCTATTAAATCCTTTAATACGTAATTAATTCAATGATATCCCATGAGAGATAATGATTCTAGGTTGCCATGATGATTACATCCTATTTAAGATTGAGTCATATTATTTCCGTGTTACAGAATTTAAAAACCAAATTTGTATATTAAAATTGTTTAAATATAGCAATCCTATAATCTACCGACAGTTTTTTGGATAGATGTTTCCGGAGAAATAGATAGTAAATGGAAAACGAGTCTAAATATCGATTTTAAGTTCTGATATTTTTTAAATCTAGGCTTAAGTTTACCATTGGAATTTTCAGTCAATGTCAACAAAAGATAAAATGTTGCCAACTTAAAATGTACTTATTTTATTACGGAAATGAATCATATCATAATAACAGACGGTATAATACATTTCACTGAGATAATAACGATGATTTTTTTTTACATTGTCTTGTATTGGATATTTGCGCATAGTATAATTTTAATGCAACAGAATTCTAATGAATTGTTTGTTAAAGTATATTGAAACTTTCTTAAAATAAAATTAATATCTATAATATTAAAATTTGCACATAAAATAAATTTTGTATTCATGCATTTTTGCATAAGAGTGCAACTGCTATTGCATCAAGATCTGAATATTTATAAAACTAGTTACAGTACGAACGCACCTGATTTGTCACGTTTGACGTACAATTTCGAACTAGTTTAAAATTGCTATTTGAGGTCGTAACATTTATTAACTTCTTTACCGTCTTCTTCATATTTTTAATTCATTTTATTCTTTTTCCAACGAACTGAATTCGCTACGACTTAGCTTTTTGGTTTAAAAAACAAAACCTCGCGATCTTTAAGTTGTCAACATTTTACATTTGTTGAATTTTTTTTTATTGTTACTTATTGGAATTTTGATTTCACTTTACAATGAATGAATTGAATAAATGTACTTTTTTTACTGCAGATTTTTTATTTATTTATTGGAATGCATACTTCTAATGTAACTAATAATGTTACTTTGGCAAGTCGTACCAATTATTGTTACAACTTTGGCGTAAGTCTTTTGTATTTGCAGAATAAAATTAGTTTTCATTTTTTCCCCAGCAAAAATCGAAAGATCTCAAGCAATGCATCAGGTTGCCACTTCGCTAGTTATTATTATTTTACAAAGTTTATTTCACAACATCTTGTTATGATGTACGAGGCTAAAATACCGAATAAAGAATACTGTGTACCAATATTCTTATAAATGCTAATTTTGATATACAGTCGTTCAAGAAAAAAAAAAAAAAACAGAACACTCCAATACATTTTAAACACCAATTTGTTCCAGATAAAAAAAAGGAAACATGAATTTGAGTAAAAATTATGTCTTCTTTCAATTTATGTTAAAAATTGGGCTTAGGACATCGTCTTCATACTGAAATTGTACCAAACTCTAGAATTTTCAATACGAACACCCAATTTTGACATTATATTTGGCTTTTCGGTGAATTTTACCTTAGAATATACCAAACGGGGAGTTATTAGATCAAGTAGTTTAGAAATTATGAAGGTTTAAAATTTCAAACATCTAATGTTAAATTCATTTGTAACACAGCCTAACACGTGTTTTGGACCGTGGTTTTTGAACTGATTTTATGTATACTTATGGTTGTCCGATTTCAAATAGAACATTAATTTTCGTCTATCAGTGCTGATGTGTGTAACCCTGAAAAAGAACAATTCTAACTTTCAATATCTTTTAAACAAGAAACTTTCCTCTTCTACGTTTTGTGATGTACATGTGTGGATAATGAAACAAAGATGCATACTTGCGGTTTTTACACTGATACGTTTACACGTACTGTGATCACCTATACTCTCTTGTGCCCTGTTTAGACTTTGAACTCTTCGATGTTTCCTTTTCAGTTCATGTTTGACTGTTTTAGCTGAAAGAGCTTTTTAAATTTGTTCTCCGAGAAGATATAACTTCTCTCGGTTTATATTGTTATCATGTTTTAATCAAGAATGATGTAAATTAAATATTTCGTTGAAAGAACAGTGTCTTCAACAGTTTGAAAAACATACATTTTCACAATACAGAATTTAACACAGATTAATTAACAATTTCTTTCTGTTTTTCCCTCTAGCTAATAAGGTAAAGCCAGGAGAGATGGCGCGGTCGGAGAGTTTGTGCACATAGAAGTTCGGGTGGAAGGAGTGGAGTGAGCGCGCAGGGACTCCAGGTAGTTGTACAACAACAGTAGTGGAGTGTCTACTTGAAAGTGCATGTTGATTGCTTTGAGCGTCTAAGATAAAGTATTGCTATTTTGTATTGTTTTCCCAAAGTAAGTGCTTGAATTTTCATAGCTATTCATCAGAATTTCTATACAATGTCAATAGTACAAAATATTTTAAACTTAAACGATTTCTCATAAGCTACTAATCTAGACTAACAATGTGAACATCAACGGTTCGTTTTAGAAGAAGTCTTGTTTAAATAAAAGGCCGCGCAATCTCTGCTACCGAAATTGGAGAGTTTGCGCATCTGCTACTTAGGAGAGATGGCGCAGTGTTCCCATTAGTTTCCATGCTAGGAGAGATTACGCAGCTTATTGGTAAATTTGCATAAAAAAATGAAAAATGGAAAATGGACTAATTTTAAGTTAAACGTGTTATTAAGTAACATAATTTTTTTCTGATTCTTTATTTTTTTTTCCTTTAATTAAATTTTTTAATCGTTTTTAAAATTATTTCCTTTTTCTGATAATTTAATCATTAGGTTGAAATATTCACTCCTAATACAATAAAATTTTTCACAAAAACCTTACAGCAATGTCATTTAAGTGTAATTATTATTGTTAACAATTTAATTGTAGTTATTATTAGTAACAATCTCTCCTACTCATGTGCGCAATCACACCAACCCTGTAAGGACAGATTGCGCAAAATAACTTTCTTGGTTTTATTACAACTGTTCTATTAAATTGCAATATAACAACAAAATAGCAATGGAAACGCATAAAAGACAAATGAAGTAAAAATTATTCATGAATAGTTTAGCAAAAAATTAATATTTAGATTTTTTATTGCTATTCTTTTGAACTGTGCGCAGACTATCCTAGCTTTACCTTATGAGATATATGCACCGTGTAATAAATCATTATAATCTAAGTGATATCCAGAACCATCGGGATTTGGTGCGCACCTGCGCTACTGAAACAGGTAAGAGATATATTTTCCTGTCTTAATTTATTATTTATGAAGATAGAAAAGTGATATATATTTGAACGCACTCACATTCTACTAAGAAAATATATGTATATTTTATAAAAATCAGCTCTAATTCTTGAGACATAAACAACATCTGATTTGTGTTACCCTATTTCATATTAGGTCTATGATTTACAAACATAGTCTAATTTTATTTTCTAGAATATTTTAGTGACATGAATAGAACACAGTATCATTACATTAACACTATAGTAACTCAATTAACACTTGTCTTAAAAATAATAAAATGAAGCCATTCTGGAATGGACTTTTTTTGGACAGTATCTTCGTCCATCATATCTCTATCCCATCTTCCCTGGTAGTGATCTTTCATTATTTTACTGACCTCTCGAAATCTTTCACCTTACTCTCGCTTGTACCATCTGAATTTTCTGGAAAACGATCCACGTGGCTGTGTAAGTAATGAACTTGTATGCTCATATTACAACAAAGTTCTCTGAAATTACCGAACATTTTGTTTATAAACTCCGCGTAGTTTTGAGCTTTGCGAATGATGTCCACGCACTTCCCTCACCCTCACTCATAGAATCTGCGAAGAAATGGAATCTGTCAGGATCGTTCTGTCGATAAGCTGTCTTATTTCAAGGTCATTAAACATGCTAGCTTTCGTTTTTTCTGCACAGGCATTTTTCGTCCTATATACCCAAAGTATGGGATACATAGCTGAAGGACAAGTGACTATCTCTGTAGATTTTCACGTCCGGATACGTTAGTAGAGTAATAGCACATCCGGAAAACTCGGGGTTTAACTTCGGGCCTGGCGCTCATGTGACTGTCCGGTTTACCTGGCGTTCCTGAGGGACTCGGAGGTGTGAACCCCGAAATATGAAGTAAAATACTAAAGTTCATGGGTTTTACTATCGAAGTGACCAGACGACCCGTTGTTCTTTAGGGTATCAGGGGGAGTGATGCGAATTGGGCTTGGACGATAGCATGTACCTGTGAGGTGTCCTGGGTAACCCAGACCCAGCTAAAAGGCCCAACTAAGGCTCCTATAAGGGGAGCTGACGCATATCCATTTTGTTGTCCAAAATAACCGCCATGTTGTAACCCAGGTCAACATTAGACTACCGCCAGAGCTTGCCGTATTTAAAAGGGCATGTCACTGTCACTCGCTGTCCACCACTGCGGCAACAATAACTGGTTTTAGCATGGAGCTATGGAAATTAAAAGGAGTTGACATAAATGACGTCATTTGAAGCTGTTAATACCCTCCTGCGTCCTCCATATTTTACCGCGGTGAACTGCACGTAAACCTCTCTATCGCCCATTTTCTTTTCGCGGCGCAATTCAACTATGGTAAAAGTCAAATATGGAGAACGCAGGAGAGCGGGAAAGAAATCTTGTTTTGGCTTCAAAGATTTCCTCGGTGTTAGATTGATATGTCAACTCCTTATATATTCATAGCTCCATGGGTTTTAGCCTGGTTTTTGGTCTCGAGTTTTTAAAGGGGAGGGGTGATTCAGCCTGTATTATAGGATCTCTAGGCCCACTTGGTGCATACGTGAATAAGCTCTCGAGAGTTTAGGTGTGGCAGTCGGACTTGCCGAAAGTCATGCTCCGTTTTATACCCAAATTATGGTCTATCCTGATAACCAACTTTCACGAACTGTTTCAGCAGGCCAAGCTTTATATGTAGTGGCGGCAAGATGATTTTGTCTTGTCCATGGCAATAGAATAGAATCTATTTATATCTCCCTGATCTCGTCCTACTAAGTACTTACGAATGAGATTTTTTCCTCCTATAACCATGTTCTCTCACTCTCGTCTCGCCCAGCGGTCATGTTTGGTTCTGTTGTCACAAAGGCACAAAAAAAAAAACAAGGATATTGTGTGAAGTCATTTTGCTGGCCAAAGAGAAAATTGGCATAATTTACGCATTAGTGTTTCTGAAATTATACCTTCTTCATGATCACAGCTATGGTATCATATTCTTCTTTAATTTTGGTTGAATGGACAACTGCTATTAAGCCATATTTCTTGCCATTGTGCAAAAAAAGGACACATTTCAAACTCCGCTTAGAGCTGTCAATAAATAGGTGTGAATCAGATGCAAATTGTTCAGAAAGATCCATTTTTATCAGGAGTTCTCTAATATTTTGACGGAATACAAGATTGGTTTCCTGACGGATAAGGATAGAAAAACTTTTTTCCCTCGCATGGTACAATGCAATTTTTGTTCCACGTTCAAAGATATTCTTCTCATTGAAACTAGAAGCAAGTAATTCAGAAACCATCTTTCGAAAGACTGAGATCTCTGATTATGTCAATCAACTCGTTTTGATTAACACTTTGAGGACAGGATGAAGTTCCGCCATAATCATTGTCGGTACCTTGATCTGTATCACAAGGTACACCACAGAAGTTGAATTCATCCTGCTGTCAGCTGTGGTAGCTGATGAAATGTAGCTTCCGTCGAATAAGAGATAAGACAGAGGTTAAATTTCAGGATACATGTACTTGCTAAGATTCTTTTGATTCAAGCTAGTAATATACACAATACAGAAATAGCATTCATCAAAGTTTGGTGGTTCCTGGGTTCCCTCCAAAACCATCCGCACATCGAATTTCTGACCTGTTTTATTCATTACTCTGCGTCGTAAGTCTTCCATACAAATTCTTCTGTTTTTTAAAAACATATCTGATTTATATAATTTCAAGAAATTTTATCAGTTTACCAGTCTTTAAACATGTCACTTTTGATGAATTTTTACTACATAAATATGACTGCAAAATTAATTAAACAATATTGATAGAATAATGTAATACAAGTACAGTTGAAAAATAACAACTATATCAACTCATTAATGATTTATTTTTAAGGAAAATTATCTAAAAATGATATTATTGGCACATTTAACATAATTCAGTAAGATATAGAAAATGACGGTAGTTCGATAAAACCAAAACGAACTAGTGTCAGTAAAAATCTTCCTTTTTTTAAGGAGATAAATCTGGCAACCCTAACCTTCGTGCTCTAAAGAAGCAAATTGAGAGTGCATAGAACTAACTGTTCCAATTGTCTGTTACGTATTTCCATAGAATGGTGAAAAATTGAACTACTTCTATAAAAAAAAGTTTTAAAATGTTTAAAATTGTAAATTTAAAATACTAATAACAAACACGCAAGCAGTTTCAATTGCAATCTCAAGCGCATATAATATTACTAAAGGCATAAAAAAAACTAGTTTTATTCCCCTGACGCATTGCTAAAATGTCATCTTAAAATGCCTTAAAACTTAAACTGCTATTAATAAAATGTCATGTCAGAATGTAACGACATAATATGTCTTCTTGAGGTATTTCATACTTGAGCAATCGCTTGGAAGAATTCTCATAAATAGTACCGTTTAGAAGTTTCAAGATATGCACATGGGAGTTTTATTCACGGTAGTGGAATATGGAAGCAGTTATAAATTATTAATGTAAAAACTCAGTTACGTTTTTCATAAATCAAATAATTTCTGAGTATTTTCTCATTCTACAAATTCCCCAGGCTGATTCTGCTTAAAGAGGCGACGATAGTTCCGAAATCACATATAAAAAAGCTGACATTGATGTACAGTACCCCCCCCCTCCCAAAAAAAAAAAAAAAAAAAAAAAAAAAAAAAAAAAAAAAAAAAAAAAAAAAACAGCAACAACAAAAACCATTTGAACGATGGTCATTACTCCGCCGAAAATCGCCGTATAAAAATTTGATTGGTACGAATCGATTAATAGTAATGTGTACTAATAAATGCTTTACTCAAATTTTACTTAAGGGACCGTCTTCGTATTAAAATTACATCAAACTCTGAAATTTTCAATACAAACTCCTACTTTTGACTTCATATTTGGATTTTCTGTTAAATTTTATCTTAGGATACCAAGCTGGAAGTTATTCGGTTAAGTAGTTTAGGAATTATGAAGGTTTAAAGATTGGTACACCAAAAGAAAAATTCATTTGTTAGTCATTACAAAAGAGATTGCAACAGATTTGAGATTTCACTATCGGGGAAGAACGGTGAAGCGGCCCTTTAAAAACGCTGCTAATCTTGGGGCTAATGGTGAGTTAATCTACATAGTGGAATAAAAATTCCAAAGTATAATTTTAACAAGAAGGAAAAATCATGCATGAAGCATAGATTATGTAACACTTTCTAACACTTCCAAAATACTTTTAGAAATCTTTATCGTTTAATAAGGTCTAATATCTGATGTCTAAGTAAACAATTTGGAAAACACATAACACATTTAACAGTCCAATTTCGGGAATTATCAAAAAATACTCGGAATTATTTTGTGCATCCCTGTATATGATCTATAGATTTGTATATATACTACATAGAATGCTAAAATTTAGTTAGGAAACGTATCACACAGTTAAAAGTTCCCCTTCAGCAATTTCCGTCAATAAACCGAAATGTATTCGATATCTATTGTGCTGCCCTGTATGAGACGTATAGCATTTATAAACACCCAATTATGTGTAAAAAATTAGTTAAATCGAAAAACGCGTACCACAACTGAAATCGCACTTCCAGCAATTATTTTTCATAGACAGTACTCTAATCGAATTCTTTTGTTTGTCCCTGTAAATGAACGATGATTGCTATTTTCACCGTATTCTATAGTGAGCCTCTTCTAGTGCACCTGATTGATATATATCAATTTCATTATGTTTGAAACAGTGTAACAGCGTTCATTAAAATACACTGCTGGCCATCCAAAATGCAACACCATGAAGGAATGCAAATAACAGAATGATATTTATTCGACAAATACATTATAATGGGAAGGACAAGTGATTACATTTTCAGAAAATTTGGAGGTATAAATCCTCAGAAAACACTACCCAAAGCAGTCACCTCTGGCCGCAATAACAGCATTTATCTGCCTAGCCATGGAGTCGAACAGAGATTGGATGTTATGTACGGGTACATCAGTTCATGAAGCTTCATCACCATGCCACAGTTCATCAACCGTAGTGACGGGCGAGTGATGGCGGGCCAGTCTCTCAGAAGCCATTGACAGGACATTTTCAATTGGTGAGAAATCAGGAGAACGTGCCGGCCAGGGCAACAGTCGAACATGTTCTGTATCATGGAAGGTCAGGATAGTACGAGCAATATGTGGTCGTGCATTGTCCTGCTAAAACTTAGAGTTGCGGAGGCATCGCATATAAGGCAGAACCACGGGCCGTAACACATCAGAAATGTAACGGCTGCTGTCGAAATTGCCGGCAATGCGAACAAGGGGTTACCAAGACGTGTATCCAGTGGCACTTCATACCGTCACCCTAGTTGATATGACAGTATGATGATTCGAATGCAAGCAGGCAATTTGCGTTTTCCACGATGCTAGCAAACATGGATGCTGGCTTCATGATGCTGTATATGACGCAGGAATGGGGTATCGTGTCATCTTTGATGAATCCAGGCTCTGTACGTACTTTGAACGTATACTTCATTTTTAAGCATTTAAACAAATATTTATTTTTTTAAATTTAAATTTAAATTATAAAATTTTGAAAAAAAAATCTTTTTTTTTTGTTGTTGAAAAAATGCTAATTTCAAATAATTAATGCAATTATAATTCTAAATTTGAAGTATAAGTTATTCATTGCATCAAAATGAATGTATCTACAAAATTTCATACAAATTACTTTATCAGTTTTTGAGAAATGTTGTGCGCAATGAATGCAAGTAGAAAAACAATTTTAATTTTTTTTTGTCAAAATTAAACATTTAAAAAAAGTAAAATATCAGATGTAGAATATTGAAATAATTAAACTACATAGAACAGATATTAAGCTGTCAGTTGTAAAAATCTGATGCAATGTGTACAATGTTGTTAGTCATATTTTCTGAAAAAAACATTCTTTTATATTAAGAACTCTGCAAATTATAAGCAAAACACTTGGTGAAGTTCGGGATTGTTTTTATAAAAACCTTAATTTATCTACGGGTATATGTGTTGTACTCATAAAAATGAACACAGTTTATTACAATAAGCCTCTTAATCATGTGCTAAAGTTTCAATGCTTAAGGGACATTATTTTTTACAGGGTTATTCAAAATATATTCGTTTTTCTTCAATTTGTTGACAGTTCCCAATGAGGTTTTTGGAAAAAATGTTTACGTAAATATATGACACCAACAGTGCTGTTTACATGCCTGAAGTTTCAGGATAATTCTTCATATATTTTTCTAGATATTGTCCTTTCACTCTTTTTCATAGGTGTTCGTATTATTTTGTCATCCAACTGTACTTGTCTACTTGTCATTATTTGGGTACAGCCCCTGATCTTTTTGCTTATTTTTAGGAACAACGAATTTCGAGCTTATTCTACGGATGACCACTTTCAGAATTTTCAAGCTATGTTTTTGAGGCATTCACAAAAGTTGCTCTATATACTTGGGTACCATATTATGCACATTACATTTTGATAATATTCGCGCATGCGCAGTGAAACATTATTTCTTAAACCTGCCTTTTTTTCATCCAATATTTATTATTTTTTATTTCTGATTGCGGGGTAATTGTGTACAATGTTGTTAGTCATATTTTCTGAAAAAAAAACATTATTTTATATTAAGAACACTGCAAATTATAAGCAAAGCACTTGGTGAAATTCGGGATTGTTTTTATAAAAACCTTAATTTATCTACGGGTATATATGTTGTACTCATAAAAATGAACACAGTTTATTACAATAAACCTCTTAATCATGTGCTAAAGTTTCAATGCTTAAGGGACATTACTTTTTACAGGGTTATTCAGAAGATATTAGTTTTTCTTCAATTTGTTGACGGTAAAAAATGTTCACGGAAATATATGACACCAACAGTGCTGTTTACATGCCTGAAGTTTCAGGATAATTCTTCATATATTTTTCTAGATATTGCCCTTTCACACTTTTTCATGGGTGTTCGTATTATTTTGTCACCCATCTGTATGTGACTGTTAAACATTTTTGTTCGAAATGAAAATGATTACTTGAGATTTAATAGCGTCCGAAAAATCGACATTTCGCGTTGAGAAAATTGTTTAATATAGTGTAAAAACTACTCGAAAACGTTTTCGCAAATGACGGGCAGCAAAAGAAACTTTTGTTTCAGAAATGCTTCTTTAAACTCTGTAAATAAACCTGTAAATAAAATAACGCTACAAATACACATTCCTTGCTTTTGAAAAAACAAAATGACACCATAAATGATAGAATGAGCCCCTTTTCTGAAATGGATACGTTAGGAGACT
Source organism: Maratus michaelseni (assembly GCA_963931845.1). Taxonomy (NCBI): domain Eukaryota; kingdom Metazoa; phylum Arthropoda; class Arachnida; order Araneae; family Salticidae; genus Maratus; species Maratus michaelseni. The sequence continues at coordinate 72,103,189 of OZ007599.1, read as the reverse complement.
AGTAATTTAGGTTCTCACAAATATGGATCCAAAATTACTAGACCCCTTAAAATATCAATTTCCATATCAATAACCTAAATTCACGCAAAAACAAATTGAAGAGCTTTAAACAAGGGAATGATCTACAAATCCTCAAACATTTTTATTGTAAAGGGTTTAAGTTTAATAATTATGAAAATTTCTTACTTTCTTGACCACACTGTCTCGATCTTGAAGGCATTTTGCAATCTCAGATGAAAATAACATTTATTTTAAAAGGAAATAAGCATCAGTGCTGTCATTTATTGGTTTTGTTTCTAAAGCAAAAAATATTCAACTTTATAGATGTAAAATAAAAATGTAAAAAAAATCAAACAATTTCGTTTTTATGAGGAAAATAATAGAGGTTCCATTTGTGTATCTCAGGTCATAAGAGGTTAAATCTCTGATATCTATTGGTTTTGTGGATAAAGAAACTCTTTTCGGAATCGTGTGTAAATCGGACGGGGTTATATTATATTTTCGTAACCATTTTGCTAGCTGAAGAAACATTTCTCTTTTTTTTACCGCGTAGTTACAATTTATGGAAAATTGCATATTTTTGTCAAAGAAATGATATCGCATATCAATGAAAAGCAAATATATGTGAAGACATACAAATCTCATTTTCGAAATACCTAAAAAAATATTTATACGTATGTTACTTATGCATTTTTGCAGCACTTAATTATAAAATTAATGCGCGTAAAACGGTTTTTGTGTAACTACTTAAGAACTGAAATTAACAGGGCATGGGAATCTTTCGGCATCAGAAAATGCATTTTTCTTTTTTTCTTTATTTCTGCATTTCTTTTCTTTTCTTTCTTTCTTTTATTATCTTTTGCATTGTTTTAATATCTGACATTTCATAAATATTCTCTCAAACCTGCTTTTGAGAATTTAAACACGATATAGAAAATAAAAGTGCGTCCCAAATGTTTATAAGACAACAATTTTTTGGGATTTAAGAGCTAACTAAACGAGTCAGAAAGACGAAATAAATTATGCAAATATATAATGATGAAATGAAAATAATAAAATATTCAAACAACTTTTAACAGTCATAGATTTAATATAAAAAAATAAAAACAAATAAATGCTGCCCCAAAAATAGATAGACAACCGGTGTTAAAAGCTAATTTAAGAACTGATATCCAAAATTTGCATATTCCAAGGTTACTTATGACGCAATAGTTTCTTGAGATAAAAGCTAATCAGTCTTTTCGTTTCCGATTGATTGCAAAAATGCCTCGCAATGTGCAGTTTTCCAAAAAGGAAATTTTGTAAATCTACCATTTATAGGCTCGTGGATGGAAAGTTGTGGACACTGCAAGAAAAACTGGACGCATAGTAGAGTTGGTATTTACCGAATTCTGTCAAAAGCTGACAATTTTGAAACAAAACCCCGTTCTGGACGACCAAAGAAAACAACTAAACGGCAAGACAGAATGGGTTTGAGATTAGTTTCGACCCGGAACTTGTGTGTACGGTCAGTTTCTAAAGAAATAAGTGTTCCAGTATCAAAATCCACGGTCCATCGACGGCTCTAGGCAAGTACATTTCTTGATTATCGTAAAATACGTCGTTCACCAAAGTTTACAAAACGGCAGAAATACACTTGTGTTCAGTGGGCCCGAAATCATATGAATTGAACAGATGAATTGTTGAGTGTTCTTTTCAGTGATGAAAATAAATTTAATTTAGATGGCCCCGATGGTTGAGCGTATTACTGGCATGGTATTTGCAAGAAACCACGAACTTTTTCAGCAGACAACAAGGCGGGGTTCACTCATGGGTGGGTAGCATTTTCTTATAATGGAACAACCGATATTGCTTTTTTGAAAGGTCGTCAATTTTCCGAAGATTACTAGAAAACGCTTGAAGTACAGTTACTTCCATTTGGAAAGTTGCTAGGTGGGGACAAATGGATATACCAGCAAGACAATTGCTCCATTCACGTGTCCAACTCTACAATGCAGTGGTTTAGAAAAACCAAGTAATTATTATGAACTGGCCAGTCATAAGTCCTGACCTGAACCCAATAGAGAACTTCTAAGGAATATTAGCTACAGACGTATATGCTAATGTGTGTCAATTTGCAATGGTTCAAGATTTAAAGCTGCAAATTTAACGAATTTTTTTTTTCTTTAAAGCAAGAATTTCTTCAAACTCTTGTTTTGAGTATACCTGTTCGAGTTTTTAAAGTGATTAGAAAAAACGGTTTAAAATTTCTAACGTTAAAGGGAAAAAATGAGTTGTCTATAAACTTTTGGGTAAGTGAAATTTAAGTTTTAATTTTTCTCACAAAGTCTGTGATTGTGTAATGTTATTTCTGTATAGTATTATTATTGTCTTGATATTATTTATAATTATGATATTTTTTTAATTGTTACTCCTCTTTTTCAATTGTAAAAGTAAGAAAACCCCGTTGTCTATAAACTATTGGGACGCAGAATATTTAGAAATTCTTCTCGCACAATGCACGGACAATAGATATTTGTCACAATGCGAGTTTCTAGACTCAATGTTTTTTTTTTATGTTGATATCCAAAATATCTGAACAATGGATGAACCGGTTTCTTTGCTTTTTTAAAATGAAAGCTTATATATTTCCCTAGACCTTGATCTATGCTTTAAATTTTAAATCGTTTGTTTTTTATAAACAAAACAAAATAAGTGTTTTTGTTGAAAACTGATACATTAAGTTTAATAGTCCGCTATTTTGTTAAAATTGCAACAGTTAATAAAATGATTATGTGAAGTGTGCACGAAGGTCAGTCAACTATACCCCAGAAGATGACTTTGAAGATAAAGTCAAAACGTCGTGTCGCGTCGCCTATTTTTAATTGTGTTTTTAATATTTTAATATCAATTTTACTAAAGTATACGCTGATTGATTAGTAACTTGTAATTATTTTAGTGTTAAGGCTGTTCTCAAATACAAACTGGCTACTTTATGACATATTTATAAATTAATTTTTGTTCGGAAACGCATGAAATTGACAGGTGTTTTTATTCAGAAACTATGTAATCAAAGCACGTTTTCTATTTTTTGGAAAAGGCAGAAGATCTTTCAGAAAATACTGTCAAAGTTGACATTTTGAACCGAATTCCAGCCACGCCGAAGCGGGCAAGGGCAAAAACGCGTTGTCACGTGACACGAATCGCTTAGAACTCGATAAGTAATTTATTTATCAAAAAAGGGAAAACTCGTTTCGATTCCAAATCACTTCCATAGTCAGGCCAGCGAATTTGGTGCCTTTGCGTTTAAAAATAAGTCTGAAATTGTGTCAGAAAGTTTCGCGTTGTTGAGCAAGTCATTTGAGAATCACCTTACTAAAACATTCGGTAAATAACTATACAATTATATATTTTTAGCGCCTTTTTTGTTTTATTGGTTTTAGATAAAATACTCAGCAAAATCTCGAACATTACACCCCGTGCAACATCAAGAAAAGTTCAGATTTCTGTATTTTAAGTAAAAAACTGTAAAGTTTTACCTCGTTCTTTAGACGTAAAAAATAACTTCATAAAATATGCTCATTTTACAAGCCAACAAACTCCCATAACCTCATAAACCTTTTACAAATAGAAGACAAAACTGAGTATTTGTTTTAGTGGCTTCACGGTAATGCACCTGGCTTTGCCTTTACATTTCGTATTCATCGGGTCACGTGACGTTATAATTGCATATCTATTGTAAGATGAACATTTATATACTTATTCTTTTAATTTGTAGAATAAGTGAAAAATAATGTGGGTCATTTATACAGCATTCAGGCATAGAATAAACCACGGTGTAAGTTTGTTCATTCATTTACTTCAAACTCCATTCATTTTTTTTTCATAATTTTTTTAAAAATATTTTTTAATAATATAATATGAAATGAAGCATTCCTCATCAACAGATTTCCTTTTTTTAACAGTTTGTAACATAGTTGAAAAGTGTTTATGAATTCGGTTTGTCTGTCCGTCTGTCCGCGCTCTAACTCACGTAAATATGCACTGATTGCCATGCAATTGATATATGCTATTGATTTTTACTATGGCCTGTTTGGTATTGAAAATGCATTTAGAGTTCATTTACACTCAAAAGAATTCCGTTACATTAAGGTCTATAGGGAAGATGTTTCTGCGGTGTATTTTAATGATGTTAACGGGGCCGCGCCAAGGTTATGCGAGCGATGCCCCCACACCAGGCACCAAATAGCGTTGTTGCAATGGTGGATGTTAATATATTTGCACACATATTGAAATTGATATACAGTAGACTCCCTTAAATCCGCATAGCTTGAAACCAGAGGTTGGGCAGATTTTAGAATTTTGCAGATTTCTGGTCACAGTTTTGTTTAAATTTTTTAAACAATATTATAATGAATGTTTACAATAAAGTAAAATAATAAAAATTAAGAGCATTTAAAATATAAAAAGTAAAGGTCAAGTAACTAATTAATATTGCATTATGCATAATGGATGATGAGATAATTTTTTCTTGAATTATTCAGTGAAACTTGCCTTATAAATGTACACTAATTATTCACATCAAAATCTTAAAATAGCAAAGTTTTATTTCGTGTTTAGCCCTACTTAATAACCAAAAAAACTTGATTAATACATAAATTATTTGTTAAAAATATCGCAATATATAATATATATAATCACTATCTAATTTTATACTTCTTTCATGAGAAAACATGAGTTGAAACATATTAACTAGAATTACATATTAAAATGTGTACTGAATGATATAATTTTTTTTAAACTTGAATTTTACACCTAGATCTTAACTATGTTTCATTGTTTACACTGGGAATGATGTGCGGATTTTAGGTATTTGTGGATTTTAGGGTGGCAGATTTGAGGGGGTCTACTGTATATCACCGAGGAGATTACATTTTCCTATAGAATGTTCGGTATTGAAAATGAAGTGTGTAGAATTAATAGTTCATTTACAGGGACACAGAAAAGAATTCCATTACATTATGGTCTATGGGGGGAAATCTTTTGAGGTGCATTTAATTGATGTAACGATGTATAAAAATAATGAAATTAATATGCATTACTGAGATGGACTAAAGCATGCTTTCATCGGAGTATATAATACGTGGCATTTACAGTTCAATTACAGGGACGCACAATATAACTCATTTACATTATGATCAATTGGGGAAAAATCGTTTGCGGTGCATTTTAAAGATGCTATGATTCTTCAAGCATAATGAAATTTAAAAAGACACTACAACTTGTTTAAAATAGGTGGATTGAACCTTGTGCCGTTATTTTAAAAATAAATTATGAACATAAAATAGCACAAATAAAAATATATAAAACAGCAAACAGCTCTTTCGGACCCCTAAAGCTCCCTCATCAGTGCCAAATTTAAAAGATTAAAAACCGATTCAAAAGTTTAAAAACATGTAAATATGCTTGCGTCTTTGCACGCGTCCAAGACTGTATGGCGGTGAGTTTTTCAAAAATAACAGCGGAGTCAGGAAACACATGTGACGTAGGAGACCAATAGAAGCGCCCGGCCAGACTGGACGAGTTTAAGTACGGAGGAGACAAAAGGGGGGGGGGGACGAAGAGAATGTATTAAATGAAAGGTAGCCAGACATTTGAAAAATTTGATGTACTGGACATATCATTAACTAAGTTGCCTGAATTATTCCATGTATGATAAGCTTCCCAAAAATCAAGGTCGTAAATCGATGAGCATTTCTGAGTTATTGAACCCTCTGAAAAAGTAAAACTGTGATTGTCAGACCAACAATGGTTAGCAATCGCAGATCGTTTAGTGTCACAATTTTTAACATAGTTTTTATGTTCCCCCAAGCGGACCTGAAGGGGTCGCTTAGTTTGACCTATGTACATTCTATCACATTCGCAAGATATCTTATAAATTCCCCAATGTGAAAATCTGTCAATTGGATGTTTGAGATCTGTAAATTTGATTTTGTTAAATGGTTAACCATTTACTAAATTAATTGTAATTGCTGGAAGTGTTTTTCCAGTGTGGTATGAAATTTTATTTCATTTTTATTGTACTACGTGTTGTGCAAAATAATATAGATCTTAAACAAGTCTGAACGAAAGAATCCGGATATAGACAGCAGATGCTCAAAATGGATGTTTGCCGAGTTATGATTTTTTTTAAATTGCTTATTTAGATATCGCATTTCATCGTATGAAAAAATTAGTCAATTTCTTAACAATATTCTGCTAGAGTTGGAAAGTATTTCATAATCTATGCATGATTTTTCGTTCTTTTGTTTATTTTTTTTTAATTTAAAGAATTTGCGTAAAGTAAAAAATAAAATTAAAAATGCGAGTTAGAAAATAACAGATTGTTGAAAAGAGACGCGTTCAATCTATTATCGAAAATGAAATGATTGTATCAAATATTGCAACGCTTTAACGTGCTTTTAAAACAACATGTTTTTATGTGTTTTTTAGAGAGACTATTTAGTACAAATAATAAAGCTTGACAAATTGAATGAATGAAAAATTTAGGGGTTTTCATATGGAGAATATCACTGTTCAAACAAAAAAATAAAAAATCTCTCACGGCTCAGCTTACAGGATATAAAAGTTGCAGATCATATTAAGAAGATTTATAATAAATTTAAGCGGATGATATCTTGTGAATTCACGAAGTTATGAATTTTTCTCTTCTGAAAACCCTATTTTTTAACCCCTTGAGGCCATTTGTAATTATATCAGAAATGAAATCTGTCATCCATAAATATTTGGCCCTTTTCCTAGAAGTAATAATAACTTTAAACGGATTCGATAGGTATCATAATTAAGAAGTTATGGGTTTTTTCTGTTTTCACGAAATCACCCCATTTCCCCCTCCATGGTCCGATTTTGCCCATTAACGAACTTGACCGAGATTTTCTGCCCCTTGATTTTTTGCATCAGTTTGGAAGAGATTTGTGCTGAACTATGGAAGTTATCGTGTCCATAAAAAGGGATATAGATACATAGATAGATAGATAAATTTTTGAACTGGGAAGGGTTTTGGGGTCTAGAGTTCATGATCGGCGTTGACCTGCAAAAATTTTTCAGAAATTCTATCATAGGGGAGAATGTAATAGGTAGTATTTCTTACAAAATCTACATACAACCTTTCCCGATAAAATATATATTACTTAATTATTAAACTTTATTACTGATATCGTCTGAAGTATTTCTGTTTACCCTACACTTCCGATTGCAGTGTAATAAATTTAACAAAATAATAAAGATATATGGTTATATATGTTTTTGTTATTTACATGTCTTTAACATTGACGATGAAAAAATTATATTTCTAAATTCTTAAATCTGCAATAAAATTATACTCTTACTATTCAACTTTTAAAAGTTAGATTCGATTTTAATATGTACACGAACTCTTAAAAAAGATTCTCATACTAAAATAAAACACATTGAATAATAATAAACTTTCTACGAATTAATGTGGTACTTTTCTTTTATTTTTGCATGAATTAGATTTGATGTTCAGGGCCGCACCAAGGGTGGTGCGGGTGGTGCCCCCGCACCAGGCTCCATCAGTTAGAATTGGCGCTGACAAACTGAATCGGCGCCGACACTAATCACTGCTCATGCATCTACGATTGGTAGAAAAACTAACAAAAGGTTTTGCACCAGGCGCCAAATAGAGTTGTTGCGGTGACGCTGAAGTTACACAAAAGAAATAAATATTGAATAATTCGAAAAATATAGAAAGTAACTCAATGCGATTTTCACAGAAATGTAGAGAAAGACAAAGGATGTTTTGATGACAAATAAATTATTGCTAGAATAGTAGCATTGGTAGTTACACAGTAATGATCGTAAAGCTGCTGCCTGTGGCTATTTGGGATATTATGGAACAAGAATTAGAACAGAAATTCTTTTCGAAGTTCTACGTAGAGGATATTTTCACGTCTGACAGAGATTCTCTCTAATGACATAACTCACATTGACCTTTCTGTAATCCTAGTTTTGTTGTGAACTGTGCTTCACCGCGGTACAAACAACTGAAACGCCATTTGTTAGTATGAAATGTAATTATTTTGACAATAAAATGTTCGGTTTTCAAAATAAATCTCATGTACAGGGTGTTTCAAAAAAGAATCATCGAATTTAAAAAAAAATCATAACTATTCAGCTTTTAATCCATTATGATCGAATAATGTGTAGGTAGAAAGAGGAAAATCTCGAGTTTCAAGCAGTTGGATCGGCCGTACGGGACCTGATGATCCAATTAAGAGGCTACTTCACTCAGGCAAAAACACCCGCTCGCTAATGTTAATCCTAAGGAGGAAATAACTGACGATATCTCGTTCGCATTTCAATATTTTTAAAGGATTTTTTTCGCATTGGATAGCTAAGGTCAATCTCTATGCACGCTCCTTTGTACTTTTTCGATTTTTGTCGCAGTTTTTTTTATTGAGGATACTTTCACTTTCGGAACCGGTTCCGAAAGTGAAAGTATCTTAATTAAAAAAACTTATAATCAAAATCAAAAAAGTACAAATGGGCATGCATGGAGATTGTCCTTAGCTATCCAATGCGAAAAAAAAAACTTTAAAAATATTAAAATGCGAACCAGATATCGTAAATGATTTCTCCCATAGGATTAAAACTTATAATCAAAATCAAAAAAGTACAAATGGGCGTGCATGGAGATTGTCCTTAGCTATCCAATGCAAAAAAAAAAAAAATAAATAAATAAATAATAATTAAAAAAAAAACTTTAAAAATATTAAAATGCGAACCAAATATCGTAAATGATTTCTCCCATAGGATTAACATTACCGAACGGGTGTTTTTGCCTGAGTGAAGTAGCCTCTTAAACATCACTGGCTTCCAAGATCGCCGGACCTCTCGGTATGCAATTTCTTCTTGTATGGGTTTATAAAAGACTACGTTTGTGCCTCCTCTTCCAGCTACATTAGCCGAATTGAAGATACGCATAACAGCAGCCGGGAAAGCAGTGGATGCAGTCATGCTCGCAAAAGTTTGGGACGAATTTGACTATCGTATAGACTATGCCGTGCATCGAAAGATGGACAATACTTGAGCACCTTTAATTTGGTTTGAAAAAAAAACTTTACGATTAGCCATGTAATATAAAATTAATCTTAAGTGTCCATGTTCAATATTTTTCATAATATATGCATTTTGAATCGGATGATTCTTTTTGAAAATCCCTGTTTTTCTGTGGATTTCAATGAAAACCGCATCCTTCTATTGCTTACACTTTTTGAATTATTGAAATTGTATTTGTTTTTGTGACATAGCAACCCATATAGTTTTATTATTAACCACGTCATCACCAAACTGCCACAGAATAACGAAAATAGTCATTCGACTGAAAATTATGTCTTCTTTCAATTTATGTTTAAAAAAATAAGCTTAGGGAATCATCTTCATACTGAAATTGTACCAAGCTATAAAATTTTCAATACCAACAATTTTGACATCATGTTTCGATACATTTTACCTTAGGATACCAAAAGGTACGTCATTCGGTCAAGTAATTTAAGATCCAAATAGTGTGTAAAATTTAGGTGTTTATAATAGAAATTTCAGTTAGAATACGACTTCCTAAGCTTATTTATCTACCCTATTAAAATCCATGCGCGTATCTATCTATGTAACCTCAAAAACTCGGAAACTACAGGGCGTAGGGCCACGAAATTTGGCACACGGGTTGCTGGTAGGGGGCCCATGAACAATTGGGACATAAAATTCGAAAAATTTAAATAGATTTTTTTAAATGTTTTTGACGAATTTTTGTCTTTTTTTTTTATGTTTAACCGCGCGAGTTCTAACCAGTTCTAAATGCTTACTGCAATGTGAGATATACATATTACGTACGCCAAACTGCAATACTAAGAAGCTGTAGCGGGTATTACGATAATTATTTAACTTCGCATGCAGATAATTAGAGATTATTTAATTGCGCTTAATTATTACTTCTTTTAAAAAATAAAGAAAAGCATTTTATCACAAACATCAACAAAACGTTTTATTCTATTTATTTCCTTATTCCAAAGATATCGTTTTATCGTCTGCTGCCATAGTAACATGATAAATTAAAATTTAAAAAAAAAATGCACAGTAGTAGAAAAATATTTTTCTAAATCGAACAGTTGAACAACTCAACACTTTAACAGGGGAATTCTTATTTCTTATTTAGATATTTTAAAGTTGTTTGTTGTCATTTTAATCTTTAATTTTGGTTTTATAATTGAATTCATGAACTCCCGCGCGTAAAACGATTTAAACAGCTAGTTTTAATTATAAATTGAAAACGACTATTTCTAGTCGAAAGGTCATTTTCGTATTTTTCTGTGATAATTTGGAGATTTAAATATATGAGGTGTTCTCGGTTTATTTATTTATTTATTTACTTTATTTATTTATTTATTTATTTATTTATTTATTTTTTGCCGACTGTACATTTATAAAATGAACTTTCTTCGTATGCATGTGATCTAAAAATGCCACTGCTTAAAGTTTATTTGCATAGGGAATCCGAATACTCAGAAAATGTCAAAAGTATCAGCTGAGCTATAAAGATTCTGAAAGGTTTTAATTCCGGTACTGCTCGGGGCTAAAGTTGTTTTCTTTTTGACCATTAACTCGCTAAGCTAGGCGTCATACCTCCATCTAAATTCGAGCATTTCGTGAACATTGTACCACATCGCGACTACCAGCACGTCATCTACAATGATTTGCCCGAGGCCTTGAAAAAAAATTTCATCTACTAATACACGATCACAGCTTGTAAAAACGATCTCTAAATTCCTAGGAGCTCGTAAATTTCCTGTTTTGGAAACTTTCTCGTCCACTCAACTACGGCAAGAAATTTGTCGCTAAATCAGATGTTGCGTGTGCTAATATATAATATTTTAGAAAAATGACGAGGAGGTACACAAAAAGAAGGAAATGGAAAGGAACGTGAGGGGAATTAAAATGCTATTTGCCCAGAAAAGTTCCAGCTTAAACGCATTTCTTTCTTCATTCGGCGAGAGTTCATGTACTCGAAATCTATTTGTCGAATGCATTAAGCGTGGGAAATAATTAAGAAATTAGATACGACCTTGATCGAACACTTTCGATTGATTCTTAAACGTGTTATGCATATCTTATTGTCCAGATAAATTAATTATTTATTATTAACGCAGAAATAAATACTGATACTGATACTTTTTATATTGAAATAACGACTTTTACTTACGATACTTGTATCATAGTATCAATTAATCATTCTTCTTATAATCTGTAATTATCGATGAGTATAATTATTTCTTTAATGGCTGTTTTTCTTTTCTAGAAAGCAACCCAAAGTGTATTTCTTTTTATTGGAGATCATTAACCTAGAATGAAAACAACGTTGAAACAGTAATGTTTATATTAGATGTATCATGACCAATATTGCCAATGTGGACATCAAATATTGTTCCAAAATTGGGGTGTTTATACTTTAACCATCTGATGTCTGACAACCTTATATGAGGTTGATTTTCTTACTGATTTTTTTTACATTTGAATATTTTGGAGTAGTAAAATAGTGGTGTCCGAATAGGGACTTCTAAAGTAGTTTATTGAATGAATTATTTTGTATCTAATTTTATTTCTGAATTGATAACTTATATTTTAGATATTAATATTGATATTTTATTCATAAAAATTGAATTGTATATTTTATAAGAACTGAAAATAGTATTTGAAGTTATTTGTGATTTGCCATTGATGTTGGTGTATGTTCCAATTAATTGAAGTTTTAATATGGCTTAATTTGAAAGTTAAAGAAAAACAGATCAGTCAACAGAGGTCAGACTAACAAACTAATAACTAGTTGTGAGCAATATCTCCTCGAAACGGATCATTATCCATGTACAGTCAAACCTCGTTAGTAAGTCAAATGGATAAAACGTCACTCCGCATATTCCGTCATGTTCAGAAATCCGGACCATTCTCATATGCTTTTTCGCATATTGTACTCCACTTATCGCTTCACGATTTTTTAAACCACTCCACTGAAGACGTCGCTTTTAAGGGGCCACTTAACTGAAACTCCTTGAAATCCTTCCCTGAAATCCCATGTTAACCTATGGGAAAACTCACAAGCGCGATGACTCATTAGCTAATATAAATATTAAAATACGGTTTTCACCATCAGAAATTAGACGTCAGATGCCGATGTTATGCGTTTTTTTTTTTTTAATTATCTACTTAAATTTTAAGTAGTTTCAAGAAGATGATAAAATTTCATCAAGAGGAAATTTCAAAGTTTGTAGGAAATTTTTAAATAATTAAAATTTAAGAAGACAATTTTTAAAAACGCACAACCTCGGCATCTGATGTCTGCTTTCTGATGGTGAAAACCGTATTTCAATAGTTAAATTAGGTAATGAGTCATCGCGCTTCTCAAATTCCTCATAGGTTAACATGGGATTTTGCAAGTGTAGGATTAGCAAACTCGATTGAATTTTTTTGCCAAGGTTGTCTCCAAAAACACTTCGCTTTTGTTATGCATGACTGTAAGTTTATTCAAAAACCTTCCAGATGACAGCCCTTTCCTTATAAAGATTGTCTGACATATCAACAAATTCTCTGAATGCTACAATAACTGAAATTGTAACTGATGTTTTGGACGCGAAAAACGGGCCAGCAGTAGAATCCGACAGCGATCATGAAGAAGAGGAATTGTTACAAAGAAAAAAAGCCTTCATTGATGAACTGAACTGTATTTCGTCTTTGAATGACAATACAGATAGCGAATATAATATGCTATATTCCTTAGAGAAAAAAATTCATTTCAGAAAACTGACATCAAACAAAAATAGGTGTTAACAACAATTAACTATACAAACAAGCATACGTGTTACTGGATATTTAATGATCTTGTTAGCCATTCGAGTTTCATTCGATCTATAAAAAATACAGTTTATCCTTACGGTTAAGTAAATTAGATCAGTTTTATTAAGGGATTATAAGGGCTTACCGGCTTCAAAAACTACAATTTTATTTACTTATTTCATTTATTTATTTATTGCATTTTCTAAATGTCTGACATTTCATAAAATACTCTATCGAAGCCGTTATTATAAAATAAAAATATATATATATATAGAAGATTGAGAAATTCTTGTCGTACAGTGGCCCGAGCAAGCGGTAATTGTTTCAAAACGTTAAGCGCGTTTGTTCTCGAAACATTGTTTTTAAAAATAGGTAAAGCTGCCCAAATTATCTCGACAATGGATAAACCGATTCCCTTGCCTTTTTTTTTCTTTTAATGAAAGCTTATATATTTGCCCAGTCCTTAATATTTTATTTTATTTTTAGTTCGTTCGTTTTTTATAAACAAAATAAATTCAGATTTTTTTGGTTAAAAACTGATACATTATGTTTCATACATTACGCCATTTTATTAAAAATTAATCAGTCAAGAACTAGTCTAGAAAATTATACGTATATACACAAAATGATTTCAGAAAACTGCCATGAAACAAAAATAGACGTTTTATTTTGTAAGTCAGTAACAAATGGGTGCGTATTGAATTGACAATTAAATACTTACGTAATAGTATACTTATTTACTATACTTTCTTTAATTTGTCATTCATTTTAGGAATTCTAATTATTATTCTACTAATTTATATAATTTATAATGTAATTTAGTTATAGGTATACTTATAATATAAACATTCGGAAATTTGTTTTTCATATAATATAAACTCCGCTTAAGAAGTCACTCCGCTTAGTAAGTTATTTTTAAGTAGACCCGAGAGTACTAACGATCGAGAGTACTAACGAGGACCCGAGTAACCCGAGAGTACTAACGAGGTTTGAGTGTGTACTTATTGAAAATATTGATCTATTAAATGTCAAACACAAGAATTGTTTTAGAACTCGATTGTATTTATAGCTACAAGATTTAATCAAAGATGAAAACGAATATGAATTGGAATTTAAAACTTGTGAAATTTATTCCGAAAAGATCATTTTAATGAAATCAAAGCAGTTTTACAAAATAAAATGAAGTATGCAGGCGCCCACTTCACGGGGGTGAACTAGGCAATCAGGCATACTTCTACCACTAATGTTAAAAAGTTTTTTGTCCTATTTAATCACTGTGATTAATTAAGACAAAAGTAATATTTTAAAATTACTGGTGGAAGTTTGCCTGATTTTTTCTGTCACCCCCATTAAATCGGCACCTCTGAATGTATGAGCTTCCTGTCAAGAAAGAATCTAGTAATGTTAAAAATGTACGAGATAGTTGCGATTCCCATTCAAAAATCAAACTTCCTAAGTTAAATCAATAAAAGTTGCTATCAATAAATTTAATGCAGATCCAGCTAATTGGTTATAATTTTGGAATGAATTTGATAATTTGATGCATGAAAAAAGTGCTTTAAGTGACACAGATAAAATTTGAACTATTTCCTTTTCTTTTTATCGTAAACTACACTTAATGTAATAAGTGGGTTTTCATTGTCAATTTAAAATGACGCAGAAGCAATTGATTGTTGAAAACACGTTTTGGACGAAAAGATTTAATTATAAATATATGGAGAAACTATTAAGCTTAGAACCCGTTAGGAACCCAAATAACACTTCTGTTTTGCGTAAGTTATAAGATAATATATAAATCCAAATCAGTAATCTGAAATCACTTGATGTAACTTCCAGTATTTATAGTACGTTATTAACTTCAATTTTACTAATATTACTTTCGAATGAGCTAAAACAGAATTTCAAAGAAAGAGAAAATCTAAGGGAGTTTTCATCTTCATCTTTCTTCTTTATAACAGAAGAAATTGACTGCTTCGAAACGATGGTCCAAATTCAAACTAAGCTAACCGTTCAAAATTCAGAACATTTTTAGATAGAGAGAAAAATAAACCAAAATATCATTCCAACGGTCTTTGCGTTAAAGGTTTCAATAAATGAATTCATATTTTTAGAAACTTCGGAAAACGAAATCCATGTTTCTAAAGGTTGCCCAAAATCTGTATTAGATAGAAAGATGCCTCTAAAGAAAAGGTAAATATGCTTTTCATGCAGGAAAAGTAATCATTTAGCGAAGAATTGTTTTTAAAAATAAAATGTGATCATTGCAAAACTAAGCATAACTTTTTAATTTGTGAAAGAAGCCAAAATATAAATGAGAAAATCCAGGAACAAGACAGATGAGAGAAAATCATATGAAAAATTACGTACTTTAACAAATAAAATATGTAAAAAGATTTTATTTCAAACTTTAATCGTGAAAATTAGTGAGAATTTCCAAGAAAAGTTTGTAAGATGCTTAGTTAATACCGGAAGTCTGACGTCTCAGAGCTCATATATAACACTTTTTTAGTTGAGACTGTGCAGTATGAATATATTAATAAAAGCAATGTTATTCATAGGTTTTTGGAAGAACTGAAGTTGTCATAAGCAGTTATAACAGTTATTATGTCAGCAGTTATTGTGTAAGCAGTTATTGTGTAAGCAGTTATTATGTCAGCAGTTATTGTGTAAGCAGTTATTATGTCATCAGCATAAATCATAAGCAGTTTATCGTGCATTGAAGTTACGGTAAAAATCATTTTAAATGTAATTTTAAACTTTTGAGCAAACGAAAATTTGCTCGAATATTTCATAAATGGAAATGAGACCTTATTTGAATGAACTTATTCTGTCTTTTTGAACGATGTTAAAAGTAAGAATGAAAAATTGTTGCTTGAATTTTCTTCAACAGAAATTCATATTCCCATAGATGCAGATATTGCAGGAAAACTAAAGTTAAAATGTGAATTAATGTGCATTGAATCTTATCTAGGCTAGATTATAATGGTTAAAATAAGTTATAGGACGAGAAAATAAGTATAGTCATTTTTCTACATTTTCCATGCAGATATCAAACTATAACACTGCCTATACCTCCTAAAGTCAAACTAAACAGGAAAAAAACTCATGCATCAAGCATAGATTATGAAACATTTTCCAACACAATCAAATAATTCTAAACAAATTTCACCGTTTAATATAAGGTGAAAGATGATGTCTAAGTAAACGAGGTCAAGGTCAAACTGGGTGGGGAGGCCTACCTCTCGGCTTAGGCTCAACTGGCCCCGCCCATGTCTAAGTAAACAATCTGGAAACCGGTAATATATTTGAAAACGCAGTTTCAGCAATTTCCACCAATAAGCAAAAAATATCCGAATTATGTTCTCCAGCCCTATTTACGATCTATGTGATAATTTGTACATACACTACTTAGTATGCAAAAATTTAGTTCAGTTAGTATATGCATAACACAGTTGAAAATTTTTCTTTAGTAATTTCCCCAGCAAGCGGAAGTGTACTCGAACTCTTTTCTTCAGACCTGTATATAATCTTTAGAATTTATATATACCAAGTAATATGTAAAACATTTGTTACATTTAAAAAAGCAAACCGCAATTGAAAACGCACTTTCAGCAATTATTGCTCATAGATAGTATTGTAACCGAATTATGTTTTGAGTCCCTGTAAATGAACGATAAATGCTATGCACACCCTATGCTATAGTAAGTAATATCTTGTAGTGAACCTCAGTGCTGTATATCAATTTCAACATATTTGAAATCGTGCAACACCATTAAAATACACTGCGAATGATTTTCCCCATATACCATAATGCATCGGAATTCTTTTGAGTGCCCTGTAAACTTACTATAAATACGACATACTACATTTCCAATACCGAACATGCCATAAGCCTCAATAGTATTATGTACCAATTACATGGTAATCCGACTATTATTTACGTTAGAGCACGGACAGGCGGACAGATGGACAGTCAAACCGAATTCATAAACACTTTTCAACTAAGTTGGAAAGTGTTAAAAAGAATGAAAAGAACAAAGATTGGAGCGTTTTTATTCTATTATTAAGAAAGATGAGGAAAGAGAATTTCAATTCAATTTTGAAGATGATTTCAAAGAGCATGGCACCTTTGTGGTTGACGAATATTCCCAGTGGTTAGAATTGTGTAAATCTTCTGAAGAGGTATCGGCAGTACATGAAAAGAGATAAATGCATATTGAAAATAGCGATGAAATTTTAAATATTTTAAATGAAAGCTTAGTTTTATCTGTAGCGTTTTCATTCTATTATTAAGAACGATGAGGAACGAAAATTTCAATGCAGTTTTGAGGACGACTTCAAACAGCATGGCACCTTTGTGGTTGACAAACATTCCCAGTGGTTAGAATTGCTTAAATCTTCTGAAGAGGTATCGGCAGTACATGAAAAGAGATAAATGCATATTGAAAATAGCGATGAAATTTTAAATATTTTAAATGAAAGCTTAGTTTTATCTTTCGTTTTCATTCTATTATTAAGAACGATGAGGAACGAAAATTTCAATGCAGTTTTGAGGACGACTTCAAACAGCATGGCACCTTTGTGGTTGACGAACATTCCCTGTGGTTAGAATTGTTTAAATCTTCTGACGAGGTATTGGCAGTACATGAAAAAAGATAAATGCATATTGAAAATAGCGATGAAATTTTAAATATTTTAAATGAAAGCTTAGTTTTATCTGTAGCGTTTTCATTCTATTATTAAGAACGATGAGGAACGAAAATTTCAATGCAGTTTTGAGGACGACTTCAAACAGCATGGCACCTTTGTGGTTGACGAACATTCCCTGTGGTTAGAATTGTTTAAATCTTCTGACGAGGTATTGGCAGTACATGAAAAGAGATAAATGCATATTGAAAATAGCGATGAAATTTTAAATATTTTAAATGAAAGCTTAGTTTTATCTGTAGCTTTTTCATTCTATTATTAAGAACGATGAGGAACGAAAATTTCAATGCAGTTTTGAGGACGACTTCAAACAGCATGGCACCTTTGTGGTTGACGAACATTCCCAGTGGTTAGAATTGTTTAAATCTTCTGAAAAGGTATCGGTAGTACATGAAAAGAGATAAATGCATATTGAAAATAGCGATGAAATTTTAAATATTTTAAATGAAAGCTTAGTTTTATCTGTAGCGTTTTCATTCTATTATTAACAACGACGAGGAACGAAAATTTCAATGCAGTTTTGAGGACGACTTCAAACAGCATGGCACCTTTGTGGTTGACGAACATTCCCAGTGGTTAGAATTGTTTAAATCTTCTGAAGAGGTATCGGCAGTACATGAAAAGAGATAAATGCATATTGGAAATAGCGATGAAATTTTAAATATTTTAAATGAAAGCTTAGTTTTATCTGTAGCGTTTTCATTCTATTATTAAGAACGATGAGGAACGAAAATTTCAATGCAGTTTTGAGGACGACTTCAAACAGCATGGCACCTTTGTGGTTGACGAACATTCCCAGTGGTTAGAATTGTTTAAATCTTCTGAAGAGGTATCGGCAGTACATGAAAAGAGATAAATGCATATTGAAAATAGCGATGAAATTTTAAATATTTTAAATGAAAGCTTAGTTTTATCTGTAGCGTTTTCATTCTATTATTAAGAACGATGAGGAACGAAAATTTCAATGCAGTTTTGAGGACGACTTCAAACAGCATGGCACCTTTGTGGTTGACGAACATTCCCAGTGTTTAGAATTGTTTAAATCTTCTGAAGAGGTATCGGCAGTACATGAAAAGAGATAAATGCATATTGAAAATAGCGATGAAATTTTAAATATTTTAAATGAAAGCTTAGTTTTATCTGTAGGGTTTTCATTCTATTATTAAGAACGATGAGGAACGAAAATTTCAATGCAGTTTTGAGGTCGACTTCAAACAGCATGGCACCTTTGTGGTTGACGTACATTCCCAGTGGTTAGAATTGTTTAAATCTTCTGAAGAGGTATCGGCAGTACATGAAAAGAGATAAATGCATATTGAAAATAGCGATGAAATTTTAAATATTTTAAATGAAAGATTAGTTTTATCTGTAGCGTTTTCATTCTATTATTAAGAACGATGAGGAACGAAAATTTCAATGCAGTTTTGAGGACGACTTCAAACAGCATGGCACCTTTGTGGTTGACAAACATTCCCATTGGTTAGAATTGTTTAAATCTTTTGAAGAGGTATCGGCAGTACATGAAAAGAGATAAATGCATATTGAAAATAGCGATGAAATTTTAAATATTTTAAATGAAAGATTAGTTTTATCTGTAGCGTTTTCATTCTATTATTAAGAACGATGAGGAACGAAAATTTCAATGCAGTTTTGAGGACGACTTCAAACAGCATGGCACCTTTGTGGTTGACGAACATTCCCAGTGGTTAGAATTGTTTAAATCTTCTGAAGAGGTATCGGCAGTACATGAAAAGAGATAAATGCATATTGAAAATAGCGATGAAATTTTAAATATTTTAAATGAAAGCTTAGTTTTATCTGTAGCGTTTTCATTCTATTATTAAGAACGATGAGGAACGAAAATTTCAATGCAGTTTTGAGGACGACTTCAAACAGCATGGCACCTTTGTGGTTGACGAACATTCCCTGTGGTTAGAATTGTTTAAATCTTCTGACGAGGTATTGGCAGTACATGAAAAGAGATAAATGCATATTGAAAATAGCGATGAAATTTTAAATATTTTAAATGAAAGCTTAGTTTTATCTGTAGCTTTTTCATTCTATTATTAAGAACGATGAGGAACGAAAATTTCAATGCAGTTTTGAGGACGACTTCAAACAGCATGGCACCTTTGTGGTTGACGAACATTCCCAGTGTTTAGAATTGTTTAAATCTTCTGAAGAGGTATCGGCAGTACATGAAAAGAGATAAATGCATATTGAAAATAGCGATGAAATTTTAAATATTTTAAATGAAAGCTTAGTTTTATCTGTAGGGTTTTCATTCTATTATTAACAACGACGAGGAACGAAAATTTCAATGCAGTTTTGAGGACGACTTCAAACAGCATGGCACCTTTGTGGTTGACGTACATTCCCAGTGGTTAGAATTGTTTAAATCTTCTGAAGAGGTATCGGCAGTACATGAAAAGAGATAAATGCATATTGAAAATAGCGATGAAATTTTAAATATTTTAAATGAAAGATTAGTTTTATCTGTAGCGTTTTCATTCTATTATTAAGAACGATGAGGAACGAAAATTTCAATGCAGTTTTGAGGACGACTTCAAACAGCATGGCACCTTTGTGGTTGACGAACATTCCCAGTGGTTAGAATTGTTTAAATCTTCTGAAGAGGTATCGGCAGTACATGAAAAGAGATAAATGCATATTGAAAATAGCAATGAAATTTTAAATATTTTAAATGAAAGCTTAGTTTTATCTGTAGCGTTTTCATTCTATTATTAAGAACGATGAGGAACGAAAATTTCAATGCAGTTTTGAGGACGACTTCAAACAGCATGGCACCTTTGTGGTTGACGAACATTCCCAGTGGTTAGAATTGTTTATATCTTCTGAAGAGGTATCGGCAGTACATGAAAAGAGATAAATGCATATTGAAAATAGCGATGAAATTTTAAATATTTTAAATGAAAGCTTAGTTTTATCTGTAGCGTTTTCATTCTATTATTAAGAACGATGAGGAACGAAAATTTCAATGCAGTTTTGAGGACGACTTCAAACAGCATGGCACCATTGTGGTTGACGAACATTCCCAGTGGTTAGAATTGTTTAAATCTTCTGAAGAGGTATCGGCAGTACATGAAAAAAGATAAATGCATATTGAAAATAACGATGAAATTTTAAATATTTTAAATGAAAGCTTAGTTTTACCTGTAGCGTTTTCATTCTATTATTAAGAACGATGAGGAACGAAAATTTCAATGCAGTTTTGAGGACGACTTCAAACAGCATGGCACCATTGTGGTTGACGAACATTCCCAGTGGTTAGAATTGTTTATATCTTCTGAAGAGGTATCGGCAGTACATGAAAAGAGATAAATGCATATTGAAAATAGCGATGAAATTTTAAATATTTTAAATGAAAGCTTAGTTTTATCTGTAGCGTTTTCATTCTATTATTAAGAACGATGAGGAACGAAAATTTCAATGCAGTTTTGAGGACGACTTCAAAGAGCATGGCACCTTTGTGGTTGACGAACATTCCCAGTGGTTAGAATTGTTTAAATCTTCTGAAGAGGTATCGGCAGTACATGAAAAGAGATAAATGCATATTGAAAATAGCGATGAAATTTTAAATATTTTAAATGAAAGCTTAGTTTTATCTGTAGCGTTTTCATTCTATTATTAAGAACGATGAGGAACGAAAATTTCAATGCAGTTTTGAGGACGACTTCAAACAGCATGGCACCTTTGTGGTTGACGAACATTCCCAGTGGTTAGAATTGTTTAAATCTTCTGAAGAGGTATCGGCAGTACATGAAAAGCGATAAATGCATATTGAAAATAGCGATGAAATTTTAAATATTTTAAATGAAAACTTAGTTTTATCTGTAGGGTTTTCATTCTATTATTAAGAACGATGAGGAACGAAAATTTCAATGCAGTTTTGAGGTCGACTTGAAACAGCATGGCACCTTTGTGGTTGACGAACATTCCCAGTGGTTAGAATTGTTTAAATCTTCTGAAGAGGTATCGGCAGTACATGAAAAGAGATAAATGCATATTGAAAATAGCGATGAAATTTTAAATATTTTAAATGAAAGCTTATTTTTATCTGTAGCGTTTTCATTATATTATTAAGAACGATGAGGAACGAAAATTTCAATGCAGTTTTGAGGACGACTTCAAACAGCATGGCACCTTTGTGGTTGACGAACATTCCCATTGGTTAGAATTGTTTAAATCTTTTGAAGAGGTATCGGCAGTACATGAAAAGAGATAAATGCATATTGAAAATAGCGATGAAATTTTAAATATTTTAAATGAAAGCTTAGTTTTATCTGTAGCGTTTTCATTCTATTATTAAGAACGATGGGGAACGAAAATTTCAATGCAGTTTTGAGGACGACTTCAAACAGCATGGCACCTTTGTGGTTGACGAACATTCCCAGTGGTTAGAATTGCTTAAATCTTCTGAAGAGGTGTCGGCAGTACATGAAAAGAGATAAATGCATATTGAAAATAGCGATGAAATTTTAAATATTTTAAATGAAAGCTTAGTTTTATCTGTAGCGTTTTCATTCTATTATTAAGAACGATGAGGAACGAAAATTTCAATGCAGTTTTGAGGACGACTTCAAACAGCATGGCACCTTTGTGGTTGACGAATATTCCCAGTGGTTAGAATTGTTTAAATCTTCTGAAGAGGTATCGGCAGTACATGAAAAGAGATAAATGCATATTGAAAATAGCGATGAAATTTTAAATATTTTAAATGAAAGCTTAGTTTTATCTGTAGCGTTTTCATTCTATTATTAAGAACGATGAGGAACGAAAATTTCAATGCAGTTTTGAGGACGACTTCAAACAGCATGGCACCTTTGTGGTTGACGAACATTCCCAGTGGTTAGAATTGTTTAAATCTTCTGAAGAGGTATCGGCAGTACATGAAAAAAGATAAATGCATATTGAAAATAACGATGAAATTTTAAATATTTTAAATGAAAGCTTAGTTTTATCTGTAGCGTTTTCATTCTATTATTAACAACGATGAGGAACGAAAATTTCAATGCAGTTTTGAGGACGACTTCAAACAGCATGGCACCTTTGTGGTTGACGAACATTCCCAGTGGTTAGAATTGTTTAAATCTTCTGAAGAGGTATCGGCAGTACATGAAAAGAGATAAATGCATATTGAAAATAGCGATGAAATTTTAAATATTTTAAATGAAAGCTTAGTTTTATCTGTAGCGTTTTCATTCTATTATTAAGAACGATGAGGAACGAAAATTTCAATGCAGTTTTGAGGACGACTTCAAACAGCATGGCACCTTTGTGGTTGACAAACAGTCCCATTGGTTAGAATTGTTTAAATCTTTTGAAGAGGTATCGGCAGTACATGAAAAGAGATAAATGCATATTGAAAATAGCGATGAAATTTTAAATATTTTAAATGAAAGATTAGTTTTATCTGTAGCGTTTTCATTCTATTATTAAGAACGATGAGGAACGAAAATTTCAATGCAGTTTTGAGGACGACTTCAAACAGCATGGCACCTTTGTGGTTGACGAACATTCCCAGTGGTTAGAATTGTTTAAATCTTCTGAAGAGGTATCGGCAGTACATGAAAAGAGATAAATGCATATTGAAAATAGCGATGAAATTTTAAATATTTTAAATGAAAGCTTAGTTTTATCTGTAGCGTTTTCATTCTATTATTAAGAACGATGAGGAACGAAAATTTCAATGCAGTTTTGAGGACGACTTCAAACAGCATGGCACCTTTGTGGTTGACGAACTTTCCCTGTGGTTAGAATTGTTTAAATCTTCTGACGAGGTATTGGCAGTACATGAAAAGAGATAAATGCATATTGAAAATAGCGATGAAATTTTAAATATTTTAAATGAAAGCTTAGTTTTATCTGTAGCTTTTTCATTCTATTATTAAGAACGATGAGGAACGAAAATTTCAATGCAGTTTTGAGGACGACTTCAAACAGCATGGCACCTTTGTGGTTGACGAACATTCCCAGTGTTTAGAATTGTTTAAATCTTCTGAAGAGGTATCGGCAGTACATGAAAAGAGATAAATGCATATTGAAAATAGCGATGAAATTTTAAATATTTTAAATGAAAGCTTAGTTTTATCTGTAGGGTTTTCATTCTATTATTAACAACGACGAGGAACGAAAATTTCAATGCAGTTTTGAGGACGACTTCAAACAGCATGGCACCTTTGTGGTTGACGTACATTCCCAGTGGTTAGAATTGTTTAAATCTTCTGAAGAGGTATCGGCAGTACATGAAAAGAGATAAATGCATATTGAAAATAGCGATGAAATTTTAAATATTTTAAATGAAAGATTAGTTTTATCTGTAGCGTTTTCATTCTATTATTAAGAACGATGAGGAACGAAAATTTCAATGCAGTTTTGAGGACGACTTCAAACAGCATGGCACCTTTGTGGTTGACGAACATTCCCAGTGGTTAGAATTGTTTAAATCTTCTGAAGAGGTATCGGCAGTACATGAAAAGAGATAAATGCATATTGAAAATAGCAATGAAATTTTAAATATTTTAAATGAAAGCTTAGTTTTATCTGTAGCGTTTTCATTCTATTATTAAGAACGATGAGGAACGAAAATTTCAATGCAGTTTTGAGGACGACTTCAAACAGCATGGCACCTTTGTGGTTGACGAACATTCCCAGTGGTTAGAATTGTTTATATCTTCTGAAGAGGTATCGGCAGTACATGAAAAGAGATAAATGCATATTGAAAATAGCGATGAAATTTTAAATATTTTAAATGAAAGCTTAGTTTTATCTGTAGCGTTTTCATTCTATTATTAAGAACGATGAGGAACGAAAATTTCAATGCAGTTTTGAGGACGACTTCAAACAGCATGGCACCATTGTGGTTGACGAACATTCCCAGTGGTTAGAATTGTTTAAATCTTCTGAAGAGGTATCGGCAGTACATGAAAAAAGATAAATGCATATTGAAAATAACGATGAAATTTTAAATATTTTAAATGAAAGCTTAGTTTTACCTGTAGCGTTTTCATTCTATTATTAAGAACGATGAGGAACGAAAATTTCAATGCAGTTTTGAGGACGACTTCAAACAGCATGGCACCATTGTGGTTGACGAACATTCCCAGTGGTTAGAATTGTTTATATCTTCTGAAGAGGTATCGGCAGTACATGAAAAGAGATAAATGCATATTGAAAATAGCGATGAAATTTTAAATATTTTAAATGAAAGCTTAGTTTTATCTGTAGCGTTTTCATTCTATTATTAAGAACGATGAGGAACGAAAATTTCAATGCAGTTTTGAGGACGACTTCAAAGAGCATGGCACCTTTGTGGTTGACGAACATTCCCAGTGGTTAGAATTGTTTAAATCTTCTGAAGAGGTATCGGCAGTACATGAAAAGAGATAAATGCATATTGAAAATAGCGATGAAATTTTAAATATTTTAAATGAAAGCTTAGTTTTATCTGTAGCGTTTTCATTCTATTATTAAGAACGATGAGGAACGAAAATTTCAATGCAGTTTTGAGGACGACTTCAAACAGCATGGCACCTTTGTGGTTGACGAACATTCCCAGTGGTTAGAATTGTTTAAATCTTCTGAAGAGGTATCGGCAGTACATGAAAAGCGATAAATGCATATTGAAAATAGCGATGAAATTTTAAATATTTTAAATGAAAACTTAGTTTTATCTGTAGGGTTTTCATTCTATTATTAAGAACGATGAGGAACGAAAATTTCAATGCAGTTTTGAGGTCGACTTGAAACAGCATGGCACCTTTGTGGTTGACGAACATTCCCAGTGGTTAGAATTGTTTAAATCTTCTGAAGAGGTATCGGCAGTACATGAAAAGAGATAAATGCATATTGAAAATAGCGATGAAATTTTAAATATTTTAAATGAAAGCTTATTTTTATCTGTAGCGTTTTCATTATATTATTAAGAACGATGAGGAACGAAAATTTCAATGCAGTTTTGAGGACGACTTCAAACAGCATGGCACCTTTGTGGTTGACGAACATTCCCATTGGTTAGAATTGTTTAAATCTTTTGAAGAGGTATCGGCAGTACATGAAAAGAGATAAATGCATATTGAAAATAGCGATGAAATTTTAAATATTTTAAATGAAAGCTTAGTTTTATCTGTAGCGTTTTCATTCTATTATTAAGAACGATGGGGAACGAAAATTTCAATGCAGTTTTGAGGACGACTTCAAACAGCATGGCACCTTTGTGGTTGACGAACATTCCCACTGGTTAGAATTGCTTAAATCTTCTGAAGAGGTGTCGGCAGTACATGAAAAGAGATAAATGCATATTGAAAATAGCGATGAAATTTTAAATATTTTAAATGAAAGCTTAGTTTTATCTGTAGCGTTTTCATTCTATTATTAAGAACGATGAGGAACGAAAATTTCAATGCAGTTTTGAGGACGACTTCAAACAGCATGGCACCTTTGTGGTTGACGAATATTCCCAGTGGTTAGAATTGTTTAAATCTTCTGAAGAGGTATCGGCAGTACATGAAAAGAGATAAATGCATATTGAAAATAGCGATGAAATTTTAAATATTTTAAATGAAAGCTTAGTTTTATCTGTAGCGTTTTCATTCTATTATTAAGAACGATGAGGAACGAAAATTTCAATGCAGTTTTGAGGACGACTTCAAACAGCATGGCACCTTTGTGGTTGACGAACATTCCCAGTGGTTAGAATTGTTTAAATCTTCTGAAGAGGTATCGGCAGTACATGAAAAAAGATAAATGCATATTGAAAATAACGATGAAATTTTAAATATTTTAAATGAAAGCTTAGTTTTATCTGTAGCGTTTTCATTCTATTATTAACAACGATGAGGAACGAAAATTTCAATGCAGTTTTGAGGACGACTTCAAACAGCATGGCACCTTTGTGGTTGACGAACATTCCCAGTGGTTAGAATTGTTTAAATCTTCTGAAGAGGTATCGGCAGTACATGAAAAGAGATAAATGCATATTGAAAATAGCGATGAAATTTTAAATATTTTAAATGAAAGCTTAGTTTTATCTGTAGCGTTTTCATTCTATTATTAAGAACGATGAGGAACGAAAATTTCAATGCAGTTTTGAGGACGACTTCAAACAGCATGGCACCTTTGTGGTTGACGAACATTCCCAGTGGTTAGAATTGTTTAAATCTTCTGAAGAGGTATCGGCAGTACATGAAAAGCGATAAATGCATATTGAAAATAGCGATGAAATTTTAAATATTTTAAATGAAAGCTTAGTTTTATCTGTAGGGTTTTCATTCTATTATTAAGAACGATGAGGAACGAAAATTTCAATGCAGTTTTGAGGTCGACTTCAAACAGCATGGCACCTTTGTGGTTGACGAACATTCCCAGTGGTTAGAATTGTTTAAATCTTCTGAAGAGGTATCGGCAGTACATGAAAAGCGATAAATGCATATTGAAAATAGCGATGAAATTTTAAATATTTTAAATGAAAGCTTAGTTTTATCTGTAGCGTTTTCATTCTATTATTAACAACGACGAGGAACGAAAATTTCAATGCAGTTTTGAGGACGACTTCAAACAGCATGGCACCTTTGTGGTTGACGAACATTCCCAGTGGTTAGAATTGTTTAAATCTTCTGAAGAGGTATCGGCAGTACATGAAAAAAGATAAATGCATATTGAAAATAACGATGAAATTTTAAATATTTTAAATGAAAGCTTAGTTTTATCTGTAGCGTTTTCATTCTATTATTAACAACGATGAGGAACGAAAATTTCAATGCAGTTTTGAGGACGACTTCAAACAGCATGGCACCTTTGTGGTTGACGAACATTCCCAGTGGTTAGAATTGTTTAAATCTTCTGAAGAGGTATCGGCAGTACATGAAAAGAGATAAATGCATATTGAAAATAGCGATGAAATTTTAAATATTTTAAATGAAAGCTTAGTTTTATCTGTAGCGTTTTCATTCTATTATTAACAACGACGAGGAACGAAAATTTCAATGCAGTTTTGAGGACGACTTCAAACAGCATGGCACCTTTGTGGTTGACGAACATTCCCAGTGGTTAGAATTGTTTAAATCTTCTGAAGAGGTATCGGCAGTACATGAAAAAAGATAAATGCATATTGAAAATAACGATGAAATTTTAAATATTTTAAATGAAAGCTTAGTTTTATCTGTAGCGTTTTCATTCTATTATTAACAACGATGAGGAACGAAAATTTCAATGCAGTTTTGAGGACGACTTCAAACAGCATGGCACCTTTGTGGTTGACGAACATTCCCAGTGGTTAGAATTGTTTAAATCTTCTGAAGAGGTATCGGCAGTACATGAAAAGAGATAAATGCATATTGAAAATAGCGATGAAATTTTAAATATTTTAAATGAAAGCTTAGTTTTATCTGTAGCGTTTTCATTCTATTATTAAGAACGATGAGGAACGAAAATTTCAATGCAGTTTTGAGGACGACTTCAAACAGCATGGCACCTTTGTGGTTGACGAACATTCCCAGTGGTTAGAATTGTTTAAATCTTCTGAAGAGGTATCGGCAGTACATGAAAAGCGATAAATGCATATTGAAAATAGCGATGAAATTTTAAATATTTTAAATGAAAGCTTAGTTTTATCTGTAGCGTTTTCATTCTATTATTAACAACGACGAGGAACGAAAATTTCAATGCAGTTTTGAGGACGACTTCAAACAGCATGGCACCTTTGTGGTTGACGAACATTCCCAGTGGTTAGAATTGTTTAAATCTTCTGAAGAGGTATCGGCAGTACATGAAAAGCGATAAATGCATATTGAAAATAGCGATGAAATTTTAAATATTTTAAATGAAAGCTTAGTTTTATCTGTAGGGTTTTCATTCTATTATTAAGAACGATGAGGAACGAAAATTTCAATGCAGTTTTGAGGTCGACTTCAAACAGCATGGCACCTTTGTGGTTGACGAACATTCCCAGTGGTTAGAATTGTTTAAATCTTCTGAAGAGGTATCGGCAGTACATGAAAAGCGATAAATGCATATTGAAAATAGCGATGAAATTTTAAATATTTTAAATGAAAGCTTAGTTTTATCTGTAGCGTTTTCATTCTATTATTAACAACGACGAGGAACGAAAATTTCAATGCAGTTTTGAGGACGACTTCAAACAGCATGGCACCTTTGTGGTTGACGAACATTCCCAGTGGTTAGAATTGTTTAAATCTTCTGAAGAGGTACGGCAGTACATGAAAAGAGATAAATGCATATTGGAAATAGCGATGAAATTTTAAATATTTTAAATGAAAGCTTAGTTTTATCTGTAGCGTTTTCATTCTATTATTAAGAACGATGAGGAACGAAAATTTCAATGCAGTTTTGAGGACGACTTCAAACAGCATGGCACCTTTGTGGTTCACGAACATTCCCAGTGTTTAGAATTGTTTAAATCTTCTGAAGAGGTATCGGCAGTACATGAAAAGAGATAAATGCATATTGAAAATAGCGATGAAATTTTAAATATTTTAAATGAAAGCTTAGTTTTATCTGTAGGGTTTTCATTCTATTATTAAGAACGATGAGGAACGAAAATTTCAATGCAGTTTTGAGGTCGACTTCAAAGAGCATGGCACCTTTGTGGTTGACGTACATTCCCAGTGGTTAGAATTGTTTAAATCTTCTGAAGAGGTATCGGCAGTACATGAAAAGAGATAAATGCATATTGAAAATAGCGATGAAATTTTAAATATTTTAAAAGAAAGATTAGTTTTATCTGTAGCGTTTTCATTCTATTATTAAGAACGATGAGGAACAAAAATTTCAATGCAGTTTTGAGGACGACTTCAAACAGCATGGCACCTTTGTGGTTGACGAACATTCCCAGTGGTTAGAATTGTTTAAATCTTCTGAAGAGGTATCGGCAGTACATGAAAAGAGATAAATGCATATTGAAAATAGCGATGAAATTTTAAATATTTTAAATGAAAGCTTAGTTTTATCTGTAGCGTTTTCATTCTATTATTAAGAACGATGAGGAACGAAAATTTCAATGCAGTTTTGAGGACGACTTCAAACAGCATGGCACCTTTGTGGGTGACGAACATTCCCTGTGGTTAGAATTGTTTAAATCTTCTGACGAGGTATTGGCAGTACATGAAAAGAGATAAATGCATATTGAAAATAGCGATGAAATTTTAAATATTTTAAATGAAAGCTTAGTTTTATCTGTAGCTTTTTCATTCTATTATTAAGAACGATGAGGAACGAAAATTTCAATGCAGTTTTGAGGACGACTTCAAACAGCATGGCACCTTTGTGGTTGACGAACATTCCCAGTGGTTAGAATTGTTTAAATCTTCTGAAAAGGTATCGGTAGTACATGAAAAGAGATAAATGCATATTGAAAATAGCGATGAAATTTTAAATATTTTAAATGAAAGCTTAGTTTTATCTGTAGCGTTTTCATTCTATTATTAACAACGACGAGGAACGAAAATTTCAATGCAGTTTTGAGGACGACTTCAAACAGCATGGCACCTTTGTGGTTGACGAACATTCCCAGTGGTTAGAATTGTTTAAATCTTCTGAAGAGGTATCGGCAGTACATGAAAAGAGATAAATGCATATTGGAAATAGCGATGAAATTTTAAATATTTTAAATGAAAGCTTAGTTTTATCTGTAGCGTTTTCATTCTATTATTAAGAACGATGAGGAACGAAAATTTCAATGCAGTTTTGAGGACGACTTCAAACAGCATGGCACCTTTGTGGTTGACGAACATTCCCAGTGGTTAGAATTGTTTAAATCTTCTGAAGAGGTATCGGCAGTACATGAAAAGAGATAAATGCATATTGAAAATAGCGATGAAATTTTAAATATTTTAAATGAAAGCTTAGTTTTATCTGTAGCGTTTTCATTCTATAATTAAGAACGATGAGGAACGAAAATTTCAATGCAGTTTTGAGGACGACTTCAAACAGCATGGCACCTTTGTGGTTGACGAACATTCCCAGTGTTTAGAATTGTTTAAATCTTCTGAAGAGGTATCGGCAGTACATGAAAAGAGATAAATGCATATTGAAAATATCGATGAAATTTTAAATATTTTAAATGAAAGCTTAGTTTTATCTGTAGGGTTTTCATTCTATTATTAAGAACGATGAGGAACGAAAATTTCAATGCAGTTTTGAGGTCGACTTCAAACAGCATGGCACCTTTGTGGTTGACGTACATTCCCAGTGGTTAGAATTGTTTAAATCTTCTGAAGAGGTATCGGCAGTACATGAAAAGAGATAAATGCATATTGAAAATAGCGATGAAATTTTAAATATTTTAAATGAAAGATTAGTTTTATCTGTAGCGTTTTCATTCTATTATTAAGAACGATGAGGAACGAAAATTTCAATGCAGTTTTGAGGACGACTTCAAACAGCATGGCACCTTTGTGGTTGACAAACATTCCCATTGGTTAGAATTGTTTAAATCTTTTGAAGAGGTATCGGCAGTACATGAAAAGAGATAAATGCATATTGAAAATAGCGATGAAATTTTAAATATTTTAAATGAAAGATTAGTTTTATCTGTAGCGTTTTCATTCTATTATTAAGAACGATGAGGAACGAAAATTTCAATGCAGTTTTGAGGACGACTTCAAACAGCATGGCACCTTTGTGGTTGACGAACATTCCCAGTGGTTAGAATTGTTTAAATCTTCTGAAGAGGTATCGGCAGTACATGAAAAGAGATAAATGCATATTGAAAATAGCGATGAAATTTTAAATATTTTAAATGAAAGCTTAGTTTTATCTGTAGCGTTTTCATTCTATTATTAAGAACGATGAGGAACGAAAATTTCAATGCAGTTTTGAGGACGACTTCAAACAGCATGGCACCTTTGTGGTTGACGAACATTCCCTGTGGTTAGAATTGTTTAAATCTTCTGACGAGGTATTGGCAGTACATGAAAAGAGATAAATGCATATTGAAAATAGCGATGAAATTTTAAATATTTTAAATGAAAGCTTAGTTTTATCTGTAGCTTTTTCATTCTATTATTAAGAACGATGAGGAACGAAAATTTCAATGCAGTTTTGAGGACGACTTCAAACAGCATGGCACCTTTGTGGTTGACGAACATTCCCAGTGTTTAGAATTGTTTAAATCTTCTGAAGAGGAATCGGCAGTACATGAAAAGAGATAAATGCATATTGAAAATAGCGATGAAATTTTAAATATTTTAAATGAAAGCTTAGTTTTATCTGTAGGGTTTTCATTCTATTACTAAGAACGATGAGGAACGAAAATTTCAATGCAGTTTTGAGGTCGACTTCAAACAGCATGGCACCTTTGTGGTTGACGTACATTCCCAGTGGTTAGAATTGTTTAAATCTTCTG
The DNA here is from genome assembly GCA_963931845.1 of Maratus michaelseni. NCBI lineage: Eukaryota > Metazoa > Arthropoda > Arachnida > Araneae > Salticidae > Maratus > Maratus michaelseni. The sequence continues at coordinate 72,071,220 of OZ007599.1, read as the reverse complement.
AAGAGGTATCGGCAGTACATGAAAAGAGATAAATGCATATTGAAAATAGCGATGAAATTTTAAATATTTTAAATGAAAGATTAGTTTTATCTGTAGCGTTTTCATTCTATTATTAAGAACGATGAGGAACGAAAATTTCAATGCAGTTTTGAGGACGACTTCAAACAGCATGGCACCTTTGTGGTTGACGAACATTCCCAGTGGTTAGAATTGTTTAAATCTTCTGAAGAGGTATCGGCAGTACATGAAAAGAGATAAATGCATATTGAAAATAGCGATGAAATTTTAAATATTTTAAATGAAAGCTTAGTTTTATCTGTAGCGTTTTCATTCTATTATTAAGAACGATGAGGAACGAAAATTTCAATGCAGTTTTGAGGACGACTTCAAACAGCATGGCACCTTTGTGGTTGACGAACATTCCCAGTGGTTAGAATTGTTTATATCTTCTGAAGAGGTATCGGCAGTACATGAAAAGAGATAAATGCATATTGAAAATAGCGATGAAATTTTAAATATTTTAAATGAAAGCTTAGTTTTATCTGTAGCGTTTTCATTCTATTATTAAGAACGATGAGGAACGAAAATTTCAATGCAGTTTTGAGGACGACTTCAAACAGCATGGCACCATTGTGGTTGACGAACATTCCCAGTGGTTAGAATTGTTTAAATCTTCTGAAGAGGTATCGGCAGTACATGAAAAAAGATAAATGCATATTGAAAATAACGATGAAATTTTAAATATTTTAAATGAAAGCTTAGTTTTACCTGTAGCGTTTTCATTCTATTATTAAGAACGATGAGGAACGAAAATTTCAATGCAGTTTTGAGGACGACTTCAAACAGCATGGCACCATTGTGGTTGACGAACATTCCCAGTGGTTAGAATTGTTTATATCTTCTGAAGAGGTATCGGCAGTACATGAAAAGAGATAAATGCATATTGAAAATAGCGATGAAATTTTAAATATTTTAAATGAAAGCTTAGTTTTATCTGTAGCGTTTTCATTCTATTATTAAGAACGACGAGGAACGAAAATTTCAATGCAGTTTTGAGGACGACTTCAAAGAGCATGGCACCTTTGTGGTTGACGAACATTCCCAGTGGTTAGAATTGTTTAAATCTTCTGAAGAGGTATCGGCAGTACATGAAAAGAGATAAATGCATATTGAAAATAGCGATGAAATTTTAAATATTTTAAATGAAAGCTTAGTTTTATCTGTAGCGTTTTCATTCTATTATTAAGAACGATGAGGAACGAAAATTTCAATGCAGTTTTGAGGACGACTTCAAACAGCATGGCACCTTTGTGGTTGACGAACATTCCCAGTGGTTAGAATTGTTTAAATCTTCTGAAGAGGTATCGGCAGTACATGAAAAGCGATAAATGAATATTGAAAATAGCGATGAAATTTTAAATATTTTAAATGAAAACTTAGTTTTATCTGTAGGGTTTTCATTCTATTATTAAGAACGATGAGGAACGAAAATTTCAATGCAGTTTTGAGGTCGACTTCAAACAGCATGGCACCTTTGTGGTTGACGAACATTCCCAGTGGTTAGAATTGTTTAAATCTTCTGAAGAGGTATCGGCAGTACATGAAAAGAGATAAATGCATATTGAAAATAGCGATGAAATTTTAAATATTTTAAATGAAAGCTTAGTTTTATCTGTAGCGTTTTCATTATATTATTAAGAACGATGAGGAACGAAAATTTCAATGCAGTTTTGAGGACGACTTCAAACAGCATGGCACCTTTGTGGTTGACGAACATTCCCATTGGTTAGAATTGTTTAAATCTTTTGAAGAGGTATCGGCAGTACATGAAAAGAGATAAATGCATATTGAAAATAGCGATGAAATTTTAAATATTTTAAATGAAAGCTTAGTTTTATCTGTAGCGTTTTCATTCTATTATTAAGAACGATGGGGAACGAAAATTTCAATGCAGTTTTGAGGACGACTTCAAACAGCATGGCACCTTTGTGGTTGACGAACATTCCCAGTGGTTAGAATTGCTTAAATCTTCTGAAGAGGTGTCGGCAGTACATGAAAAGATATAAATGCATATTGAAAATAGCGATGAAATTTTAAATATTTTAAATGAAAGCTTAGTTTTATCTGTAGCGTTTTCATTCTATTATTAAGAACGATGAGGAACGAAAATTTCAATGCAGTTTTGAGGACGACTTCAAACAGCATGGCACCTTTGTGGTTGACGAATATTCCCAGTGGTTAGAATTGTTTAAATCTTCTGAAGAGGTATCGGCAGTACATGAAAAGAGATAAATGCATATTGAAAATAGCGATGAAATTTTAAATATTTTAAATGAAAGCTTAGTTTTATCTGTAGCGTTTTCATTCTATTATTAAGAACGATGAGGAACGAAAATTTCAATGCAGTTTTGAGGACGACTTCAAACAGCATGGCACCTTTGTGGTTGACGAACATTCCCAGTGGTTAGAATTGTTTAAATCTTCTGAAGAGGTATCGGCAGTACATGAAAAAAGATAAATGCATATTGAAAATAACGATGAAATTTTAAATATTTTAAATGAAAGCTTAGTTTTATCTGTAGCGTTTTCATTCTATTATTAACAACGATGAGGAACGAAAATTTCAATGCAGTTTTGAGGACGACTTCAAAGAGCATGGCACCTTTGTGGTTGACGAACATTCCCAGTGGTTAGAATTGTTTAAATCTTCTGAAGAGGTATCGGCAGTACATGAAAAGAGATAAATGCATATTGAAAATAGCGATGAAATTTTAAATATTTTAAATGAAAGCTTAGTTTTATCTGTAGCGTTTTCATTCTATTATTAAGAACGATGAGGAACGAAAATTTCAATGCAGTTTTGAGGACGACTTCAAACAGCATGGCACCTTTGTGGTTGACGAACATTCCCAGTGGTTAGAATTGTTTAAATCTTCTGAAGAGGTATCGGCAGTACATGAAAAGCGATAAATGCATATTGAAAATAGCGATGAAATTTTAAATATTTTAAATGAAAACTTAGTTTTATCTGTAGGGTTTTCATTCTATTATTAAGAACGATGAGGAACGAAAATTTCAATGCAGTTTTGAGGTCGACTTCAAACAGCATGGCACCTTTGTGGTTGACGAACATTCCCAGTGGTTAGAATTGTTTAAATCTTCTGAAGAGGTATCGGCAGTACATGAAAAGAGATAAATGCATATTGAAAATAGCGATGAAATTTTAAATATTTTAAATGAAAGCTTAGTTTTATCTGTAGCGTTTTCATTATATTATTAAGAACGATGAGGAACGAAAATTTCAATGCAGTTTTGAGGACGACTTCAAACAGCATGGCACCTTTGTGGTTGACGAACATTCCCATTGGTTAGAATTGTTTAAATCTTTTGAAGAGGTATCGGCAGTACATGAAAAGAGATAAATGCATATTGAAAATAGCGATGAAATTTTAAATATTTTAAATGAAAGCTTAGTTTTATCTGTAGCGTTTTCATTCTATTATTAAGAACGATGGGGAACGAAAATTTCAATGCAGTTTTGAGGACGACTTCAAACAGCATGGCACCTTTGTGGTTGACGAACATTCCCAGTGGTTAGAATTGCTTAAATCTTCTGAAGAGGTGTCGGCAGTACATGAAAAGATATAAATGCATATTGAAAATAGCGATGAAATTTTAAATATTTTAAATGAAAGCTTAGTTTTATCTGTAGCGTTTTCATTCTATTATTAAGAACGATGAGGAACGAAAATTTCAATGCAGTTTTGAGGACGACTTCAAACAGCATGGCACCTTTGTGGTTGACGAATATTCCCAGTGGTTAGAATTGTTTAAATCTTCTGAAGAGGTATCGGCAGTACATGAAAAGAGATAAATGCATATTGAAAATAGCGATGAAATTTTAAATATTTTAAATGAAAGCTTAGTTTTATCTGTAGCGTTTTCATTCTATTATTAAGAACGATGAGGAACGAAAATTTCAATGCAGTTTTGAGGACGACTTCAAACAGCATGGCACCTTTGTGGTTGACGAACATTCCCAGTGGTTAGAATTGTTTAAATCTTCTGAAGAGGTATCGGCAGTACATGAAAAAAGATAAATGCATATTGAAAATAACGATGAAATTTTAAATATTTTAAATGAAAGCTTAGTTTTATCTGTAGCGTTTTCATTCTATTATTAACAACGATGAGGAACGAAAATTTCAATGCAGTTTTGAGGACGACTTCAAACAGCATGGCACCTTTGTGGTTGACGAACATTCCCAGTGGTTAGAATTGTTTAAATCTTCTGAAGAGGTATCGGCAGTACATGAAAAGAGATAAATGCATATTGAAAATAGCGATGAAATTTTAAATATTTTAAATGAAAGCTTAGTTTTATCTGTAGCGTTTTCATTCTATTATTAAGAACGATGAGGAACGAAAATTTCAATGCAGTTTTGAGGACGACTTCAAACAGCATGGCACCTTTGTGGTTGACGAACATTCCCAGTGGTTAGAATTGTTTAAATCTTCTGAAGAGGTATCGGCAGTACATGAAAAGAGATAAATGCATATTGAAAATAGCGATGAAATTTTAAATATTTTAAATGAAAGCTTAGTTTTATCTGTAGCGTTTTCATTCTATTATTAAGAACGATGAGGAACGAAAATTTCAATGCAGTTTTGAGGACGACTTCAAACAGCATGGCACCATTGTGGTTGACGAACATTCCCAGTGGTTAGAATTGTTTATATCATCTGAAGAGGTATCGGCAGTACATGAAAAGAGATAAATGCATATTGAAAATAGCGATGAAATTTTAAATATTTTAAATGAAAGCTTAGTTTTATCTGTAGCGTTTTCATTCTATTATTAAGAATGATGAGGAACGAAAATTTCAATGCAGTTTTGAGGACGACTTCAAAGAGCATGGCACCTTTGTGGTTGACGAACATTCCCAGTGGTTAGAATTGTTTAAATCTTCTGAAGAGGTATCGGCAGTACATGAAAAGAGATAAATGCATATTGAAAATAGCGATGAAATTTTAAATATTTTAAATGAAAGCTTAGTTTTATCTGTAGCGTTTTCATTCTATTATTAAGAACGATGAGGAACGAAAATTTCAATGCAGTTTTGAGGACGACTTCAAAGAGCATGGCACCTTTGTGGTTGACGAACATTCCCAGTGGTTAGAATTGTTTAAATCTTCTGAAGAGGTATCGGCAGTACATGAAAAGCGATAAATGCATATTGAAAATAGCGATGAAATTTTAAATATTTTAAATGAAAGCTTAGTTTTATCTGTAGGGTTTTCATTCTATTATTAAGAACGATGAGGAACGAAAATTTCAATGCAGTTTTGAGGTCGACTTCAAACAGCATGGCACCTTTGTGGTTGACGAACATTCCCAGTGGTTAGAATTGTTTAAATCTTCTGAAGAGGTATCGGCAGTACATGAAAAGAGATAAATGCATATTGAAAATAGCGATGAAATTTTAAATATTTTAAATGAAAGCTTAGTTTTATCTGTAGCGTTTTCATTCTATTATTAAGAACGATGAGGAACGAAAATTTCAATGCAGTTTTGAGGACGACTTCAAACAGCATGGCACCTTTGTGGTTGACGAACATTCCCATTGGTTAGAATTGTTTAAATCTTTTGAAGAGGTATCGGCAGTACATGAAAAGAGATAAATGCATATTGAAAATAGCGATGAAATTTTAAATATTTTAAATGAAAGCTTAGTTTTATCTGTAGCGTTTTCATTCTATTATTAAGAACGATGAGGAACGAAAATTTCAATGCAGTTTTGAGGACGACTTCAAACAGCATGGCACCTTTGTGGTTGACGAACATTCCCAGTGGTTAGAATTGTTTAAATCTTCTGAACAGGTATCGGCAGTACATGAAAAGAGATAAATGCATATTGAAAATAGCGATGAAATTTTAAATATTTTAAATGAAAGCTTAGTTTTATCTGTAGCGTTTTCATTCTATTATTAAGAACGATGAGGAACGAAAATTTCAATGCAGTTTTGAGGACGACTTCAAACAGCATGGCACCTTTTTGGTTGACGAACATTCCCAGTGGTTAGAATTGTTTAAATCTTCTGAAGAGGTATCGGCAGTACATGAAAAGAGATAAATGCATATTGAAAATAGCGATGAAATTTTAAATATTTTAAATGAAAGCTTAGTTTTATCTGTAGCGTTTTCATTCTATTATTAAGAACGATGAGGAACGAAAATTTCAATGCAGTTTTGAGGACGACTTCAAACAGCATGGCACCATTGTTTTTGACGAACATTCCCAGTGGTTAGAATTGTTTAAATCTTCTGAAGAGGTATCGGCAGTACATGAAAAGAGATAAATGCATATTGAAAATAGCGATGAAATTTTAAATATTTTAAATGAAAGCTTAGTTTTATCTGTAGCTTTTTCATTCTATTATTAAGAACGATGAGGAACGAAAATTTCAATGCAGTTTTGAGGTCGACTTCAAACAGCATGGCACCTTTGTGGTTGACGAACATTCCCAGTGGTTAGAATTGTTTAAATCTTCTGAAGAGGTATCGGCAGTACATGAAAAGAGATAAATGCATATTGAAAATAGCGATGAAATTTTAAATATTTTAAATGAAAGCTTAGTTTTATCTGTAGCGTTTTCATTCTATTATTAAGAACGATGAGGAACGAAAATTTCAATGCAGTTTTGAGGACGACTTCAAACAGCATGGCACCTTTGTGGTTGACGAACATTCCCATTGGTTAGAATTGTTTAAATCTTTTGAAGAGGTATCGGCAGTACATGAAAAGAGATAAATGCATATTGAAAATAGCGATGAAATTTTAAATATTTTAAATGAAAGCTTAGTTTTATCTGTAGCGTTTTCATTCTATTATTAAGAACGATGAGGAACGAAAATTTCAATGCAGTTTTGAGGACGACTTCAAACAGCATGGCACCTTTGTGGTTGACGAACATTCCCAGTGGTTAGAATTGTTTAAATCTTCTGAACAGGTATCGGCAGTACATGAAAAGAGATAAATGCATATTGAAAATAGCGATGAAATTTTAAATATTTTAAATGAAAGCTTAGTTTTATCTGTAGCGTTTTCATTCTATTATTAAGAACGATGAGGAACGAAAATTTCAATGCAGTTTTGAGGACGACTTCAAACAGCATGGCACCTTTTTGGTTGACGAACATTCCCAGTGGTTAGAATTGTTTAAATCTTCTGAAGAGGTATCGGCAGTACATGAAAAGAGATAAATGCATATTGAAAATAGCGATGAAATTTTAAATATTTTAAATGAAAGCTTAGTTTTATCTGTAGCGTTTTCATTCTATTATTAAGAACGATGAGGAACGAAAATTTCAATGCAGTTTTGAGGACGACTTCAAACAGCATGGCACCATTGTTTTTGACGAACATTCCCAGTGGTTAGAATTGTTTAAATCTTCTGAAGAGGTATCGGCAGTACATGAAAAGAGATAAATGCATATTGAAAATAGCGATGAAATTTTAAATATTTTAAATGAAAGCTTAGTTTTATCTGTAGCTTTTTCATTCTATTATTAAGAACGATGAGGAACGAAAATTTCAATGCAGTTTTGAGGACGACTTCAAACAGCATGGCACCTTTGTGGTTGACGAACATTCCCAGTGGTTAGAATTGTTTAAATCTTCTGAAAAGGTATCGGTAGTACATGAAAAGAGATAAATGCATATTGAAAATAGCGATGAAATTTTAAATATTTTAAATGAAAGCTTAGTTTTATCTGTAGCGTTTTCATTCTATTATTAACAACGACGAGGAACGAAAATTTCAATGCAGTTTTGAGGACGACTTCAAACAGCATGGCACCTTTGTGGTTGACGAACATTCCCAGTGGTTAGAATTGTTTAAATCTTCTGAAGAGGTATCGGCAGTACATGAAAAGAGATAAATGCATATTGAAAATAGCGATGAAATTTTAAATATTTTAAATGAAAGCTTAGTTTTATCTGTAGCGTTTTCATTCTATTATTAAGAACGATGAGGAACGAAAATTTCAATGCAGTTTTGAGGACGACTTCAAACAGCATGGCACCTTTTTGGTTGACGAACATTCCCAGTGGTTAGAATTGTTTAAATCTTCTGAAGAGGTATCGGCAGTACATGAAAAGAGATAAATGCATATTGAAAATAGCGATGAAATTTTAAATATTTTAAATGAAAGCTTAGTTTTATCTGTAGCGTTTTCATTCTATTATTAAGAACGATGAGGAACGAAAATTTCAATGCAGTTTTGAGGACGACTTCAAACAGCATGGCACCATTGTTGTTGACGAACATTCCCAGTGGTTAGAATTGTTTAAATCTTCTGAAGAGGTATCGGCAGTACATGAAAAGAGATAAATGCATATTGAAAATAGCGATGAAATTTTAAATATTTTAAATGAAAGCTTAGTTTTATCTGTAGCTTTTTCATTCTATTATTAAGAACGATGAGGAACGAAAATTTCATTGCAGTTTTGAGGACGACTTCAAACAGCATGGCACCTTTGTGGTTGACGAACATTCCCAGTGGTTAGAATTGTTTAAATCTTCTGAAAAGGTATCGGTAGTACATGAAAAGAGATAAATGCATTATGAAAATAGCGATGAAATTTTAAATATTTTAAATGAAAGCTTAGTTTTATCTGTAGCGTTTTCATTCTATTATTAAGAATGATGAGGAACGAAAATTTCAATGCAGTTTTGAGGACGACTTCAAAGAGCATGGCACCTTTGTGGTTGACGAACATTCCCAGTGGTTAGAATTGTTTAAATCTTCTGAAGAGGTATCGGCAGTACATGAAAAGAGATAAATGCATATTGAAAATAGCGATGAAATTTTAAATATTTTAAATGAAAGCTTAGTTTTATCTGTAGCGTTTTCATTCTATTATTAAGAACGATGAGGAACGAAAATTTCAATGCAGTTTTGAGGACGACTTCAAACAGCATGGCACCTTTGTGGTTGACGAACATTCCCAGTGGTTAGAATTGTTTAAATCTTCTGAAGAGGTATCGGCAGTACATGAAAAGCGATAAATGCATATTGAAAATAGCGATGAAATTTTAAATATTTTAAATGAAAGCTTAGTTTTATCTGTAGGGTTTTCATTCTATTATTAAGAACGATGAGGAACGAAAATTTCAATGCAGTTTTGAGGTCGACTTCAAACAGCATGGCACCTTTGTGGTTGACGAACATTCCCAGTGGTTAGAATTGTTTAAATCTTCTGAAGAGGTATCGGCAGTACATGAAAAGAGATAAATGCATATTGAAAATAGCGATGAAATTTTAAATATTTTAAATGAAAGCTTAGTTTTATCTGTAGCGTTTTCATTCTATTATTAAGAACGATGAGGAACGAAAATTTCAATGCAGTTTTGAGGACGACTTCAAACAGCATGGCACCTTTGTGGTTGACGAACATTCCCATTGGTTAGAATTGTTTAAATCTTTTGAAGAGGTATCGGCAGTACATGAAAAGAGATAAATGCATATTGAAAATAGCGATGAAATTTTAAATATTTTAAATGAAAGCTTAGTTTTATCTGTAGCGTTTTCATTCTATTATTAAGAACGATGAGGAACGAAAATTTCAATGCAGTTTTGAGGACGACTTCAAACAGCATGGCACCTTTGTGGTTGACGAACATTCCCAGTGGTTAGAATTGTTTAAATCTTCTGAACAGGTATCGGCAGTACATGAAAAGAGATAAATGCATATTGAAAATAGCGATGAAATTTTAAATATTTTAAATGAAAGCTTAGTTTTATCTGTAGCGTTTTCATTCTATTATTAAGAACGATGAGGAACGAAAATTTCAATGCAGTTTTGAGGACGACTTCAAACAGCATGGCACCTTTTTGGTTGACGAACATTCCCAGTGGTTAGAATTGTTTAAATCTTCTGAAGAGGTATCGGCAGTACATGAAAAGAGATAAATGCATATTGAAAATAGCGATGAAATTTTAAATATTTTAAATGAAAGCTTAGTTTTATCTGTAGCGTTTTCATTCTATTATTAAGAACGATGAGGAACGAAAATTTCAATGCAGTTTTGAGGACGACTTCAAACAGCATGGCACCATTGTTGTTGACGAACATTCCCAGTGGTTAGAATTGTTTAAATCTTCTGAAGAGGTATCGGCAGTACATGAAAAGAGATAAATGCATATTGAAAATAGCGATGAAATTTTAAATATTTTAAATGAAAGCTTCGTTTTATCTGTAGCTTTTTCATTCTATTATTAAGAACGATGAGGAACGAAAATTTCAATGCAGTTTTGAGGACGACTTCAAACAGCATGGCACCTTTGTGGTTGACGAACATTCCCAGTGGTTAGAATTGTTTAAATCTTCTGAAAAGGTATCGGTAGTACATGAAAAGAGATAAATGCATATTGAAAATAGCGATGAAATTTTAAATATTTTAAATGAAAGCTTAGTTTTAT